>OX375866.1:4564399-4639761 GCA_947359475.1 Heligmosomoides polygyrus bakeri
AACAGGATCAAGCAAAACAAATACAGCACATTGTCACGTCGCCCTTTTTGTACTAAACAACATCAAACATTCTGATTGACATAAGGTTGTCGAGGTCAACTTATTCCGCCATTCTTGGGTTCGGATGTTGAGAACAACTAGGTCACTCTAGCCTTGATCAATTCTGGAGTTGACAGTAATGGGTGTATGGAATCATTATTTTTTGGAAAACAAGGCTCTGTATAATAAATTGTTGGAGATATTTATTTAATTATTCAATTGCACTCTAGGGTGCACTACAACGCCATCGAGGTCGACAAACAAACAAAATAACCGTTAAAAGCAACAGTAGAATGGACGAACACTTATATTGAAACTGCAACCTTCACTACTTTAGTAATTACCATCTGGCTACACTAATTATATGGTAATTCCCGTAGCAATGTACTTATGCTAATAATATGTAATGTATAGAAGGTTAGGGGCCGAAAAAGTCGCTACTCATAGGAATATATAAAAGCTCTTAACCCGTCAGAGTTCAAACATAGCTTGTGAGAGCTAAGCGCACATAGCGAAATTTCAAATAATTGTGTAAATGTAAATGTAAATCCACAGATCTCTCTGTGGATCTTCTCTGATCATGCCCTTCATCTCGGATTCATTCGCAATGGACGTCAACCGTGTCGTGAAGCGATCGGGGCATCCCATAAGTCTCATTTTCCAACCACCACCATCTTTACGACGCTTACTCACAACGTCACGTCCATACGACAATCAATGTGAAAGAAGGAATTGCATGATCTGCGAAGGAGACAACAACGTGTGTGAGATGAAGTGTGTAGTCTACAAGGTGGTCTGTGTGTCCTGCGAAGAATTGTGTAAATGTTAAAAGAAAACGTATTTTACGTGTTAGCGATGGGACAAGAGAGGTCAGCCTGGGCAATGCATCTAGCAAAAGTTATTCTGGAGCGGGTCGGTGACACGGGCGCCTCTTTGATCTGGTACGAATCCCAGGCGTAAAACCCAGGCCCAAGTGAACAGATGGTAAAGACCAAGGTCACTTGTTGATCTCTCCTTATATTAAGTAAAGGATAAAGGATGAAGGACGGTGTTACTCAATCCCTTCTGGGATTCGTGGAGACGACATGAATGCGTATTTGGCCATACAATGACTTGCGGTGACCAGCCGATGAACAAGTCTGCGCTTTATCCTTCCCAGACAAGTCTGGTACCAATTCACCGACCCCGGAGGGATGGAAGGCTTGGTTGGCTTAAGCAGGAATCCGAACCAGGAACCTGGTATCGGGTGCACGCGACAGTCGCGCCTCCTCCGACTGCGCTACACGCGCCCTTTATATTAAGTAGAACAGTAAATTAGGAAAACTGCTGAAGAAGGAAAAAGTATATCTGAGTTATATTGTGCGATGAATTCACAGAGTTTTCGCTGAAGGCGGTCAAGAGTCGTGATATCGGTAATATTGAAACCATTGCCACTCAAAGAGCCCTTTTAGACTTTTGCGGTGGTGCAAGGTAGCGATTATTTCTAACGACGCGAGTACCAAACAGGAGACAGATGGTAAAAACAAAAGCAGAGAAAAGTCTCAGCAAAGGAGGTACACATTCGGCTACGGCGGAGGAGTCTTTTTTCTTTCGTGGCATTTGCAGATTTTTGCGTAGGCAGTAGGATCACGTGAAGTTTGTCGAAATTCCTATAACCTGCAACACATCTATTTTCTTCAACCTTTCCTTGAAAATTCTGCTGTTTTCTGCATTTAAAATTTTCCTGGGCAAGTGCCGGATCCATCGTGCCACTCTGTAAAAAAACGAAGTTAAATATCTGAGTGGAATTGTTCTTCTGAATTATCGGATAGTGGAGGTTAAATCCATTAGATCGTAGACCGCAAGGCCTTAGAATCCAGTATTTGCTCGCACAAAGTTTGAGCTTGCCACGATATGGCCGTAAATGATATCTATGCGGCTTATCCGTCACGATGGGGAACCTGTATAATGGACAACATAAACTATAGTGATGGAAAACGCGTCCAGAAAAAGAACTCCAAACCATGAAACTGAGGCAATTGACACTTTGGGTCGAATTGTTATCTTCAGCGAGTTGTACTTATTGTATACTATCGCTACAAACATCATAAATTTGCTATCTGTTGGTAATGGCCGGTGCGATCTTGATCCGATTGAGGACAAAGACGTGATATATAGGATAGACGCTTTATTTGCCGACAACCGAAAACTACAAGGCATACAAAAGCAGCCTTTATATAGTGGCCCTTTAATCAGAGCAGAATAGTCATCATACCATGCGACTGATAGACTGATATGTATCACTCTCAACGATCCAGATGACATTGGACCTCTGTTATGATTAACTCAGTTAGGCACGAACCCACTCCAGACGTGCTGGTTAGTTTAAAAAAGTCGAACCTGAAGAACACTTGTTCACCCTTCCTAGAATCTCTTGCATCTGTACCCATCAGGCCTGTTGAAGTGAAGCCGCTTTTTGCGCCAGAAAGCACTACCTGAAACAGCTCAGAGCTACTTTTCTGCTCGCATGTAAAATGAGCTGCATTCACACCTGACCTTTTCCTAGTTCGTGCTCATGTATGCACGAGCGAACTTAAGCCTGGCAGCCTTAAGGCCCCCGCAGACTTCTGCGGCGTTGCCGCTGCCCTATCCTTCATCATAGGGCAAGGACGCAGAGCTCGCCGCCAACGGCGAGCGCAGCGGCACCGCGAAAATGATTTGAATCATACGAGACGGCGCCACTCCAGCGGCGCCAGGAGAGTCTGTCTGCTCTGTCCTTTTGCGGCGGGGATCCAGAGCAGAAACAGTCGCGTCACCAGTTGGTCCCGACTAGAAAGACTACAGTACCTCGCCGTCGCCGCTGAGCAGCGCCGCTGGCCGGCCGGCAGCCGCCCTTGAGCGGCGTGACTCATCGATTTCGCCGTCCGCCGCAGCAGAAGTCTGCGGGGGCCTTTATCCGTCGGTTGAGCTACGCACTTCACAGCTTGATGGGCAAGGTATTAACTGGGGTTGAAACTTCGGAGTCCGAGGAACGATGGCGGTCGTTAGCGGACTGACCTTGCCCTGGACTCCATAGTAGTGATTCTCTGGGTGCTCGCTTTAAGTGGGGGATTGCTAGGTTATACAAAGTACAGCCAAGATAGAGTAGACACTCCCTCATTGAGCAGACAACCCTTCCCTTTTTCTTCCCCAACACTATGTCGATACAAGTCAAGATTGTTCGGAACTGGTCGTCCATGCCCTTCCAGGAGCTTACTTCCATGACATATGTGAATTTGCTTTAGAGAACTGGAAAATCTTTATTCCTTACAAGCGCACAGCGAGCCTACCCATTTTCTTCGAACCTCATATTGAACCTTTTGGATAGTGGTCGGCTGCTCTCCTTTATGTTGCCATGCAGATGTTGTAACGGTCTTAAGAAGGTAATATTTATTACCACGAATAGTTTACTTAACCTACCAAAAGCCGTCGTCGTCCGATATTGAAGGCAGGTCGTGGTGGAGGCGATATTGGTGGTGGGATAGTGGTATTGAGCACGATTTGAAGAAATGCCTCTTTCTCGAGCTCTAAGCCCCTTTTATGCGACGTCGGCGGCATAGAAGAATGTGCGCATTTTCTGTAACACTCAAGATCAGCCAATAGATATGGAATCTGAAAAGGTAATATCGATTAAACTAAATCAAAGCTAGATGAACAGGAGACCATTATCTACGCTGTGGCGATAGCTACACCATGGCTGGTGCTAAGGTTCGAGTCCCTCCTAGAGCGCTAGAGCTTCGATCAGACAAAACGCCGTTACGAAAGCATACAACGAGCGTGTGTAATTTTTGTGCTCTAAAATTTGCACCATACACCACCTATAACTGCATCTATAACTAGAGCCACAAAAAAAGGATTTTACCAGGCTGTCCAATAATTCCTGTCCGAAAATTTTCAAAATTCTATAATTTTCCTTAGAAGTGTTATAATATCAGGCAAATGTAAAAACCTCCTAGAAGGTTCTCCAGAGTTCCACGCTAGGGGTATGTAAGGCGCAGTCGCCGCGTCTAGCTACCAGTACAAGCTAAAATGGACCAAGGTCAAATTCGTACGTTCGTGTACTACGAGTGTCGTCCGCATCGCAAGGAGTTTCTCGAAGACCTGGTCACAGGGGATGAGAGCTGTGTTCTCTACGACAACGTCGCCCGCCGTGCCGTCTGGATCCCGCGCGGAGAAGAGCCGCCGACGACGCTGAAAGCCGACCTGCACCCGCTGAAGATCATGCTCTGCTGCTGGTGGGACGCCAAGGGCATGTTGTACTTCGAGCTGCTCCCGCAAGGCAGGACGGTCACCGCCTCCATCTACACCGATCAGCTCCAGAAACTAGCCGCCGCCTTCCGAGAAAAGCGTCCCCGACGGGCCTCGGTCCACCTGCTGCACGACAACGCGCGCCCCCACGTGGCGAAGGAGACCCAGCAGAAGTTGGCGACGCTCGGCTGGGAGACGGTTGCCCATCCGCCGTATTCCCCGGACCTCGACCCCTCCGACTACCACTTGTTCCGCCCGCTGAAGCACCATTCGGCCGGAAGAAAATTCACCAACTACGACAACCTCAAATCCGACATCGCGGACTTCTTCGAGTCGCAGCCCCCGGAGTTCTGGGCGAAGGGCATCGGCGACCTGCCCAATCGATGGGCCACTGTTGTGGATAACTGTGGTGATTATGTTGTTGATTAGACTTGTTTTTCAATAAAGTTGAATAAAAATTAAAAATGGTGAAATTTTCGGACAAGAATTATTGGACAGCCTGGTAATATCACGTGCTTCATTTATTGGAGTAGCGAGAGAAGAAAAGGCATCTGTGGAAGGACAAGGGTTCCATAAATAGCAGGAGAATGAGAGCTTAGAAGAAGGACCCATGGTGAGAGGGAATAGAAGACGGACTAATGAGCTAAGAGCTGGAAGTGGCAGCAGAAGTTGAAAGCCTAGTCCCTCTCACCACCGCGGCTTCTAGAGCTCTTTCATTCGGAGTTTTCTCATACGTTGACGGCAGAGTTGTGCGGAAATTTTTCTGGAAAAAACGGAAGACGAAAGACGGAACGGAAACGCTCAAAAATGGCCGGAAACCGGAATACGAAACCTGGAAACGGAAATGACACATATTCGCCATTTTTTCAAAAGTGCATCTTAAATTACGTCAGAGGCGCTTCTATTGCACTTTTTCTTGAGCAGAATCTTCCACAGATTAATGCTCATCGTCATCACAACGTAACAACGCGTCAGCGGAGGAGAGCACAGATTTAGACAGGGAAAGGGACTCCACGGTGTGGCTCGAGTGGCGCACCCGTGCTAGAATTACCTACATCCTGGAGTTCCCTCCTTTGCCAAATTCGGAAGCACGTTAAACACGGATCTGTAGTCGAAAAGCGGAGATAAGACTGCATTCACATTCGCTGTATGTATGTAGCTACTCGCCGCGGTAGGCCATGGTGACCCCCCCCCCCCAACTACCATGGCGCCCATAACATAGCAAGACATGAATTCATAAGGTTGTTATGATAAAGTTTTAGCTATGGCTAGAGCAATAGATGAAAACAAGTTCATTGTCCTGTATCATTACTCATATTTCAGCATGCAGTCTCTCCGCTGTTTCCATATCTAGTTCCTGCGACGGGTTTTCGCTCACATCTTGTTGCTGTAATTTTGTGAACAGTAGACTTAACCGACTTAACCACTTTAGGTTGCTTACAAACCAGCTTTTAAAAACTTAATCGGGTGAAGTCTAAAACTGGAGCAGTCACTTAGATCATTTTTTTCCGACCAGGAAAGACATTCCTCTCAACATTTTTAGAAGCCTGTGGCACGACGTGATGACTGCACAGATATCTGCCATACTCAAGAGTAGCAGTTATATTCTAATCACCAAAATTATAATAGTACTCAGAATTCATTCTGGGATCTAAGATGATAACTGGATGACTGATCAGTTATGGTAAGTCCACAATTCTGTAGGAATACTCCGTCTGTGCCAGCCAAAAAGCTTCCTGATATGAAGATGACACAGCTGGACAGTTCCTAGATGGTTCCCGAAGTAAATGATGATGATTTGTATCAGAATTCAATAAGTCACCCTAGTCAATCAAAATAACAGCTCATGGTAGATATTCGTGATGCTTCATTAAAAAACGAATCGCATGACTCTATATGGATGAATATCACGCCCACCGACATTGAAAATTGAAATGTGCGCCTTCGATCAGGAGCATTGATGTAATCTTGAGAAGAAAAGAGCATGGCACAACCTTCAACGAACCCTTTGCTTCATGATACTGCGCTATATGCTTACAAAGTTTTTGTGAGCTACTTGTTACTAATGGATGAAGAACTTTATGATCATTCAAATGTTGTTTGCATTTTCTTAGCATACAATGCATACATAGCTTTTGTGGCACACTAATTTTGCCTTCCACCCAGCCGTTGCCATTTTCGATGCTTTTTTGGTAGTCTACCAATTTCAAGAATATTAATACTATGGTTGTCAAACAGTATTTCTCTCACAATTATATGAAGGAGAACTCTTTCTATGAGATAATTGTGTAGTGTTGAACAGTGCCAATTTCCGTTTCCGCCTTCCGGTCCAAAAACAGGCAGAACACGGAACGGAACGGAAGAGCTCAAAATGACCGGAAACCAGAATTCGGAACACGGAAACGGAAATTCCGCATATCCCTGGTTGACGGTCCTCGGTGTCAGATGTAGATTGTTCTTCATTCATTACATTGCTCCCGAGAAGATGGCTGGCGAGCCAAGCTTCAATAGAAATTTGTGTCGTCGATGGCTTATATTAAATTCGGGGTGTTCTTGTGAATGATGGTTGTGGTCCTCGCCTGATGTCTTAATTAGTTTTCGCATTGTGGTATAGTCAGCATTCAAATCCGCTAGCGCGATTAATGACTGCTGTATCTGGACATTACTTTGATACCCTCTCCTATTTCTGTTTTGTAGTGAAAGAAGTCAGACGGTCCAGACGACATTTATCACTTTGAGGTGGCTTCCTAGGACGGGCATGCGCTGAATTTTTGCACACCGTGTATCTCCCGTTTCTTATGCCTCTCCCATTTTATCATTATTTATGTTAATTTTCCCACGAACATCACATCCAAAAATAGTATTAATAGACGGCTGAAGTTACTATTGACATTTATTCTCATTCACCTACGGACTCCACAGTCCCTATTGAAAAGTAATGAGACAAATTGAAAAAATCTTTATCTCTTTATAACTCAATTATAACTCAACGATGCTGAGTAATGTATTTGCCATTAAGGGCAAGGACCTTGCTGCCATCGCTCAGCCAACGTCCTGATCCCATGCTTCCAGAACTGCTTGGGCCTGGTGTTGATCAACTGCTCGATATGGTTGTCATGGACTGCTTGGGTTCTTGTGTCCCTTCCGACTAGGAAGTGCTGTAGGCTCAAGTAGTAGTGGTAGTCGCATGGAGAGATGTCCGGCGAATACGGTGGGTGAAGCGTGTGAACATAGCCCAACTGGGCAAGCTTATCCGTGGTCACTTGTTCCCGATGGGGTGCGGCGTTGTCGAAGAGGAGGACCTTCTTGAAGCGCTGAGACCGAATAAGTGCGAGTCGCCGGTCCATCTCTTCTACTTTGTTCACCATGGTCTTGGAGTTCATCGTCGTACTTTTGGAAAACAGCTCCCAGTATACCGGTCCATGGGCGCAGACCCAAAAGCTCCAAAGGTGCTTCTCGCCGTGAGCATCTCGCCGAACGAAGGTCGGTAACAGGTCACCAGGCCTCACCCAGACTCGCTGCTTGGCAGGGTTAAGGTAGAAGACGTACTTCTCATCTTGCGTGAATATTGAGCCCAGGCTGCTCGGGGTTGGGAATTGGGCGAGATTTGCGCGACACAGGTCGACTCGTCAGACTGGGGTTTCGGCATGAGACAGGCTGGGGTTTTGGTATGCTTCTGGAAAGGGCGGAAGTGGTAACTTCTCAGGTGGCCTTCAGTAAGTAGCATACAAACATACAAATTCGAGAAGCACGAAACCAGACTCCAGCCACGAGATATATTGAGCATGGGGTGTCTCATTACTTTTGGCACCCCCCCCCCCTAATATAATTCCCGTATGGTACCAGAGGCGACACACACAGAACTAAATAAATACTCAAAGAGTTTTTGGGAGACTTAAAAGGAAGGTTAGTGAGCTCAGTCCGGAGATTCTAAACGAGACCTGTAGTAGTTGAAACAGAAGAGTTTCTTATACAACGCAGAAAGGCGTGGAAGGTACAGCTAACTGCTCCTTGACGTGGTCGTTCGACCGGCACTTCGTTAAACTTCATAGTCGGTTAGCATCAAAAAGGATCCTGGATGAGTGTCTATATAACCGACAGCAAACGCAGGTTGAGAACGGGGTTAGGAAGCAGATACGGTATCATACCGAAGCCAAAAATGTATTCTTCAATTGAGAAAAATGAGTGCAGCCCATCTAGCAAATCGCAGAAACACCTCCGTCACGACCAGGAAAATGAGCAAAAAGCCTTTTTCGTCGCTTTTTGACTGCGGTCTTCAAATTGCGTGCTTTAAAAAATAATTCCGACAATAAGGATCAGCATCGAATAATCTATCCGATGAAAAGAGAAATGTTAAAAATCTTGATTCAATGAGCTGGGTTCAGAATGTGATATTTTGGTGTAATTGTGTGCCACGATGAAGGGGTCCTCGTGCCGTGCGGAATATAGGTCATCGGATAGTCATTCACGGCACTAGTTAAAAGTTCCGACTCCACCGACAAGACTTCGGTCGAAAATTTTTTTTCGCTGAAACTTCGTCTAGGGGGGTTATTTGGGGTGCTGATCACGAATCTGATATCCGTTGTTCACGATTCGGCAGAGACCACCCATACCGTTAACATGGGTGGTCCAGGCAGGGTCACCGATTTCGCTGAAACTTCGTCTAGGGGGGTTGTTTGGGGGTGCTGAACACGAATCTGACATCCGTTTTTCGTATTACGTTGGAATACGGTAGGTTACGGAAGGCACGCGTGACTGAGGTAATGGTCATCGATTTCGCCCAAACTCCGGCGTAAAACGAAAAACGGATGTCAGATTCGTGTTCAGCACCCCCAAACAACCCCCCTAGACGAAGTTTCAGCGAAATTGGTGACCTTGCCTGGACCACCCATGTTAACGGTATGGGTGGTCTCCGACCGAATCGTGAAAAGCGGATATCAGATTCGTGATCAGCGCTCCAAATAACCCCCTAGACTAAGTTTCAGCGAAAAAATTTTTTTCGACCGAAGTCTTGTCGATGGAGTCGGAACTTTTAACTAGTCCCTCATTCTTAATATTCGTTGGGCGTTTTTTACATTATTTGATAGATCATTCGATGCTGATCACAATTATAGGCTTAATTTTGCAAAACACGTAATTTGAAGAGCGCTACAAAAAAGACGGAAAAGCCGTTTTTTAAATTTTTTCCACCGAAAGGCTAAAAGATACGGTCGGTATTGAAGTTTAAGTTCTTTCGTAGTGTTGTACTGAAGTCCGAGTGAGCATTAGGCGACCATGAAAGCACAAATGTGTTGTTGGATGAGATTGACAAAGGCTGAAAAAGTGGATAAATCGATCCATTCGATCAATAGTTGATGCCCACGGTTATCAGTTTCAGTTCAGGATGGATTAGCATAAGTCGATTACATCGCTTTAGGTGAACGTCATTCACAAATGAATTCATTTGTAAGTGACGTTCACCTAAAGTGATGTCACAGACTTATACGGAAAACTCTAGGGGAATCAGCTCTCAATATGTTGCTCATCTACTTCTTTTTTTTCTACTCTTCGTCCCTCATCATTTTCCATCATTTTTTGTTTTAGGCGAATGTTTCTTGTATTAGGCGCACTTTTGGTGCAGGACTAAATAACTAAACAAATAAATAAAATCGATCAGTGTCGATTGATTAGTGAGGAATTCTGTGCCGACGTCACAGGTAGCTCTCAATCCGACCGCTATAACAGGCATTCAGTAGCCTGTGATGGTTTACGCTTCTAGAAGCATCGTTTATAAACAGGATAGAGCTACGAAGATAAACAGCTGTGCACTTTCTGCCAAGAATAGCTAAAGAATAACCACTTCAAAATGACGTCTGATGTAACCTTCAGAATTGTCTCTATAAAAGGGGCGAGCTTACTATTAATGTTTGAAGTTCTCATTTTCCGGCCGCCGGACGTACAACCGTCGAGGAACTCATAGAGAAGTACAACGACGTCGATCCGTTTCTCATCCACAAATGGGAGAAGATCTTCTTCATGTTCTTCGGTACGCTTCCCATGGCAGTGTTTCACTAACACATTGAAATCGTCTAACGTTTCAGATCGCAACGCATCGCAGCAAGTGGACTGGGGCGACTTCTACTTGATCGTCAGGGTTGGTTTTTTCTCTTCGTTCCATTCTCGATTTCAACGCGGAAGAGTTTGCATAGAGCGGAAATGACCTCAGAGCTAAGATCCTGAAATGGATTGAAGTAGGGACATGTCAAATACACAGTATATACCGTTTTCACGTTGAACTGGACACTTTTCACGTCAAATTGGACACTCTTCTAAGCCTCAGCCTAAAACTTTTGAAGTCAAACCGAACTCTTCCAAATTAAAATGAGCTTCTTCTACATTAAACTAGAAACTCTCTGAAAATGTTAGAATAATTTTCCGTTCAAGAAAAATTTTAGTATAAGTTTCTTTGAAGTTTTAATTTATCTACCCAATAAGTGAAAACATTTTCAGAATGTTTACAAAAATTTTACTTTTTTTACTTTTTTGAGAATAAAAAACGATTATTTAAAACTGGGTTTAAAGAGCAGGAAGCGGCTATTTTCTGTTGTCAAAACAGGGATTGCGCCATGTGCTCGCTTGAAACCTCGCGATTTTTCTTCGATTGACAGAAAAATTTCTGTTTGCATGCAGTTGCAAGCGTGCAACATTAAAAAAAACATATAAACTAACTTTCTTGCTGCATGTGAGCAGTATTCACACTATCAACCAGATAAACATTGCGACTTGCTTTTCCAGTGCATGGCGCGATCCGGTCTTTTAATGCACTACATGGTTGCTGCTCTGTTGCGCTTTGAAACAAACTTTGTTCGCTCAGTCTCGACATTAAGGCGTTTGGTGAGGTGGACTTCCTTTAATTCGTGAGGAAGCCAAACATCCAGTTTTGCGACGTTCTCGCGATCATAGGAGGGATATCGCAAAAGAATTTAGCTTCGAGCATTATCAGATTGTCGCGCTGCACAAACAAAAATCTCATTATAATTGACGGCCATCTGGAAAATCCACATCGTGCTCATCTCATTACCTTTTTCATTTATTTCTTATGTTAACTTCTTAAATAATGTATTTAAGGTGTTATTGGCATATGATAAATGTGAATCATTTATACTGTGATTCGGTTGCCTTGATATTTGATCTAGGGTATTCAATATATGATATTGATATTTGATTCAGTTATTGGTTCAGTTACCCATGTTTGTGGTAAAACGTCATCAGCGATTACTGTATTTGCTGTGTATGAAGGACACGAATGCAGAACTGAAGCATCTAAACTTATTTATGTTGCAAGTGCAGGTAAACGATTGAATTCGATGCGCCAAGCTTCCATGCCATCCACCGAGATGTCAATTTTGATTCACGCACTTATTTTTCGATATCAGAACTGAGTGTACGACCAGCATGGTGCACGCTAAAATTTTCAGAGCGAAAGCGAGCAAATCAACGCTGACATTGACGTTCAGTAAGGCATTCCTTCCCACAGACTTCGCATATTTAAAAAAAGGTCATATGGGAAATCTACATTCTGCTCATCTCATTGTCACTCTCATTTATTTCTTATTAGGTTGTAACGAATTAAATGGCACTGGCTCGCGCCATTTTTGGCGCGTCTTTACGCGTTTGATCAAGAACAAACCGTAACACGTGGCATATCATTTAGAAGCGCAAACTTTGCTCTACCGGCGAGTACCAAATTTTCTATGTAAAAGTGGGAAAACTTTAGAGTTTTATTGACTTTTTTGCAGATGGACAAAAGGGTAATCCGAGGTATTTACTTGACTTGTATGAACTCAAGCTGGGCACTACAGCTAAGGAGGCGGACGAGAAGATCAACGCCGCGTTCGGTCCAGGATGTTCCACAATTCGGACGGCGTATCGTTGGTATCAGAAGTTCCGGAATGGAGATGAGAGCTTGGAAGAACATGAAGGTCGTGGGAGGCATAGTGATGTTGATGAGGACAAGCTGAGAGATGTGGTAGAGGAGGATCCACACAAAGGTACCAGGGAGATAGCGAAGGTTCTTGGCGTCAGTCCCAACACAGCTGCCCGGCATCTGAAGGAAATTGGAAAGACCAAAAAGTTGGAAAGATGGGGGCCTCACGAGCTGTCTGAGGAGCAAAGAAACCGACGATATGAGATCTCGTCCGCACTGCTTCTACGGAACGAAACGGACCCATTCCTTGATCGCATCGTAACCTGTGACGAGAAATGGATAATGTACGACAACAGGCGACGATCGGCACAGTGGGTGGACAGCGATGAGAGCCCCAAGGTTTTTGCGAAGCCGGAATTGCACCAAACGAAAGTAATGGTGACAGTATGGTGGTGTTCGCTGGGAATTACTCACCACAGCTTCCTCCCTCCCGGTGAATCCATCACGGCAGAGAAGTACTGCATTGAAATTGAAGAAATGATGAAAAAGTTGAAGGATATCCGGCCGGCCTTGGTAAACCGAAGGCGAGTTCTCCTTCTGCACGACAATGCTCGCCCCCATGTAGCACGAATGACGTCGCAGAAATTGAATGAGCTGAGCATTGAAACTCTACCACATCCTCCGTTTTCTCCCGACCTCTCCCCAACAGACTACCATTCTTCAAGCATCTTGGCGACTTCTTGGTAGCGAAAATATTCAAATACCAACAGGATGCCGAAAGTGCCTTCGAAGATTTCGTCAATTCCAGAACTTCTGATTTTTATGCTACTGGGATAAAAAAGCTTGTGTCACGTTGGCAACGATGTGTAGAATCAGACGGTTTTTATTTCGATTAACAAACTTGCCTACAAGCCGAGATATTAACTGTGTAAATTTACAGTGGTTCAGTGCCATTTATTTCGTTACAACCTAATATGTTAGCTACTCGCTGTTTAAGATGCTGTCTATGATATTTCTGCCCGTTTTCCCTTCCTCTGTTTTTTCTCTCTCATTTTTCTCAGCTTCTCTATGTTTTTTTTTTGCGAAGTGCCAACCATTATCTGAAATCTTTCCTGTTTAGCTATGCCTGCCATTATTTGTCTTGGTCAAATGAATAAATAAATAAATAGATAGATATATGCGATGCATTTATACTGTGGGTTTAATTACCCAAGTTTGAGGTAAAACGCCATCAACGGCTCGTTTCAAGGACACACCGAAAACTGCTTATGTTGTATGTGCAAGTAAATGGCTGACTTCGATATGCCAAGCTTCCCAGCCATGTATCGAGTTGTCACTTTCGATTAACACCTTTATTTTGTCGTCATTAGTAGTGACTCTACGACTAGTATGTGGTTCGTCTTGCTGATTAAAATTTCCAGAGCGAACGTAAGCAAACCGACTCTGACATTAGCGTCCAGCAAGGCAGTCCTCACCATAAACCTCACATAATTTACTCCGAGCTTGTACCGCATCTGTAGCCTTTTGGAGTCAAGCAATAAAATGCGCCAATTATGCTCCTTTCATTGTCCATTTTCAACTTAACTTTTTTACCAACTTGTTTTTACTATTGACACTCAGTTTTCGATAGAAGATAGTCTAAAGTCTAACCTTGAAAAAGTATATAATAATGGAAGCCACGCCAGCGATGCTTTATAAAAATATGCAGTTAACACCATTTATGGGAAAAAACGACGTTAATTAACAAACAAACAAACAAATAGTTTATGTCTCATGTTTCATTTTTTGTTGTTTTTTCTACAGGAAGACGGAGCGCGAATAGCGGCTCTTGATCAGTAGATCACGACCCAACTTTGATTGTTCTTCACTGTCTATTCAGCTCTCAATCTTAAAGAGAATGAGCAGCAGCGGAGAAACAGCTGTGCGTCAGCTTCTTTGCGGTTATTTCTGAAAGGCTCGTGGATCACTTCTCTAATGGAGGAAGAGTGTCATAGCCAAATTGAATTTTCGTTGACTGGGAAGTAACGCTCAGATTATTAGCAGAAAAAAAGGTTGCCTGCTAGCGCCAAGACATAGGCTGATTCGCATCCAAGAAGTGTATACGCTTCAAAAGAGAATACACTATGTGCTTGGCCATAGGGGCTGGTATTATAGTTACAACATTTTAGGCTTATTTTAAACTGCATGGAAGCATCCAATGCACTACAATATTCATTTACCAGACGTTCAACGGCCTGCCGGCCGCCAAACGTCTGGTTGGGGCTTCGCCCCAAACCCGTAGAATAGAAAACCCCGAACGTCTTCTTCTCCTCTTTAGACCTTCTCTCATTCATTAAAAAACTGGTTTTGCTATATAGAATGGTATAGCGGATTAGGGCAAAACAGATCCATCACCTTCACTGGACCCCCCTTAACAGGCCCATTATCACTGGTTCCCCTTTATTGTCAGCCCTTTTCCGGTTCACCTTCACTGCCCCCCCCCCCCTCCCCTTCATCGGTCTCTACTACTGCTCCGGTCCCCTCTTCGCTGGTCATCCTATGCTTCACCGATCTCCATTACTGGTTCCACCCTCGCTGGTCCCTCTTTTATTCATCAACCCTTTTCCGGTCCCCTTTCACTGGACCCCTTCCTCCCCCCCCCCCGCATTCACCGGTCCCCATTACTGGTAGCTTCCTCACCGGTCCCCCCTTCACCTGGTTCCCTCTTTCACTGGTCAACCTTCTATCGGTCCACCCTTCACTGAACCACTCCCCCCCCCCCCCCCGTTCACCGGTCCCCATTACTGGTCCCTTCCTCACCGGTCCCCTTCACCTGTTCCCCTCTTCACTGGTCAACATTCCACCGGTCCCCCTTCACTGGATCCTCCCTCACCGGTCCTCATTGCTGGTCCCACCTTCACTGGTCCCTCCTTTATTGGTCAACCCTTTACCGGTCCCCCTTAGTGGAACCCCATCCTTCACCGGTCCCCCATTACTGGTCCCATCTTCACTGGTAACACGTCGTGTGAATCCGGAACCCTGGCGCGACATCGGTGACACATCTTCTGAACCCGGACGCCTGTTGAACAACGTCGGTGACATGTGTTCTCAACCCGAACATGCTTTGCGCGACATCGGTGACACGTCGTCTGAATCTGGAAGGCCTTTCGCGACACTGGTGACACCTCTTCTGAATCCAGGTACCTGATGAGCGACGTCGGTGACATGTCTTCTCAAGCCGGACGTGCTTTGCGCGACATCCTTGACACGTCCTGTGAATCCGGAACTCCTAGCGCGACATCGGTGACACGTCGTCTGAATCTGGAAGCCCTTTGCGCGACATTGGTGACATGTCGTCTGAACATGGACGCTTGTCGACAACTACAACAGTTGACAACTGGTGACAACTAAAACCCCGCCCCCTCCCCCTTCCCCACACTTCCTCCCAACACACTCCTTCATCACTTCTGTGCAAACAAACACACACACGCACTCACACACAGACAAACGACCGTTCTCGCTTATATATAGTAGGATTTTAAGCTGCTCGTTTTGCTTGCAAGATGTTCAGTTCAATTTGAAAAGAGTTGTTTGATGGTTCACCAACGATGCGACTTCAGCAACTTGAATCAGTTGATTTATTACCTAATTACTTCAACAGCACTACAGAAACAATAACTCATAGCAGTTTATATGCCCAGAGGAGCCTGGAAGCATGACATATATTGGTCAGGGAGGCTGATAACCTCTAGTCTTAAAAGGGTGTGCCACGGCTAGAGTGTAGTATTTGTGCATTACCTTATTTACCTACTTGCGGTATCGTTAGGTCATACCTGTGGATGCTATGCAATGATGATTGTCTTATATTGTTCACCTAAACATATTAAGTGGTATCATTCATACCTGTTTGCTCTATCTTATTATATAATACTATGCATTTATATAATCAGATGTGGACCCTAGTTAGGTATTCACAACGAGTTGAGCCTGTTTAAAAGAGATTTGAAGTGAGAATCATACACATGTGTGCAAAACGTCGTTGCAAATGCTACAGCTTTTCAGAAGGTCCGTGACGTCTACGGTGCTGAGTCCGTTCAAACCACCTACGCGAAGAAGACGCTAGCGGCGCTCTGGGAAGGACTCTGCCAGCTGGCAGATGTAGATGAGGTGCATCCACTGGAATATCACTTTTTCTTGTCCATTGTTGAAGCCTTTTGCCTTTGCCTCTCTAGGACCAACTGATCTCAATCGACGAGTGGATCACGCTGCTGAAGAACTCTGCTGCGAGAAATGAGAAGAAGTGGTTCATCGAGTACGAGCGTTTCATGTTCAAGCTGTTCGACGTCTCCTGTAAGTCGCCGTCGGATGCATTACTTTACAAATTCCGCAGCATATTTATCTTTATAGCCATTGAAATCTCCGGGTCCATCCTAGTCGGGGACGGGGAGGGGTGGCGGATCTCCGGTAGAAAATTCTATGGAAAGATGCCCGCACAGGTGCCGGATTCATCAACGACTTACAGCAATTTGACCCTTCCACGACACACGCGATTTGCGGGTGACTGCCGCGTGGGACAGCGCGCATTTTTCCCGCGCGCTGATTATTTGAATTATTTTATTTGTATTATTTGTTAAATACGAAAAACAGCATCGAATGAAGTTTCCCAAGGACCGTCTTGACCGTAGATATTAGTGGGCCCATTGAATAATAACGTACTATTTAGTTTCTTGATAATTTTCCAGGAACTATTCTTATAATGGTGTCCGACGGAATCGTCGGACATTGTCCCAAGCGGCAAAAAAGTGGCCGACGACATCGTCGGACAATGTCGTGAAAGGGTTAACAGAGAAAATTACAGTCGAAATCCTTAATAGCTCGGCTTATCAAGCGATATATCAAGGTGAACGATAAGCCGCGTTATTTTATTTCATTTATTGCACAGGTTGTGCGCCTTAAACAAACAAAAGTAAGCAAAACCAAAAACATATGCTGCAGTCTGAGTGTTTTTCAATCCTTTGATCCTAAATGTTTAGGAAACTTCTATAAGATTTGAGATCGTAGCAAATTCATAGTCAGTAATTGGAGAGAGGCGAAATGAATATAGCGGCAGCAGAACGAAAAAAAAAGAAGAAGATAGAAAAAGAGCTTGCGTGTTAATGCTTCTGTGCCGATGCCATCACCATTTCACCATCAATAAGCTGAAACGATGTGAGAGAGCGAGAACAATGTATGAAATGTTGAGAATATGAAGAGAAGACAATGTGTAATGCTACGAGCTGATAAATTTAATGACGGTTCAAAAAAACACTCATACAATTGACAGCAACAGTGCACAATAATAATCCTAAATATCATTAAAGCAAGTTTTCGTCATCTATTATCTTAGTTATCTGAGTTTTCCGCTGTGAATTCTCTGTTAAAGTTATGTGAGTGGTTGATGAATCCGACCCCAGGCTGGCTCAGGGTGTAGTCTTTGTAAACAGTACACTTTCAGTTTTGCCGTCGTTGTGAAAAGGACTAACCATGCAATGTCATCTAAAGAAGTCCTTCACGGGCCGGATTCATCAACGAGTTACAGCAGTTTAACAGAGAAAATTACAGCCGAGATCCTTGGGTGTGCGGCTTTTCAAGCGATATGATGAGCAGTAAGCCGCGTTATCTGAGTTTTCCGCTGACTTCTCTGTTAAAGTTATGTAAGTCATTGATGAATCCGACCCCAGGTTGACCGCGCTCGCTTTCAGTTCGCCCAGGGTGGGGGGGGGAGGTATTTGGAATGCTGATCACGAACACGGCATCCGTTTTTGAAATTTCGCCCAATAACTGTAGTTAGGGGTGAATAAGGCTGTCGATGTCATAATCACCGCCTTCGCACAAACTTCGTCCAGGGTAGTTATTTGGAGTGCTTTTCGTTTTTTTGTATGACGCTGGAGTTCGACAGGTTAAGATAGGTACGCCTCAGGATGATTCCTGGGCCCGGATTCATCAGCGACAGTGATTTACTGGCCAGAACTTACCGCAATACTGCCACGCACGGCGACTCATCAACAGGTGACATGGTGGGTTTCCGGTGAAAACCGCTGTAACGGTTACCAGGCTAGAGCCTCGGGTAAAAGGCGCGGTGAAGCATCGGTAACGCTTCACTGCTAATGTCTGACGTGGAAACGAGTTGGGCTCGTTGCCAAGAGTAGTCGGATGCATGCGCAGGGGTGTTTTGCGGCAACGTGCGTTCCCTACACGATGCTGCCCGCGTCCCACTTCCCGCCCTGCCTGCGCCGCCCTATTTGGACGAATTGTAGCGTGTGAAAACCGCGCCGCAGTTTGCGGAGTCGTTAATTGGAGTGACGTCGTCAAGAACTTAGCAGCTGATAGGAGGAGATTGGGCGGGTTGTCTCTCTGAATTGAACTCTGAATTGCTTCGTGTTTTCTGCGTGTTTGCACTCAAAAAGCTGTTATATTACAGAAATGAAATAAAATTCGGAAGAGGCCAAAGGTACGGCTGAAGGGTTAATAAGCAGTTGCAGCCAGGTGGCACCAAGTAATCCTTTCTCGTGTTTTGTTGTCCATGTGGCCATAAGCGCATGGCTACCTTCCAGATTATCCGAGCCACACTGCCTATTTGTTAAAATAAGGTAAAAGAATCGACGAAGTCCGTACAAGATACAGACAGCAATCGAAGCGAAGTTGGAAACCCCAAAGCTGTCGCGGAGACATATTCTTGCGAATCCGGATATCTGGTCCACGATGAAAGCTCGGCGCGCCCCTTGCTGAGGGCGGTGTAGTCCGTTTCTGAGGGCGGTGTAGGGAATATATCTCCGCCGTGTTTTACAAGATTTTCTTTTTTGTTTTATCAGTTAAGTCGACGCTTGTTCATGGATATGCATCCTACTCCCGTCATGGCATCGTTTTCGGTCTTCGTTTAAGAATTTACATTGACTGAGAGTGCACCTTTAAGCGTAAATTTTTAGGAAGCTTCATGTAGCTTGTTTTTTCTTCCACCTTGACTTTGCTTTTCCATTATCTCCTTCCTCTATCAGAACCCAAGCCAACTACGCCTTCCATCCCTATCGGGTTGGCGAATTGGTAAGGGTTGATAAGGGGGGGGGGGAACTGATATATCTATGACGAGAGAGCGGAAACAGAAACATATTCTGCCTTTAAAATATGAATGTGCAAATAGCTGTCACACAAAAAACAATGAAAACAGACAAGGGCTGGAGAGGTAGCCCATTCACTCGAATACTAAATAAATTTCAATGATACAGGAAGAAATAATGCATTAGAAGACCTCGCGCTTCGTCGAGAACACAAAATAAGGTTTCGAAATGGGGCGCATTGAATATCGATGGTCGGGTCGCTATGTCCTTTTGTAGCATCTCCATATAACTTCAGATTGGAGTATCTGCATGGAGTTATAACTAGAGCGCAGAGGCGTTACGAGCAAGCCCATCCTTCTAAAGGCCCCCGCAGACTTCTGCGGCGAGCGACGGGCGGCGGACGGCGAAATCGCTGAGCGGCGCCGCTCAGCGGCTTGACTCATCATCAGTGGGAGCGGTGACGCGAGGTACTGTACTGTTTCTAGTCGGGACCGACTGGTGCTTAACAATAACGCGCCCCGATGACGATGCGCGCCCGCATCGACCGTCTCCGCTCTGGATCCCGCCGCGAAAGGGCAGAGCGCAGAGCGCAGACAGACAGACGCTGGAGCGGCGCCGCCGGGTGGAATGATTCAAGTCATTTCCGCCAGCGACGCCGTCGGTGCCCCTGGCGGCGAGCTCTGCGTCTCTGCCCTATGGTTAAGCATAGGGCCGCGGCAACGCCGCAGAAGTCTGCGGGAGCCTTAAGCCATTCCTGATGATGCTGCATGCATATTCAGCTCCTCAAAGGCGTTTTTAACCAGAAGCCGCGGAGCTCTTCTTGGCGTCGTTTGCGGAACAGTGTCTGGACAGTGCCATGATGCTTGTATTGCTGTCTCGCAGTTGAGCCTGTGCCTGTCGAAGTGGATTTACATGAGTTCTGGTTCAAATTGAAATCTTAAATTTTCGGGAAGCTTTTCCTTAGCATCTGAAAGAGAATGCCTTCAGTCCTTTATGAGAGGATTTTTCACCAGATTTAACTCTCGTTTATGGATAGAATGTTTTCTCCAAGCTGGGCCGCTAAAGGGAAACGTTCTACTGAAAGGAAATGAAGCACCAAGATCTGCTTTGGGTTTAGACCCAGAGAAATCAAGTCAGTCGGTTCCCAAGATCCATTAAGTAACTGCCAAAAAAGAACATCTGGTAAAGAACAGAGGAAGCAAGAGCTCTTAAATCGAAGTGTAATCGAAGAGGACCATTATGTGCAGTAAAAGCGTTTTAGAAATTCGATCCCATTTTTATGAGGCAGCTAGCCCCACCAAGGCGTTGACGGCAGGGCATCCGAAGAGAATGCATAAGGATTATCTGGAGCGGGAGTGCAACCATATCGAAGCCTGAATGACCCTGCTATTTATTTATAAAGTAGTAGTGTGTATGTGTGTGTATGTATGTATGTATGTATGTATGTATGTATGTATGTATGTATGTATGTATGTATGTATGTATGTATGTATGTATGTATGTGTGTGAGTGTGTGTTTCCGTCCTTCCGTCCTTCCGTCCGTCCGTCCGTCACAACTGGAGTGGGGGCACTGCGTCTTGGCGATACTCAACGATCGGTGGCGACCCGAAACTTTAGCTTTGGGGGCAGTCGAGGTTGCAGAACACGAATCTGAAGTTCGTTTTTGAAGTATCGATCGCCAAAATTCGATATTGATCAAATCATCGATTTTCTATGGATGTAGTTCAAGCGGTCCAAAACTTCAGCCCAGGGGTAGTTGAGGTCGCTGAACACGAATCTGAAGTTCATTTTTTAAAGTAATCATTGCCATCAATCGATATTGATCAAATTATCCTTTACCTTATTAATTTCTTTCTAACTTGTCGCAATCGGCATAGTTAAGGTGTCGACCCAATGGGTCGTTCTACGTATGGCCGCTGTATTATCGTGCTTCGTTTAGGTGACGGGAAGATAGACATGACCGAGTACGTCGACGGCATGAGTGTCTACGGCTACAGCAAGACCGCCAGCGAGGAGGCTTTCCGCAGATTCGCCGTGGTTAGTTTGAAGCAATTCGGTAAGAGGCTGGCACGATCCAACTGTCCGACTGAGCTATTGCAGGACGAGTCCGGAGAGTGCATGCAGGGAATCTCGCAGGAGACGTGGTCACGGTACTTCCATGACCTCTTCTACTCCACCGATCGAAACGCACTCGGCAATCATCTTCTCGGCATCTGTGATGTCTGATCTCCTGTGTACAACCTGAACTGTCTTCTTGTCTCCAAACACATTCGTGTAGACGTCATAGACATTCTGAGTCCTTTAATTATGTCATTTATCAGCAAACATAAGTGTTATTCACAATATTCACAATTAAAGCGGCAACCGGATCGATGAGAATAAAATGTGTACAATGCACTTGACGTATCACATTGGAATTTGGCAGCGAGATGAGAGTCTCTTCTCCCCACGAGAAGCTTGAAAGAAGGCGACGATGATGCACACATACACACTAGGGCAGCTAGAAACACACGAACAAAGCAGCAATGAAAGATCAGGGAGTGGTGTTCAGCAAGCCACGGGCCGAGGAACGCAATGGAAATAATGCTTGCGAGTTACCGGTACAGCATGAGGATTTGGCAACAAACTGAAAGGCGATTACATAAGGGAAACAAAGAAAGGCTACATGGCTACTTGGCTACTTCTTCGGTGTCTTCGACACCGATAACGTACACCGCAGAAGGGGTATGAAACACTTTGTACAGATGGCGACGAACAGCAGGACTAGGCAGACGACGATGATTATCTCGACGGCCATGGTGACGCCTTCAACCGGTGACGAGATGCCGTTCAGCCACTGGCGAGGATCGAGCGACGTCAGAAAACTGTCCACACCGCGTTGATTGCAGCTGAAACAGAAGTTTCAAGGCGTTCAGCGGGTTGATGATGCGAAAATATTGGGTTGAACGATAACTAGTGGTTTAATTACCCAAGTTTGAGGTTAGTCGCGGTTCATTCAATTGGAACGCATTCTTAAAAAATTCCAGAAGAACGCTCGTGATTGCAACAGATTTCGGAGCAAGGAGTCGAGAACCATTAAATTAGATTCCTACGGTAATTAGCACGCCATTGTTTCTCATGATTCTGCCTGGCGTTAGCAGCAGTCAAACTTCACTCACCCAGCACAGTCTCCTTGTCCGGTCTGCCATCGATGTGCGATACGGTAGCTGTTGAGGCGCTGCGTCTCATAGCTGCAACGAGATGTCAATGGATTTTATTCGAAAGTCATTCGAGTCAGTTCCACACTCACCTGAACCACTTGCAAATTTCGCCCTCTACATCGCCTGACGGATGGAAGCACACGTATCGACTGCTATTGATCGACGACGGAATCGATATGATCGATCGATAGTGATGCACTTTTGAATCAACTAAAAAATCCGATGATTAGAGGATACGGCAAACGTGAAGTGGAGTCTTTCCAGCTATACCTTGAACTGAGAAGGCCATGTCGATTTGGTCTTTCTTCTCAGACGAGAAGATGTTTCCGATGAGAGTGCCCTTCGAGCCCTGAAGGATCGAGAGTGTAAGGTTGAAGCAGTAATAGGTCAGTCGTCGTATAGACCAGTCAAACACAGTAGAGCGAAAAATCTCCAGTTTCCTAGAGTAGATGTCTTACAGTGGAAGTTACGCGAATATGATGGCCGTCGGGCAGTTTTGAACAGCCAAGCAATTTCGATAGATACCACAGATTTTGCCCAGAAGAGGAAATGAACACTTTGACCAGTAGACAGACTTCCCAAGAAGTTGGGTCACCAATGATGAATGAGATGAAAGATCGGATGAGAAAGTTTTTGACCCTTTTTGAGTTTCCGCAAAAATGGTTGCCGCTGGACGTGCCTTGCGGCAGGCAGTATTGATCGGCTAATCAATATTGATTAATACTACCGATTCTTGTGAAGAGTTGACCGTATTAGTTCGGAATGAAGTGAATATGATTGGCGGTGAACTGAACCTACAGGAATAGATCGACCAGTCAGTATCGGGTTTCCCCAAAACGAAAATTTTGAGGTGGGATCTTATGAAATATGTTGGTCGCAAACACCTGATCTAGCGCTGGATCGGGAAAGGTGGCGTCATGACACCAGAATAGCGGACCCCGCCACGAAGCGGGACAAACGCTGAAGAAGAAGAAGAAGAAGAAGAAGAAGAAGAAGAAGAAGAAGAAGAAGAAGAAGAATGTTGGTCGCAAACAGCTTGCAGTACTGATCCCTAAAATGGTAAAGCATAAAGGACGGCGCTATTCAATCCCTTCCGAGGTACTCTACGCACTCGACTTATACGGGATGTCGTGGAGGGAATTTGAATGTGTATCTATCCATACAATGACTTGCAGTGGCCAACCGATAAACAAGTCAGTGCTTTATTCTTCCCAGACAAGTCTAATTCCAATTCGTTAAATCGGAGCTTGGTTGACCTGTGCGGGATCCGAACCAAGAACATTGAATCGGGTGCATGCGAGAGCCGG
Organism: Heligmosomoides polygyrus bakeri; assembly: GCA_947359475.1. Taxonomy (NCBI): domain Eukaryota; kingdom Metazoa; phylum Nematoda; class Chromadorea; order Rhabditida; family Heligmosomidae; genus Heligmosomoides; species Heligmosomoides polygyrus. The sequence goes on from OX375866.1 coordinate 4,588,191, forward strand.
CATCTCTTCCGAGAGCGCTCCACGCGCCCATATCGATCAATACTCCAGATTTTTCTATGGCAGTCTCGTTTTGGCCAAAGATGACTTTTGAGAAGTCTTGGGAAGATGAAATGACAGAAACAACAACAACAACATTCACAACACGTGCTTTAAATATTTACGTCAAAAATAGTGTTGGTCAATACAAATCGATCGATCGATCGATGTTGATCAATAAAACTGATTATGGGCGAAATCGTGTCCTGCGGTGCGGATAGCAGTCGAATATGATGATGACAGAGAGGATCGTCCGTAAAAAGATTCGCCAATCACTACTGATCAATAATGCCGATTTTTGCCCGGGTAGACTTTTGAAGGTGGGAATCAAAAGATGCAACAAATAAACAGTAAGTATTGAGTAATGAGTACAATCGATATCGATTTTTGGCCAGAGTTCAAAGTTTAAGATGGAGACCAGGGGCGAGATTCATCAACCGCTTACCGGCAGGCAACGGCATTTCGGTTATCGTATCTGTATCTCTGCACGTCTGTGCCTCTCTGTATCACTCACTATGTAGGCAGATATGACGAATCCGCGGTAAGATAATAGCGGTGGTATCGTTGATGAATCTGGCCCCAGGCGGATGTGATGGTGATGGAAAGGGTTCAGAACGAGATCGTTCTATCGGTGTCAATCAATAAAATCGATTTTTGACGAATTCACCCCTGAGATGGGACGGAGATAATGGCGGTGGTCAAAGGGATTCACAGACAGTCTTTAACAGTGTTGATTTTCCAGTCAGTATCGATCAATATTATCGATTTTGCGTCATGAACGAAGTTTATATTTTGAAGTGTTCTTGGAGTGCATATGCTCTGCTCATGCTGCTTCTATAAGGCTCGTTGACAAAGAAAGATATGCTTCTCGAATAAATATTGAAGTCGACGTTCTTACCAAGAAGGAAATATTCAGATATCGATTGCTGTCGCGATCCACTTGAATCATTCCGTCGAATGACTCCAACTGGGAGATGTGACGAAGCATATGCGGTCTGGTCTCGGACGTCATATGCACCTGGAAGATTCAGCACCATACCACGGTATCGTAGCCGACGTCGAATTCATGTAGCCGTACCGAGATACTGGTTCCTTCGGCGTGTTCCACTCTGACATCTCGACCCTGATAGACAGCCGTCTCTATCCATGGATCACTGGTCAGCGCTCGGCCTGGAATTGCTTTGGAATCTTCTCAGGCTCAGATTGTTGAACGTTTAGAGAATTTAATAAAAAATAAAAAAATAAAAAGAGAAGCAGAACAAAGAAGGCAAGAGATTTTAAGAGAAAAATAAACGAGAAAATATGGTAGAGGAAAAAATTATTCAAGACATTTAATGTTTTACACTAAGAAGCATATCTAACAAGACAGCTTAGCTAATCTATTATATAAAAAATCTAATCTAATATTCTAATAGTCATAAATGAGTTATTCCACGATACATGTCCGAGACTTTAATGTTTATGGATTTTTTAAAGCCAAATTTTTTCCATGTCACGAATGTGGGCAGCATTGAGAGATCAGAATCCGCCAGTCAATCATAACCAATCAAGGCACTGACCAAACCAATCAGGATGCCGACCATATACACTCTGCTTCAATTACACGCCATTCTATGTGGCCTATCTGATTCACGTTCCCGCCCACAATGCTGCCCACATTCGCGTCCTTAACGATCGCCGACATTGTTAGGAAAATGATGCTCATTAGCCAAATGGAAGCCTTACCAAGGTCGTAACTCTCGTCGACATCGTTGCCGGAGATGAGCACCAGCTGCTCAGCGTTTATGGTCGACGTGTAGAGCTGCTGTTTGCAGTCGTCAACGTTCACATGCTGAAATGGATTTGAATTAAACAGAAGAAAAGGATACCGGAAAGCAGAAGGCCACATCATGCTACCTGATCTTCAAAATCAGCTCAAGAAACTCGATTCAGTTGGAGAGAAAAGAGCTTTATGCGCATCCTTGTTTGGTATTCTGATGGTTTTGTCGGCTTTCAAAACCTATGCAACAGGTGTAAGCACTTACATGTGCCTGCTTAATCTTCACCAGTCCATTCCGAACGTCCCATTTACCGTCGGAGAAGCGCATCCAGCCAAGTTTCTCCAGACTGCTCTCGCCGATATCGTTGATGGGAACAAAACCACGAAGCTCGTGAGTTCCTAAATTCCCAATGAAATTTCGATCTCCTTAGAACGACTTTTTAACTCGGCTACCTTCTCTGAGAAAGTACATTCCCGGCTGGAGCTCCCTGTTCGGCCGACTACCGGAGACGACCATTTCAATCTTGTGCACGTTGTTGAAGTCGAACTTGGAGATGCCTCGATTTAGCGGCACCTCAACGACTTCTTCCGACGCTTTTCGCCACCGTTTACTGAGTCGGTCATAGATGATGTACCTGTAACCACCAAGAAATAGTGTTGTGTTCAGACCTAACTTAAAAACGGCAGCTTATGGCCAAAAAGGAGTATTGGTCGTTAATGTGGCCTACGTGTGGCGGCTGAAACGCTCCAACGGGAACACGCCAACTTGGGACCAATCGGCCGCGCACAGAAGAATATGCTTGAGAAACTCGTGGAGGTAGTAACGACAGTTGGCACCTCCGTCCGATGTGGCTTGATTAGCCTGCTGCCCCCCTCCCCTTCGCATGCAGGCCACATTAACGACTAGTGTACGGAAACGGTGATGAAATTGCCATATCCTGATCGTGCCAAATATGTGAGGCTTTTATGCTAGGGTACGAGGTCCCTAGGTCCAGCTTCTGAGCTGCGCTGAGGCTACCCCAATGCTCGGCAGCGACCCGAGGGGTTCAAGCTGCCAGTTCTGACTGTCTCTTTTGCGGTGGAGGTGAGGAAGCGGATGCTACTAACCTTTATTGTCGACCGTTGTCCACCGAGCGCAATGACAAAGTGACTTGCCATGATTTCGCAAGGGGTATTTATGCCCTCGCTTGGCGCGCGGCTCCAGTGGGTCCTACCACGACGAGTCACGTGCTTACGTTTGAATCTGCTACAGGGGACTACGGACAATAGCAAATACAGTATACCATAATAGCGGGGAAGGACCCGTGGCCCTGAACACTTTAGGTAGAGAATTTTGCGTACCTAAACACCAGTATCGTCGCGGGTTGGTTGATCTTGATAGCAGTAAACGTCCAGTCCTTGAATGGCTCGATCTGAAGCTGACAGCAGGCCTCACTCTTCTGTTCGCCGATGCAACCCACATTCGACTGTACAGGATGGTACGTCCGGTAGCAGAGAGTTCCAGAGGTGCAGTTCCTGAACAGCCGGAGGCTCTGTAATCCATTCCCGTTCAGAGTAAACGAAGGTCACTAACTTGTAGTTGTACTCGCTCATCTTACACGGTGCGTCACCTCCGGCGCAATCACAGATGCACGACGAGGTGACCTTTGGAATCCCGAACTGGTACATTCCTAGAGGAATAGAATGTTATCGACTTGTATTCCTGGGGCAGAGCGCGAGAAAGTACCCACCCGAGACAGGATGATGCTGCTCCAACCGCAGGAACTCCAGGGTGTGCAGAATTGACGACTCACTGTCATTCATCTGAAGCAGAAGTATTGTTCATCTCAATTTCGATTGATGCAGCCTGTTTCCAGTGCAGATTTTCTATTAATTTGTGGTTCATAAAGGATAAAGGACGGCGTTATCAATCCTTTTTTGGATGGGTCACGCTTTCTTCTACTGCGAGATATCGTGGAGACAATTTGAATGCATATTTTTCTATAATAATGTGAAAGTGGACAGTATAGAATCAGAAATTTTTGTCTTTTCTCAAAGTGGTTCGTTTCTACAGAATGACTTGAGCCAGTGAACAGGGCAAAGTTTAATCTCCCCCAGGCAAATCTGGTACCAGTTTACCTACCCCAAAGGGTGGAAGGTTTGGTTGACCTGGGCGGAAAATCCGAACCATGGACCTGGTATCGGGTGCACATTACACTCTGCTATGCTATTATGTACCACATGAGGATAAGTTGTGTCTTCTTGTGACTGATGATATTATGACTTCCATTTTGTGCAAAATTGTGGCACGTCTTTATGGCGTACGAATAAATAAAATTATGCTACAATTTGAATTCGTATCTCATTGTTTTTCTCCTGGAATCAAATTCCCATGGAGAAAACAATGAATCACGAATTCAAGTCCCAACTGAAGCTAATACTTCCCATTCTCAAGTCACTGCGTTTCAAACAGGGTACAAATCGGTGAAATAAAGAGCTGTGGAAGGTGTTAAGCATGCCTCTTATAGGCTGTGCCATGCATTCGACTCTTACTTATGAACACAAATTCACTCAAGCAATGAAAGGCGACGGCCATTTAATGTACAAGTCAGTTCTTTTATTTTATTTTCGTTTTTATCAAAATATATGCACATACGAGCGGTGTACCAAAGGCGGAGGAGGTGCCGGCTGTCTCCTGAACACGATATCAGGTTCCTGGTTCGGATTTCCCACACGGGCCAACCAAGCCTCCCATCCTCCGGGGTCGGTGAAGTGGTACCAGACTTGTATGGGAGGGATACTGAGCACTGACTTGTTCATCCGCTGGCCACCGCAAGCCGTTGCATGGCCAAATACACACTCAATTGCCTCAACGATATCTCGTAGAAATATATTAGGATGTAACGAAATAAATGGCACTGAACCACTGTAAATTTAAACAGTTAATATCTCGGCTTGTAGGCAAGTTTATTAATCGAAATAAAAACCTTCTGATTCTACACATCTTTGCCAACGTGACACAAGTTTTTTTATCCCAGTAGCATAAAAATCAGAAGTTCTGGAATTGACGAAATCTTCGAAGGCACTTTCGGCATCCTGTTGGTATTTGAATATTTTCCCTACCAAGAAGTCGCCAAGATGCTTGAAGAAATGGTGGTCTGTTGGGGAGAGGTCGGGAGAAAACGGAGGATGTGGGAGAGTTTCAATGCTCAGCTCATTCAATTTCTGCAACGTCATTCGTGCCACATGGGGGCGAGCATTGTCGTGCAGGAGGAGAACTCGCCTTCGGTTTACCAGGGCCGGCCGGATATCCTTCGACTTTTTCATCATTTCTTCGATTTCAATGCAGTACTTCTCTGCCGTGATGGATTCACCGGGAGGGAGGAAGCTGTGGTGAATAATTCCCAGCGAACACCACCATACTGTCACCATTACTTTCCTTTGGTGCAATTCCGGCGTCGCAAAAACCTTGGCCTCTCATCGCTGTCCACCCACTGTGCCGATCGTCGCCTGTTGTCGTACATTATCCATTTCTCGTCACAGGTTACGATGTGGTCAAGGAATGGGTCCGTTTCGTTCCGTAGAAGCAGTGCGGACGAGATCTCATATCGTCGGTTTCTTTGCTCCTCAGACAGCTCGTGAGGCACCCATCTTTCCAGCTTTTTGGCCTTTCCAATTTCCTTCAGATGCCGGGCAGCTGTGTTGTGACTGACGCCAAGAACCTTCGCTATCTCCCTGGTACCTTTGTGTGGATCCTCCTCCACCACATCTCTCAGCTTGTCCTCATCAACATCACTATGCCTCCCACGACCTTCATGTTCTTCCAAGCTCTCATCTCCATTCCGGAACTTCTGATACCAACGATACGCGGTCCGAATTGTGGAACATCCTTGACCGAATGCGGCGTTGATCTTCTCGTCCGCCTCCTTAGCTGTAGTGCCCAGCTTGAATTCGTACAAGTAGATGCCTCGGATTACCCTTTTGTCCATCTGCAAAAAAGTCAATAAAACTCTAAAGTTTTCCCACTTTTACATAGAAAATCTGGTACTCACCGGTAGAGCAAAGTTTGCGCTTCTAAATGATATGCCACATGTTACGGTTTGTTCTTGATCAAACGCGTAAAGACGCGCCAAAAAATGGCGCGAGCCAGTGCCATTTATTTCGTTACAACCTAATAGAAGGCGTGGCGCGTCCCAAAATGGGCCGGGTGACGCCGTCCTTTATCTTTGTCATTTTTTATATGCATATATTTTTTGAAATAAAAGAAGATAAGCTAAAACAACTTTATTTAAATAGTTAATATTTAAAAATGTTATTATAAAATTAGCTAACTTACTGGCTGCTACTTACAGCTTAGCACGGCGTCACTCAATGGCTTTTAGGATGAGCCATGCATTCCACTTCTACGGGATGTCGTGGAGTGTTAATCGGACTTCTTACTGAAAGCCCTGAACGACCGATATGACGCTCTTCGTGTCCCTCGAGCGAGGAGGATCCATTGGAGCGCTCTGGCACGCAACCGGGACGAATGGAGACGCTGCTGGCGCCCGCTCGAGCAAGTCGATGATCAACAGGACGACAGGTGGTACAGGTGATAGAGGTGATTTGGGTCATAGAATGACTTTCGCTTTTCAGCCGTTGCATGTGTTCAGTGCTTTGTCCTTTCCAGACCAGTCAATTCTGCAAGCGATTCACCGACGCCGGAGAGACGACAGGCTTGGTTGGCCTAGGTGGAAAATCCGAACCAGGAACCTAGTAGTATCGGGAGCATGTGATAACCAACACCTTCTCCGATTGCGCTCCACGCGTTCATTCCTAGCGAGCTGATCCGAATTGAGCCCACTTGTTGTCTGTTTCTGATTGTTGAAGAACAAGTTAGATCACTCTTTCCATTTCTCATTTTCCTAGTCGTTGTGGGTATACTTTGAATCGCTTAGTTTTTACGTTGCTTTATTCTAGCAAAACATCTCCATCTTAGAAATGATGTTTTATTTTTATTTTTGCTTAAGCATAGAGCGGCTGTTATAGAAGATGGAAGCTGTTATATCGTGGATGTGCCGTTCAGTCAAACAGCGCTGGTGAGTAAGGCGTAGCATCGCTGCCCGTAAAGCAGAAGGTGCGGGTTCGAGTCCCGCCTGGCGCAAGAGTTTCGATCGCAACGAAACATCCTTCTAACGTGTCCATCTTATTCCAGATTTGCTGTCGACAGAAGCGTTCCACAGTGCGCATAAATAAATAAACACAATTAAAATTCTGGAATTCAAAGCTCTCATAAATAGGTATCTGACGTCTATATAAATTCATGTCTGTTATTTTTTGCAAAGCGTTACACGTAGGTTTGCTAGTTGCGTTCTGGTTGTTGTTTTTGTTTTTCTGGTTGTTGGTGCCGCTATAATCACACAGGCTCGCCTGTGTAATAAATAAATAAATAAATAAATAAATAAATAAATAAAATCGCCTTGCAGGCCTACTGACGACAGGGCGACTACGCCCCAGCTGTGGTGGATTCATGAGCCTCTGATGAAAACGGTTCAGTCGGAAGGTTAAAGTCCACCAACAACCTCGTGTTGGTACAGTACTAATACAAGGATAAGGATAAAAGGATAAAGGACGGCGTTACTCAATCCCTTCTGGGATGCGCCAGCGCATTCTACTTCTACGGGATGTCGTGGAGGCGACATGAATGCGTATTTGGCCATACAATGACTTGCGGTGGCCAGCCGATGAACAAGACAGCGCTTTATCCTTCCCAGACAAGTCTGGTACCAATTCACCGACCCCGGAGGGATGGAAGGCTTGGCTGGCCTGGGCGGGACATCCGAACCAGGAACCTGGTATCGGGAGCACGCGACAGTCGCGCCTCCTCCGACTGCGATACACACGCCCACAGTACTAATACACAGCTAAATAAATAAATAAATAAATAAATAAATAAATAAATAAATAAATAAATAAATAAATAAATAAATAAATAAATAATGCTGTTTAACCAGGATCGAGGAGTGTCCAGCATAGCCCAGATTGCCGGTGTCAAATTGTCAAATTATATGGGATAAATGACACCATAAAGAGTGAATGCCACACGAGCTGAGCAAGTTCAACCAAGGCGTTTATGCCGTAAACTACCGCGCAAGGCGTAAATTAGGCGAACTCACCTTTATGGTCATGCAGGCCACCTCGTGCAGAGCCATGGAGAGGTGCACCGCGCTGAAGATCTTCGGCCGTCCCGAGTTGTCGTACTCGCGGATCTGGAAGCGCTCTTCCTTCTCTTGGAGTGACTCAGTCGACGTCTGAAGCTCTAGGCCGCCACTTACCTCGCCCTCCATGACCGTACTTCGGGAGCAGTGCGGAAGGTCATCGATGACTCCGGCCGATGCCCAGGTGACGAGGTAGAGGCATATCAATATCCGCATCTACTCCACCTAAACGAGAAGAGTCTAAGGCTGAGGGCGTGAAAAATTGAAGAAGAAGATGAGGAGGATATGACGAAGCGAAGCGACGAGACGAGACGAATTCGAAATCAGCGGCTCCCGTATCCGGCGGCGGGGCAGCCTTGGAACGATGGCGGAACGCGCCGTGCGCAGCGCTTTCACTGCCGAATTTGCATAACTACCAGAGTCAATTAAACACTTAACCATCATCGCTCTATCACTCGACGTGTGACATGCAAACAGTCGCCCTCCCGCCGTCTCGCGCCGTCTACTCAGATCTACACCGCGGCCCTTATGGTTAGCTGTTGACAACCTGGGTACACCATGGGAAGCAGAGCTGCACTGCGTATAGTTGTGCTCGAACGACGTCCGATATTCAAACATCGAAGCGATCCATGTTCGATTATTATTTGAAAATCGAATAATTTTGTTCGAATATCGAATAGACTTCAAACTTTTAAGCACAGATTTCGATCCGAGCAAACCGTTCGACCATTCGAATGCTCACTTAGGGCACCTATATTACTTAAACTTAGGGCACAAGGGCACTTATTCTGTGCTTTAAACGGGAGCACTGGATTTGCAGATATTTTATTTATTTATGTATTTATGAACAGCGACATGACTCACACAAGTGAGAGAAGGTCTCCGGAGTTCCGAGCTTCGCCGATGTTCGAAGATCAGAGACGCTGTCGCGTGGGCCAAGTTGTCGAAAATTAGGTGGGCCGGCCACGTAATGCGGTTCGCAGACACTCGCTGGACGAGAGCCGTTACCGACTGGATTCCGTGAGATGTCAAGAGAACACCAGGACGGCCACCAACGCGTTGGTCGGACTTCTTCGTGAAAGCCCTGAACGACCGACATGACCCTCTTCGTGTCCCTCGAGCGAGGAAAATCCATTGGAACAGTCTGGCAATCGACAGGGACGAATGGAGACGCTGCTGGTGCCCGCTCGAGCAAGTCGTTGATCAACGGGACGACAGGTGACACAGGTAATGTATTAATGGAATGCAGAGCCAATTTAGAACAAGCTAAAGCTAGACCAATTTATACAATTTTTGCATCAAATTGGACACCCTTCTAGGCAAGTCTAAATCTTTTGAGATCGAAATGAACGTCTTCTAAATCAAAACGATCCTTTTCTATTAGGTTGTCCCATAAGTCTTCGCCGTTTTTTTCAACGATTCACTGCAGATTTCGCCGGCGGTCTCTTGCATAGCGCTGCATAGCTTTTGAAAGAGAATGAATTGCTCTATCGGAACATATACTATTTCTTTTTCATCCTGAATTTTGTCAATTTTTAGGTTGTTGAAGTGAAAAGTGAAAAAGTGAAAAAGTAGCCATTTGCGCACTTGTTCTCTCCGCTTAGGTTTGTAATTTTTTGCGCAGTTTTTTCGAGCATTTGGGAGACAATGTTCTGTACTACAAGAATATGTGTTAGTGCTATTTGCTCATTTGTCCTTTATTGATTTTTAGGTCATCAAATTGGGAATTCCGACTTTTCCGTCCGAATTATTACGTAAACTCCGGTTCTGTGGTTGGAATTTCTTGCTTGGTGATATATGTCGTTTGGAAGAGGATGTCTTGCTCAGTAAGAATTTGTGTCGCGTTTATTGGCTCATGCTGATTTCTGTCGAATATCAACAACTGAAGAAGATGAAGGAGTTGTTGGTGAAGACGATTTTTCTCTTTTTGGCGATTTGCTGATATTCAACAGAAATCAATAAACGCGACACATATTCTTATAGAGCAAGATATTTTCTTTCGAATGACATATAACACCAACCCAAAAAGTCCAACCACAGAGCAGGAGCTGTCGGCAAAAACAACCATCCTCCTTCGGACATCCAAATTTGATGGCCTAAAAATCAATAAAGGACAAGTGAGAAAATAGCACTAACACATATTCTTGTATTACAGAACATTGTCTCCCAAATGCTCGAAAAAACTGCGCAAAAAATTACAAACCTAAGCGGAGAGAACAAGTGCGCAAATGGCTACTTTTCACTTTTTCACTTTTCACTTCAACGACCTAAAATTTGACAAAATTCAGGATGAAGAAGGAAACGCAACACATATTCTGATAGAGCAAATCATTCTCTTTCGAAAGCTATGCAGCGCTATGCAAGAGACCGCCGGCGAAATCTGCAGTGAATCGTTGAAAAAAACGGCGAAGGCTTATGGGACAAGCTAATAGTTTGATATTAAACTGCACACTATATCATATATGCCTTATGCATCGTGCAGAGATAAATAAATAAATAACGTTTAGAAGGAAGTCCAATTTGGCCTGAAAATAGTATATTCTTCAATAATACTGAAAACAAGCTGTGTCACCAAGCGCAAAGTTTGAACAAAGGACACTTGCAGCAGTTATATAAACGGCGAGGATATCCTCCCCTTTTTGAGAAGCCAAATCCAGACGTGTGCTTGAGTTTGTTTGCATAAATGTGATAGCAGTGGTGGAACGGAGATCTTGATTGCGCAAAGTCCTAGCAAGCTCCAGTCTTTCATATAAAGGAACTAGCGAGGAAGAATTTCTATATCTGGCGTGGGTTAAAGACCTCCGTCTGGTTTAGATTGAATGCTAATCAGCGCGGGATCAACATACCGTACATCGAAGTGCTTTATGACATATTTTAAGGGCCAGCAAAGTGACAATATTAAAGCGGGCATGAGGGACAAATGATAAACGACGACTTTATCCAACCCATCTCCGGGATGCGCCATGCATTCTACTTCTACGTGATGTCGTGGAGACGATTTGAATGTGTACTTGGCTATCCAATGACTTACAGTGACCAACTGATGAACAAGTCAGCGCTTTATCCTTCCCAGACCAGTCTGGTATCAATTCATCAACCCCAGAGAGATGGAAGGCTTGGTTGGTCTGGGCGGGAAATTCGAACCAGGAGCCTGGTATCGGGTGCACGCGACAGCCCGACTGCGCTACGCGCGCCCATCATAATAGTATAATATTATTACTAATTTTCACACGCTGCCTCCTCTTTATGACAGAACCTAGGAGACGGCTAGGTTTGGCCAACTTTCCTACTTGACCCGCAGTGCGAGGTAGGTAGGAATGTCGTTCTGACCAGGAGAGGACTAATTACCCAGCACGAAGCCGAAGGGGAACGTTAGTGTGAACAAGTGTTTATAGGGTGGAATGGGTCTCGAGCGCAAGGTTCGTGACCTCGGGAGCAACTCCTCTGCTGGCTCGCTGCCTCGCTGGAGCAAAATCGAACGGAGGAAGACGAGCGAGTAAACACTCCTTCACTCAATGTCCACCTATCAAAGACATTCCGAGGAAACACGGAAACAATGCCTGAAGAGCACCATAGGCGCGGATAACCGATCGTATTGGATCGCGAGGGATGGTTAGGTTACACCATACCGCGCTCTGCACGGTGCGCAAAAAAGGATTAGCCCTGATGAGAAGGAAGGTCGGCATCAGCAAAACAGTAGCGGTCTGTACTAGTTGATGGGAATTAGGTGAGAAAAGGAAGGGCTTACTAAAGGCCGCTCGTCCTTGCTTCTCGTGCTGCTTACCAGCGCTCCCTCGTATCTCATCGACTAAACATATGATAGGTAAAGACGAAAAAATCCAACAAAATTATAGATTTTATCGAAATTGTCATTAAAAATTAATCCTATCTTTCACGGAAACAGAATCTTAGTCTCATCATCAGTTCGTAAATGCCACTTATGGCCACAAAACCTCAGAATACGCCAAGGAATTCTACCACCTGCATCATCAGCCAACTTAATGGAGCCGAAGTAATAAGGCATCTATTCACTCCTGCGGCCTGCCAGAATAGCCCACATGGATATTCTGGTTTGAGCGGCATGAATACGAAGGCATCAAAGTTGTTCCAAGAGATCACAGAGGTACTCAAAGTGGAAGACCTGGCGCATCCGCAAAAATGTCAACTGTATTATCGTTTACCGTGGAAAGTGATGAGTACTACCGGAGAGAAGTTCGTGAAGAAAGACCAACGGAAGAGGAGACTTGTTCAATATTATTATTCGTATATTCTATTACTCTCTTATTATTAGGTTGTAACGAATTAAATGGCACTGGCTCGCGCCATTTTTTGGCGCGTTTTTACGCGTTTGATCAAGAACAAACCGTAACATGTGGCATATCATTTAGAAGCGCAAACTTCGCTCTACCGGCGAGTACCAAATTTTCTATGTAGAAGTGGGAAAACTTTAGAGTTTTATTGACTTTTTTGCAGATGGACAAAAGGGTAATCCGAGGCATTCACTTGTATGAATTCAAGCTGGGCGCTACAGCTAAGGAGGCGGACGAGAAGATCAACGCCGCATTCGGTCAAGGATGTTCCACAATTCGGACGGCGTCTCGTTGGTATCAGAAGTTCCGGAATGGAGATGAGAGCTTGGAAGAACATGAAGGTCGTGGGAGGCATAGTGATGTTGATGAGGACAAGCTGAGAGATGTGGTAGAGGAGGATCCACACAAAGGTACCAGGGAGATAGCGAAGGTTCTTGGCGTCAGTCACAACACAGCTGCCCGGCATCTGAAGGAAATTGGAAAGACCAAAAAGCTGGAAAGATGGGTGCCTCACGAGCTGTCTGAGGAGCAAAGAAACCGACGATATGAGATCTCGTCCGCACTGCTTCTACGGAACGAAACGGACCCATTCCTTGCTCGCATCGTAACCTGTGACGAGAAATGGATAATGTACGACAACAGGCGACGATCGGCACAGTGGGTGGACAGCGATGAAAGCCCCAAGGTTTTTGCGAAGCCGGAATTGCACCAAAAGAAAGTAATGGTGGCAGTATGGTGGTGTTCGCTGGGAATTATTCACCACAGCTTCCTCCCTCCCGGTGAATCCATCACGGCAGAGAAGTACTGCATTGAAATTGAAGAAATGATGAAAAAGTTGAGGGATACAAGCCGAGATATTAACTGTTTAAATTTACAGTGGCTCAGTGCAATTTATTCCGTTTCAACCTAATATATTCTTATTCCCCCTCTTGGGGTGCGCTACGCCCATTTCATCGGGATAATTTGATCTACTGAATGAGTTGTGGTGGCTACTCGATGAACAAGTCAGTGTTTTATCATCAGGAAACCAGAGTCAGAGTGAGAGAAGGACGAGGAAGAAAAGGAGGAAGGAAGCATGAGGAAAAACGATGAGCAGGAAGAAGAAGAAGGAGAGGGAGGGAAAAGTAGAGAGGAACAATGCGAAAGAGGATGTGGAGGAGGAAGAGGAAAAAAGAAGAAGAGGACGACGACGAGACGTAGAAGTAGTAAATAGATGGGAGAAAGAAAGAAGAGGAGGAGAACAGCGAAGAAGAGAAGGAGAAGAAGGAAGAAGAAGGAGAAGAAGAGATAGAATTACATAGATGAGGACGAGAAGGAGAAAAAGAAAAAGCTTTAAATCCAAAGGACAAAAGGATAATGGATGCGCCACACAAGCAGAAAAAAGTGAAGGGAAGCAGAGGAAGAAGAAGAGGAGGAACAGGAAGAGAAAGAAGAAAAAGGAAAAGAAAACCAACTCACCATAAAAGAATAAAGGGAATAAGGTTGGCGTTAGTATTTTTGCTGGATGCGTCACTCATTCTATTCACTATAGTTCCAGAATACATAATGGAGACAATTTGAAGGGTTATTGACATTTGAGGGCGCGTATACGCAGTCAGAAGAGGTGCCGGATGTCGCGGTACAGGGTGGGTGGTTCGGATTTCCCGCCCACGCCAACCAAGCTTTCTTCCCCAGGGTCAGTAAATCGGTACCAGACTTGTCTGGGAAGGATAAAGCGCTTACTTGTTCATCGGTTGGCCACCGCAAGTCATTGTATGGCGAAATACGCATTCAAATCGCCTCCATGACATCCCGTAGAAGTCGAACGCGTGGCGTATCCCAAATAGGATTGAGTGAAGCCTTCCTTCATTTTATCCTAATCCTGCTAAGCTTTAAAGTGACTTTCGATTTCTAGCCAATGGATATGGCTCAGCGAACAAGATAAGTAGAGGACGGAGGAGAGGAAGCATGAGGAAAACGAGAAGGAAGACGAGAAGAAGGACCAAGAAGAAGACGAAGAAGAGGAGGAAGAAGAAGAAAAGATCGAGGAAGAGGTGGCAGAAAGAAAGTAAGAGATGAAGCAGAAGACGAAATGCAAGAGAAGAACGAGGAAGAAAAAGAAGAAAGAAACTGCCAATCGTAGAAGTATAGGAGGAAAAAGACTGGCGTTTCTCAATCCCTTCTGGGGTACGCCACGCAATCTACATAGCTTTGCGGAACGTCGTGAAGACAATTTGAATTAGCAGATCACACATAGATTGACTTGCGATGGCCAGTGGACAAACAAGATAGAGTTGTATCTTTTGCAGACAAGTGTCATACAAATTTACTTATTCCATAGAGATGGAAGGTTTGTTACCCTGGGCGAGATGCCCGAGTCAAGAACCTGACTCGAGCTGTACACGACAGTCAGCGCCTCATCCGACTAGGCTGCACGTGTCTCTTTGTGGTGGGTCCATATTTCTATAGCTCATAGTACTATTAATCTTATAGATAGTTCTGATCTAGACAAGCTGCATGGCTTCGACCTAGAATCGTTAGGGCCACCGTAACGATGAACACGACAGCAGAACGACGACCAAGTCGAAGTGAGCACCATGCACCATGGTCACCGAAGTGCCTAAGAACCTGAGAAGAATAGTGGAGAGCAGTCTGACCAAAATCGGACTAAGGAATGCACCGCACTAGGAGACCATGGAACCTGTGGGCTTAGAAGACTATGGGAAAGTGAGACTCCTCAACCGGGACGGCCGCTGAAAAGCCGTCGAGTTCAAGAGGGGGTTTCAGGTGAATGAGTGGCCGGATGGCGAATTATGATGTACGCTCCGCGTGTGTGTCTGTGTGTCCCTGTGGTGCAGACGAAGGGTGTGACACGAAGGAGTCGGGCGCGACGCGATGGTCAAGGGGTTTTGGCGCGATCGTGGTGTTTAGACAACACTTGATGCAACGCTCATGCAACCTGGCTGGCCATTACATAATGCCGGCGGCCTGTCCTCGACGGAGCTGAACCTCTGGAGCTCAGCGGAGCAGAGCTGAAGGTCGAGCTCTGCTAGGTGAGGGAGAACTGGCACTCATTAACTCGAAGAGGGCATATATGGTAGCTTAGGTTCCAGAATACCGTAGCTAGTAGCTTGTAGACGGCAGTGTAGATTCCAGGGCTGAAACGGCGGCTTCAGAAGTAGCCTGAAAGGGCCTAAGCGTCCATGAATACGCCGCAGAGCCACGAATTCGTGTCCGGACTTCCGACAGACACATTACGGCCGATGGACTACGGAGAATGTCGTGGGCATTGTCGAGCGAAGGGCGCCGGCGTTGATGCGCCCTCTTCAAAGAAGAGCGAAGTCTCCGGAATTCTCCGCTGGCCACAGCCGCCATCCTCAAGCAGACGAACAGGCCGTTCCCGAAATTTTAACCGCCGAGGAATCTAACTGGTCCCCCATTAAGGCGTATATCATTTTCTCGTCAAACTGAACACATTTCAAATCAAACCAGAGTTCTTCTAGCAAATGCGGCGCTTTTGAAATCTACGTGAACATGCTCCAAATGAAAATTAGCCTCTTCCGAATTGAATTGGAGATTCTTGGAGACGGTTGGAATAATTTTTTTCCAAGGAAAATCTAGTATGACTTTGTCGGAATTTTCTAAATTCATCTGTCCCTATAAAAATGAACAGTATTTGAAGTTTTACTAAATTGTTGTATTTCAGGGAAAAATAATGATTTAAAGTGAGAGATATCTGAAAGAAGGACGCCACCTGAAAAAAGGGTCTGGTCAGTAACAACGTCAGCACGTGGACGGCATCGTGTTTGTAGAAGACAGCGCTATGTGGAAGGAACCCGAGAGGAAGCTGGAACGATAGCAGAGAGTCCCTGCAGTTAATCTACTGCGGCTGAACGTAAAGAAGACCAAGTTCATCAGCTCTGGGCAGAGCAGTGGACCGATCCTAGACTGCCAAGGAGAGGCGATCGAGAACGTTAAAGAATTCTGCTGCCTTGGAAGTGATTTATCCAAAGAAGGAAGTGTGGGACGTCGGTCAGAAAACGGATAGACACAGCCAAGCCCAACCGGAGGAGTCCAAAGGAATCCTCTGCGATCAAAGGCAAGCTCTATAGAAAAAGTGGTCGGACCTGCACTACCCTATGGAAGTCAGGGCTGGACATGACGTGATACATAAGGTGGTATGGGCCATTGTCAGAAGGTCCAAGAGTTTGAAGCACCGGAAGGAGACCACGAAGAGCCGGAAGAAGGACCTTGCTCAATTCGGCACCACGGGAGTTGGTGAGACGACGCGGTGTCCCAAGAGCAGCAGGCCCTGTCACAAGCGCTAAAGAGGAGAAGAAGAGGTGGAAGCTCTATAGAAAGGGAATCAGCTGGTCTCCCATAAGATAGCCATCTATAGGCACTTCTTCAGGCGAGCAGGCAGGTAGGTCGTCTGCCATCAGCACAGTGAGTGAGTTATGTCCATTACGGCGCATAATAACGACCTGAAAGCGAAAGCGGCCAGAGTTCGGAAGGAGACAGAGAGCGGTGGCAGCATGAAAGCGGCCCGTCCTTCTCGTGAGTAACACTGTCTGCTCCACCGCGTTCTACAATGCGAACAATACTACCAGAAAACGAGTTGCGCTGAGTAAGAACTGCTCGATGTCCAAGAACGAGCGAACGAACACCTGCGAGCTGCGCGAGCGATTTCGTCAACGGCTCGGACATGGTTCTTCTACTGAATATGAGGAATGGAGATGATGGGGAGGAATCAGAAGTGAGCCAGCGGAGATGCTTCGACAGGCAACCTATTAGAAGTCCAGCGCCCTTGGTGGTCTCCATGAAATGTTGAAGAAGATCTTGGTTGCTCAAGGCCTACTGGTCTACTCGAATTGACGCCGCGGAAGATCAGAAGCAGAAGAGAGGGAGCGCGAGCTAAAAAACTTCAGTCTAATTCTCGTCTCGATCCGTGCCTCCTTCTCACAGAAACATTAACCCCTTTAAGAATACTTAAGCCCATGATATAAATGAAGGATAGGAACTGCGTTAGTCAACCCCTTTGTGGGATGCGCCATGCATTCTACTTCAACGGAATCTCGAGGAAACGATTTGAAAGCGTATTCAGCCTATGCAATGAGTTCATTGAGTTGCGGTGGCCATCAGATGGAGGAGTCCGTGTCTTATCCTTCCCATACAACTCTTCTACGAATTCGCTGACCCTGGAGACATGGCTGATATGGTCGGAATCCCAACCATAAATCGACGGGGCTGTACACCTTAAAGCCACAGCCGCCTCCACCGACTGCGCTAGTCATGTTCTCGTCTTCCCGTAGTAGCTGAAGTTAACCAGAGGCCGGATTTATCAGAGATTAGATTCGGAGAATGCGGGGTAGAAGTTGGAGGCATACCCACGACCTACCGTGCCTTACCCAACTATAAGCGGGTACACCACTAGGTAAAGGACACTCGACAGTCCACGTGGGTATCTCCGCATACCCAGGGAGGTTTTTCAAGGTTTATCTCAGAAGAGCTGAGGGGCCGAAGTTATAGGGATTGCTTTCATTATTCGACGCCTTACGGAATCCTTGATAGGGAGTCCCTGGAAGGGTTCAACTCCCGACCTGCGCTTCCGCTTCTTGCTGGGATATTTCGATTACTGTGAGAAATCGCAGCGATAAGAAACCTATCGAAGTCCCGATCTGAAGGACATCTTCTAAGAAAAGCTAAAAAATAAAAATGGATATTTGTTAAGAAATTGACCAGATGGATTAAGTGCTTCAGAATGAGTCACGTACACAACTTTTGTTTAGAATATTCGGCCTATCTAACCGACAATAGGAGTTTGTTGCATTTGTTAATTCCTAAAATTTGAAAGCCTAAGCCTGATAGCCAGAGGGGTTTGAAGGCCACGAGCTAGAGAGGTATGTACACTTCCTCTCCCTCAAGGTGCAAGACCACACAGTGGGTCACTTTGGCACGCCATAGGGGCGAATGTAGACGCAACTGGCTTCCGCTCGCCCAATCAATGATCGACACGTGATTCGCCTACTACTTGCCGTGACTAATGCAAGAAATTGGCTGCTTCGGCATCCACTACAGAAACAGCTGCCAACTTCATAAATAAATTCTGCCTCCAGGCTCATCAATACCGTCTCGCCTCAAATTTGTTCATCGTTTATTTAACTTTGAAATTTTTAGAAACTCTTTAATAAGTAGATCACCCAGATAGCGAAACCTCCGTACTCACCCAGTGATTATTGAAACGAGGACGAGCCGGACAAGCCTGCTGAAGTGCGACACGCAAATCTGCGGATCAACTGATGACAGTAATCCGGCGCAGGGGATAACTATACGGGGCCGAATGCGTGGGGGAGGGGGCTGAGCACTAAATCGACGAGGGCCATCCGTCGTGCATCAGCAGCGGAAGTTTACAAGCCTAATTGGCAGATGTGTGGTGGCATCATGCCCTACGAGCGACGCGCGGAAACCATAACAAGCGATTTACGGGCAGCGGAAGTTCAGCAGCTGACACGGAGTCTCCGAAGACATGACGAATCTGGCCTGGCCTTTGACTGCGACACCAGCAAAAGGTCGTCGTCGTCGTCGCTTCTGGTAGCAGCTGGCTGGCTGTCATCAGAAGCGCGACGGACCGCCGACCGACCAGACTGCTCGACGACGTGTGCTCGGTGATTAGGAAGTGTCGAAGCGGAGTGAAAGGCGACGACGGTTTCGTAATGAGCGCCCAATAAACCGTGAGTCTCACAGCCAGACGGGCGCCAAACACCGTTATCTCCCCCAGAAGGACAGTCACACCTGAGTTGTGCGAATGTCAGCAGAACCGCTCGGTTAGCACAGGCAGTAGGGCATAGATTTGACTCATTGACTTCGGACTGCAATCCTTAGAGAGAAGATACTTCAAAGAATGTCGTGGGAGCGATTCTAGCCATGGATGTGACTCATTTTCTAAATTGCCTTATAAATCTCTTATTTTAATAGTCGAAACCAAAGCCAGTATCAGTATTCGTGGGAACCACTGTCTTTCTAGCCCTAGACCTGCCCCTCTGCTGTTCCTCAAGCAGTCCCTCGGATCTATCCTAATCGGAGGTGGGCATAGGTCTTTTGCCTCTCCATCCCCTTCTTTAAACTCGCCCCAAAGCTTCAACTACTGCACAGTGATACAATAGCACCAATGTGAGCTCAAGGAATGTGGTCGTTGGGCGCTGGACGGAGCTGTAACCTTGGTGGTGACCCTCCCGACTGAGATAGATTCGGCAATTCCTCCCTCTGCTCTGCTCATCGTACGATATGCTGTACCATTTTCATGTCAAACTGGACCTTTTTCAAGTCAAACCGCTCAGAAATGGGCACTTTTCATGCCAAATTAGATACCTTCCTAACCAAATTGGACCCCTTCAAATCGAATTCAAAAAAATTATCCGAGGAAAATTTAGTATGACTTAGTCTGAAATTTTTCACATCACCTGTCCCAATAATTGAACACTGTTTATCTAGGTCTAGGCCTGCAAAACAAAACGAGAAAAGGACAAAAAAT
Source organism: Heligmosomoides polygyrus bakeri (assembly GCA_947359475.1). Classification (NCBI taxonomy): domain Eukaryota; kingdom Metazoa; phylum Nematoda; class Chromadorea; order Rhabditida; family Heligmosomidae; genus Heligmosomoides; species Heligmosomoides polygyrus. The sequence continues at coordinate 4,607,982 of OX375866.1, forward strand.
TGAATTTGATTTGAAAAGGTCCGATTTGGTTTGAAAAGTTTCTAATTTGTCATGTGTAATGTCCGAATTGAACCCTTTCAAATTAAAATTGGCATCACTAAAAGCAAACTGAACATTTGATGCGTCGAATCAAGCATTTTCGTCAAATTAGACACTTTCCAAACCGAATTTGACCCTTTCTAATCAAATTAGAGAGTTTTCCAAGCAATCCTGACGCATTTGAAATCAAACTGGACATCTTCCAAATTAAAAGGAGCGTCTTTCAAATTGACTAGAGACTCTCCAACAGATGAGAATGATTTTTTGTTTAAGAAAAATGTATTACAACTTTCTTGAAAATTTTTAAATTCACCTGCCGCAAACATACCGCGTAAAATTTTAAAAAAACCTATTTTTGGGGAAAAGCGATGGGTTAATTTTGTTTTAAAGCACACAAAGACAAAAGTTTCCTCGTAGAGGTAGAATGCATGGCGCAACCCCAAAGGGTTAATTTTGCGCCTTCCTTCACGAATTTATTGTAGGATTCTTTCATTCTAGTAGAGGAGAGCACATTTGTCCACTATTGATACTGTGAGTACCCCAGTCGCCTGAAAAAATTCACGGAAGCTCTCCTGAGTCATCGTGAACCGACGCACGAGCTAAGTGGTCTGGCGATACTCTAGTGTGTGCCCTTATCTTTGGAAAGATACTGGTGTGAGACGTAGAAAAGGTGCCAGATTTCACTGGCTTGGATGTGGAGTCGAGCCTACTAGGAGTGTTGTCTCCATTTCTGTGACTGCTCCGTCCGTATAGCGTAAGATTGAAGCTTAACAAGAGAAACCTACAATTTCATAGAAAAGAATTGGAATTATTTAATAGAAAAAAGAATTAAAGATACAATTACAAAATACGGAAATAAAAAGGTTCGTTCTGCCACTGTCTTCATACGAACGTTTGTGTTAAACTCCTTCCATGGTTCTACAGTGAAGAAGTGAGCAAATACTAAGCTATCTTTAAATTTTTTCGACATAAAATAACATATAGAAGTAGAGAAGATAGAAGTGGAGAAAGGGAAGCCGATGACAAGCTGAGGAATAAGAAGAGGGTAGAGAAATTGTAGTCAAGAAGCAATTGAATGGAACACATGTTTTCAGATATCTGAATCACAAAAATATTTTATTTCATCATGTCTAACGTCAACCACTAGTCATTTGAAATAAAAAAAGTTAACACCATTACCTTTTACCAATTCCTTGGTACACCATGAAAGCATTCGCCGCAGAAGAACATAGGAGGCAAGGCCCTGAAGAATACGTTGGGTGCCTTTCGATGTCGTCGCGGGTTAAGAAGTATAAAGGACGGCGTCAATCAATCTCTTTCTGGGACAGGCCACGCATTCTACTTCTATGTGATGTCGTGAAGTGGTTTGAATGCATATTTGGCCTTAGAAATAACTTGCAATGGTTGGCCGATGGCGAAGTCAGTGTTTTGACCCTCTCAGACAAGTGTGGTACCAATTCGGGTAAGGAAGTCTTGATTGGCTCGGGCGGGAAAGTCGAACCAATCACATTACAATGGAGTGCACGCGACAACCGGCACATCCTCCAGCTGCGCCATAACGCGCACGCGGAGCCATAATACCGGCTATTATCTAGATTACGGTAGTGTCAGGATGATCCAAATCAGTTTCTTTAAGCCTCAATTGGCTGGTACAACGATGTTTTGTTGCGATCAAAGCTTCTAGCGCCAGGCGGGACTCGAACCCGCACCTCCCTCTGACCGGGCGGCAATGCTCTACGCCATTACACCGCTGTTTGATCGAACGCAAATTCCGGTCAGAGAGAGGTGCGGGTTCGAGTACCGCCTGGCGCTAGAAGTTTTGATCGCAACAAATCATCGGTATTAGGATGGTTTTCCAGCGCATTCCTTCCTATGTCGACTTATTCCATTGAGGTTTGAGACCCTAGTGGACCTGTCCTTCCTGAAAGACACTTGCAAACTTCCGAAAACATATGTATGTATCAGTGTACCGTTAAAAGTGCTTAATTTTTATAAATTATTGACACAAGAACTCATGATGTTTGACTAAATTTTTCGAAGTGCACTTTTCATGGAAGGTCAATGCGACGTCTTCCAATAAAATTAGCTAAAAGTCGCTAAAATATCGCGAACGACTGATGTGCCATATGTCCTTATCTTGTGCCAAAGTAGCACAATGGGTTCTCCTCCCGAGCAACAGAAACAGCGGCATATGCGTTGAGGGTATTGGACTGAGTCATTGGAAATGAATTGAAGAACAAATTGGAGGAATTGCTTTCAGTTTGATTGGGATGCGCCATACGTTCGCCGCATACGTGGAAAAAACCTCTGTGTGCATTTTATTTATTTATTTACACGAATACAAGTAGAATCGTGCGCCAACTGTATAAAAAATCACAAGAACACGAAAAGCAAATACAATCTACACATATTATCTAGGTGAAAAAGTTGATGATGGACAACGTCTAAGGCATCAGTAAGTTATGGCTTGAGATGTGATTTCAGAAATTTTTTAAAAACTTCGTAATTCCCAGAAAGATTCTGTCTTCTCCGAAGCTTCTCATATGGAAGGAGGGTCCTATGCAAGAAAAATAAGCGCCTACAATTTCGCTTGGCTCTTCCAGGGGCCGGATTCATCGACAATTAAACCCGTGGGTATGCGGGGTATAAGGGATAGAGATAAGATAGGAGTCAGGTAGAGATAAGGTAAGAGTCAGAGATGCAGACATCATCGTAGGTATCTCTATTCCCTACACCCGCGGGTTAGTCGTTGATGAATTGGCTTGGAAGAGCCAAGCAAAATCTTTTTGGCTCTTCTTCGTCATGTCGCCTATACAGTAGTCTGGTGTCACAGTCCACCGCCCTTGGAATCCTGGGCCCGGATTCATCAAGCAATGGGTATAGGTAGAGATACCGTAAGGGAATCATATCCACTACCAGCAATGGGTAGTGGCTATGAATCGTATTTATGAAAGGAATCAAGGATAAGGTACAACTAGGCCTTTCGCGAAAACAGATGTTCTCACTGGAGCGCCATTTTGTCAATGGGCGCGAATGGTATACGGATGTACCCACAACGATCGGCGGGTTTCTCTACCCACTGATATACCTACGATTTGGCGGGTAAACTTTATCATGAATCGTGGGTATGTTTACCACCTATACCCAGCATACCCGTGTGTATGCGCGTTGATAAATCCGGCCTCTGGATAATTCGGACAGTTCAGGGTGAGGTTGAACCAAGAATCGATTCGTGGCGCTCGCGGTAGTGTATATAAACTCCGACCGCGCTACATGTTTCATAATAATATGTAAGATGAAGGGCAGAATGGGAATAAAGCAAGAAAAGTTGCTCTAGAAAAAGGTCCTCTTCGCAACAAGAGAAGGTAAGTGGCAGCGGCAAACGACGAAGTTACTGGCGACCGTTTGGGCGAGACAGTGATTAGGAGGGCGACAGGTGACTCACTAATGAGAGTGGTGCTTTAAGATTACGCTAATTTTCATGTATTAGGTTGTAACGAAATAAATGGCTCTGAACCACTGTAAATTTAAACAGTTAATATCTCGACTTGTAGGCAAGTTTATTGATCGAAATAGAAACCTTCTGATTCTACACATCTTTGCCAACGTGACACAAGCTTTTTGATCCCAGTAGCATAAAAATCAGAAGTTCTGGAATTGACGAAATCTTCGAAGGCACTTTCGGCATCCTGTTGGTATTTGAATGTTTTCCCTACCAAGAAGTCGCCAAGATGCTTGAAGAAATGGTAGTCTGTTGGGGAGAGGTCGGGAGAAAACGGAGGATGTGGTAGAGTTTCGATGCTCAGCTCATTCAATTTCTGCAACGTCATTCGTGCTACATGGGGGCGAGCATTGTCGTGCAGAAGGAGAACTCGCCTTCGCTTCACCAAGGCCGGCCGGATATCCTTCAACTTCTTCATCATTTCTTCAATTTCAATGCAGTACTTCTCTGCCGTGATGGATTCACCGGAAGGGAGGAAGCTGTGGTGAATAATTCCCAGCGAACACCACCATACTGTCACCAGGACTTTCTTTTGGTGCAATTCCGGCTTCGCAAAAACCTTGGGGCTCTCATCGCTGTCCAGCCACTGTGCCGATCGTCGCCTGTTGTCGTACATTATCCATTTCTCGTCACAGGTTACGATGCGATCAAGGAATGGGTCCGTTTCGTTCCGTAGAAGCAGTGCGGACGAGATCTCGTATCGTCGGTTTCTTTGCTCCTCAGACAGCTCGTGGGGCACCCATCTTTCCAGCTTTTTGGTCTTTCCAATTTCCTTCAGATGCCGGGCAGCTGTGTTGTGACTGACGCCAAGAACCTTCGCTATCTCCCTGGTACCTTTGTGTGGATCCTCCTCTACCACATCTCTCAGCTTGTCCTCATCAACATCACTATGCCTCCCACGACCTTCATGTTCTTCCAAGCTCTCATCTCCATTCCGGAACTTCTGATACCAACGATACGCCGTCCGAATTGTGGAACATCCTCGACCGAATGCGGCGTTGATCTTCTCGTCCGCCTCCTAAGCTGTAGTGCCCAGCTTGAATTCATACAAGTAAATGCCTCGGATTACCCTTTTGTCCATCTGCAAAAAAGTCAATAAAACTCTAAAGTTTTCCCACTTTTACATAGAAAATTTGGTACTCGCCAGTAGAGCGAAGTTTGCGCTTCTAAATGATATGCCACATGTTACGGTTTGTTTTTGATCAAACGCGTAAAGACGCACCAAAAAATGGCGCGAGCCAGTGCCATTTAATTCGTTACAACCTAATAAAACACTGTTAATGGTCGTTTTTGGCTAGCTATGTGAACTCATGTAAGTCTCAGGTCGAAGCGGATAGATCAACGGCATCAGAAGGGGAAGATGGATAATTTTTTTGGCGCTGAAAAACGGCCACATTTCTGCTCTTCAAAACAAGTTTTAAACCATAAATGTTCTTTAAAAAATAAAATAAATTTCATACAACGTTTTCGCCTATTGGGTAGGTGAACTAGAACATCAAAGAGGGTTATACTAAAATTTTTCTTGAGCAAAAAATTATTCTAACCTTTTTAGAGAATCTCTACTTTAATGTAGAGATAGGTTATTTCAATTTAGTAGAGCCTGCTTTACTAACTCGAAAGTCTTAGGCTAACTTAAAAGTGTGTTCACTTTAAATTGAAAACTGTCCAATTTGATTTGAAAAGCGTGCAATTTGATATGAGTTTGTGTCCATTTCTACGTGAAAGTGGCATACGTCCCAGAAAGGTGTAGAGAATTTTCTTGACATTGCCTGAGAGCGCACTTTTCAGTACATGTTCTACAGAAGTTTTTCAAGGCTTTTCCACTGAAGAATTGGAAGTCGAAGCGCATGAATATCGGAGCACGTCTAGACAGGGAGGCCCAAAATATGGATTTTTTCATCAGATGGCAGCTTTTGCTGTTGCCAAAGCAACTTGACAAGATTTTCTCCTAAGTCATCATTCATAAGTTTCAGTGCGTAGAAGTTTTTGGACAAATTTTCCAGTTTTCATTAATGAGAAATTAGGATAGAAACTGTCACAACGATGTTTTGTTGCGATCAAAACCTCTAGCGCCAGGCGAGACTCGAACCCGCACCTCCCTCTGACCGGGCGGGAATACTCTACGCCTTTACACCACCGGCGCCGTTTGATCGAACCTCTTTATAGACGTGCATACGAATTTTCTTTGAGTCGGACGCCAGACAGGATTGAGCTTCGCTCATAGCGAACTCATATCACAAAAGAACTTCGGTAGGTGAACTTTAGAAGACTTATCTATTACGGTAAACATTTGTCTTATCTCTGCAGCACAACAAAGGTCCGACGACAAAGCTGAGCAACGCTTTTCCTGCAAATTCCTGTAATTATCGCAATTTGATTTGCAAGTGTCGGATAATTCTCACAAGATGTAGCTTATCATCGCGTTCATGGTTTAATTTCATTTTTTCTAAATTTCGGTGGCGAAACAGAAAACTGACGGAGCCACGCTGAGAGCGAGATATAGTGCTCTGTCTGAAAATGTCGACTGTTTCAAAAGACGAAAAGGATCAGCGCCAATCAGCTCCTTTATGGGGTGCGCCACGCACTCTACTTCTACAGTATGTTGTGAGGGCAATTTCAATACGGGTTCGTCGGCTTAGCTGCGAAGGTTGGAAGTCTCAAAAGAACGGAGCCGAACTGACCTCAAGCAAGGGCTACTCAACGAAGCTTCAGGTATATCAAGGAATTCTATGGAATTTCTAGGATTTCTATGGAAGTCTACGGCCTTAGTTAATCGTCATGCACTCCACTCCTACGGGGGGAGGGGTTGTAGAGGCACTCTGAATGCATATTTGGGCTATGTTGGAAAATAGAAAAATCGTGAAATGTGTTTTGATTAAGGGCACGAGAACGGGAACCGGGGTTGGATTCATCAACGACTTACAGCAATTTAACACAGAAAATTATAGCCGAAATTCCTGATAGCGCAGCTTATCAAGAGATATCGTGAGTTGATGAATCCGACCCCAGATGGAAACCCATTGATGTCAGTATAGCACGGGATAGGACGCTTTCCAGCACGTTATCAGGTATTTCGTGATAGTGCTTCCGTGTCCCCTGAGCAAGAAGGACCAACTGAGCCACTCTGGCACGCAACAGAAACTAATCAAGACGCTGCTGGCTCTCACTCGAGTTACTCGATGATGAGCGAGACGGCAGGAAGTTCAGGCAGTTCGGGCTAGAAGCGAACTGCAGGTTTACTGGACAGAAAGGAGAAACGTCAACATGGATCCTTTTCGAGGAAACACAGTAGATTTGAGTCTAGTATGGAGTAAAGGGCGCACAAGGTAGCCCAGTCGGAGGAGACACCAGCTGTCGTTCACACATAATTCAAGGTTCGTGGTTGCGGTTTCCCGCCCGGGCTACCAAGGCTTCAATTTCTCCGTGGTGGGGACCAAATTTGTCTGGAAGAATGAAGTAATGTCGTCTCCTACGACTGCTCAGCGCAAGCCATTGTACAGGACCAATACGCATTCAAATTGCCTCCACGACATCCGGTAGAAACTGAGTGCGTGGCGCATTCCAAAAGGGATTGACTAACAACGTGCTTTATCCTTTATACTTGTTACTAACATCAACAGTCCTTTTAAAAATAGCTTCTAAATAGTTAAAGCCAACGCTACATCAATGAGGTTGTAGAACTACCGTAGGATCTAGAGCAACACCGCTCAAAGGTAAGCCACTGACACATGTCCAGAGAGAAGTCCACAGATGGCCGCAGGCAGAAAAAGCCGTTAGACCTCCAAGAAGGGAGCAAAGAAGCCTACTATCACCTAACCACAAGAAACGGAGGCGGAGATTCCACCGTCAGAACTTCGGGGCACCATCGAACCTCTGACAGGCTGAATATATGGTCCGTATAAGGACGGTACTGATGTGTGACGAGCAGGCAGACGAACGGGGCCGACGACGCGATCTGGCTGACCGGGTTGGCCGGGTGGTGGTCAGCAGCGCCGGAACATGTCGAGTGATGAGCGCTGAATAGGATAATTGAGCCGGTGATTCCATTCGAAATCAGCGCAACGGAACCGCTCATCCCTCGCGCGTGCCGGTTAATACCGTTCCCCCCGGAGCAGTGACAGTTGAACTGAAATCATTCTTCGGATTGGGTTGGACATAGGGGAATCGCTGTCGTTCTCCCCATTTTAGGAGTTTGCAGCAGACGAAGGAAAGCTTTAGGAGCTCGGCAGGTTCCTGGCCTAATGACCTGTCCTACAATTGTGCAGATCGTAAGTGAAGATACTCAAAAATGCATTCAATAAATCAGAAGAAGGAGGTAGTCGAAATATGTAAATACGGTAAAAATAGATTAAAAACTGTAACGGAGCATGGCAGAGCAGTCTGAGGAGGTGCCGTCTGTCGCGTGCACCCGATAAAAGGTTCCGTGGTTCGGATTTTCCCACCGGCCAACCACGCCTTCCACCCTTCTGGGGTCGAAGTTTTGGTGCCAGACTTCTCTGTGTAGGAAAAAGCACTGACTTTTCCATCGGTTGGCCACCGCAAGTCATTGTATGGCCAAATACGCATTCAAATCGCCTCCACGACATCCCGTAGAAGTAGAATGCGTGGCACTACCGAATCGAGAATTTAATGTCCTTTCCTTTACTCTTCTTTAATTAAAAATGATAACAATATTTAGGCCACATTACAGGAAAACCTTGCATGTTTAAAGTTCATACCTCTCGTCGAGGCCTACCCGGAAAACTTTCAGTACTTCAAAGATTTAAGGATAAAATGCTATCGGTGGGCGTTAACATTAATTCTTTGAAGGATGCGCCGTGCTTTCACCTTTGGTGTGATCAGTTGAGCGCGCAGTTATCCAATACATGCAATGACCTACCTATACAGAAGATGGAAGAGTTAAAATTTTCACTCATGGACACTTCTAGTGTCAATTTTTGATCATTAGAAGGCTAACCAATCGGTGTTCAATAAGCGCTCTATAAAAGGATAAAGGATAAAGGACGGCGTTACTCAATCCCTTCTGGGATGCGCCAGCGCATTCTACTTCTACGGGATGTCGTGGAGGCGACATGAATGCGTATTTGGCCATACAATGACTTGCGGTGGCCAGCCGATGAACAAGTCAGCGCTCTATCTTTCCCAGACAAGTCTGGTACCAATTCACCGACCCCGGAGGGATGGAAGGCTTGGTTGGCCTGGGCGGGAAATCCGAACCAGGAACCTGGTATCGGGTGCACGCGACAGTCGCGCCTCCTCCGACTGCGCTACACGCGCCCAAGCGCTCTATAAACTAGTATATTGCGCTGTCTTTCCGTGATAGCTTTTGCTAAAAATTTCTTGATGTTATCGAAGAAGATCAGATCAGAGACGCTGTCGCATGGGATAAGTCGTCGAAAATTAGGTGGGTCGGCCACGTAATGGGTTTCGCAGACACCGGCTGGAGATAGCCGTCACCGACTGGATTCCGCGGGATATCGAGAGAATCCGAAGAAGCCCACCAACGCGTTGGTCGGGCTTCTTCATGCTCTGAACGAACGATATGACGCTCTTCGTGTCCCTCGAGCGAGGAGGATCCATTGGAGCACTCTGGCACACGACAGAGACGAATGGAGACGCAGCTGGTGCCCGCTCGAGCAACTCGGTGATCATGAGACGACAGATGATATAGGTGATCAAATAGAAAGGGTGAAGTCCACCGCTCGAACTAGGATTTGGGTCCTTTCCGCCCAGTCCGCACAGGTCTTCCATCCCTCCCAGGTCGGCGACTTGGTGGAAGCCTAGACTAGGAAGGGTACAACACTGGCCGACCTTCGAAGGGCCAAATATGCATTCAAGGGCCGGATTCATCAACAATTAAACCCGTGGGTATGCGGAGCATAAGGAGTAGAGGTAAGATAAGAATCAGGTAGAGATAAGGTGAGAGTCAGAGATGCAGACTCCATCGTGGGTATCTCTACCCCTATATCCGTGGGTTAGTCGTTGATGAATCCGGCCCCAGATTGCCTTCACAACATCTGGGGAGAGAAACAGAGGTAAGTTCAGAGAAAGTGGCGGGTAAATGGTCGTCGAGGTAAATGGGGGTATCATTTACCTCCGGCCGCGTTCATGAATCCGGCCCCTGGTAGGTGTAGAATGCGTGGCACGCCCCACAGGGGATCGTTCTCTTTCCTTTGGTTAGGTACTTGATATACTTGCCGTGCTACTGTCTGAGGTTCAAAATTCGTGAACGCGCCGTCTATGAGCCACACCTGCAAATAAGGAGATGAACACTCAGCTGACACAGGACAACGAAGTGTGACTAATGACCGTGACCCAGCTGGCGGCAGCAGCAGCAGCAGCACTTATCAAAGCGACACGTTGCACGAGACAGCTGACCAGACCAGGGTACAGCGCCCCCGACAGGGGACCTGGACCAGCCACGGCGGCGATACGGGAAGGAACTCTTCCCGAAAGCGACGTTTACTCTTCCCGTCGAATTCGAACGGGAGTGTCGGCCCGGCCCAATTGCAACCAATCAGTTCCGATGACGATGAGAGGAGTTCACTTCGTTGAGTGCGCGATTAATACGGTCGTCGTCGTCGGGGCGCGGAACCACGCCGCCGGCCGGTCGCCGTCGTCGTCGCTCAAAGACCGCTATACAAATAATGCCACTCTGGCCGCTTACAAAAACCACCAACTCACCTACATATGAGTAATGAAGTGGCGCGGCCGGTTAACCTTTCGCGGATGGAGCCGCGGACGGGTGGTGGGTGTGTAACGAAGTGACTGCACATATATAGTAAGCCCACACACCCCCACTCACCTGCGCTATTCGAACCGTGTTTGCCCTTGGAGAAGGGTTTTCAGGACCATTCTCCAAAGGCAAGGGTACTGTATCGAGAAAGTGTCATCAGAGTGTTGCGAAAGAGGGGCGCCTTACGAAGAAGAGACATTCGGGGCCAGGTTCATTAACGTTTATACTAGCGAGTATGCTGGGTATGGGCGTAGACGTCCAGATGAGGCATTCAAGATAAACCTTACCCGCCCGCCACGTCGTTGGTATATCAATGGGTAGAGAATACCCGACGATCGTTGTCGGTATATTCGTATACCCATACCCTCTTAGGAAGCCGTGCCCCATTGGCAAAATGGCGCTATAGTGAGACTCCAGTGAGATCAGCTGTTCTCGCAAGAGACTTAGTTCTACATTACCCCTGATTCCTTTCATGAATACGAATCGTATTCGCTACTCACTACGGGTAGTGGGTAGGATTTCCTTACGGTATCTCCTAAACGCACTGCTCGATGAATCCGACCCCGGAAAAATTCTTAATGTACCATTTTCTATTACTATTTATTCGTGCGGTACAATACAGCAGAAAATAGCAAAAGAAAGTACAACAACAAACCGACGTTTTTTTTAAGGATTGTTTTGAGTTCCATATACCTTATCTATTTAAATTTTGAAAACGTCTAATTTGATTTGCAAACCGGCCGCTCTATTTTTAAACTTGTCCGGTTTCAATTTGTAAAATGCTCAGTTTAAAGCGATGGTTCAGAAAATGGGGAAAGCCTCCATTATCCACCTCACAAAATCTTCTTGACCTGTGCAAAAACCTTTAAATTGAAAAGGTCAAGTACGGATACACATATGTACACCATTTTTTCATCAAAATAAACACTTTTCACCTTAAATTGGACACTCTTCTCAACATTCTTGATGCTTCTAAAATTGAACTAAACGTCTATCGAGAGCTCCTTCAAGAGATAAACTGGAGAAAATTTAAATTAGAATAATTTTTGTGTTTAATGAAAATTTGGCATAACTTTCCTCGATTTTTTAAAGTTTAGCTGGCCGAGTGAGTGTAATGTTTTTGTAAAAGATAAAATATAGATAAAATAGATAGATATTCTATAGATAAAATAAGAAGTATGAAGCCAGGCACTGCTCCCGGACCGGACGGCATTTCTGCTGACCTCCTTCGTGCGGGTGGCAGTGCCCTCTGCTTCTTGCCAGCACTTCAACCACTACCTTCGACATGGTAGGATTCCGGACTCATGGAAGGAGTCGAAAACAGTTTTAATCTTCAAAAAAGGTCAGCAGGAGGATATCAACAACTATCGACCCATCAGTCTTCTCTCGGTTGTGTACAAGATCTTCACCAAGATACTGCTTAACCGCATGGAGCGTTGCTTGGATGAATATCAGCCAGTGGAGCAAGCAGGGTTTCGCAAGGATTTCTCCTGCATGGACCATATTCAGACGGTCTCACAGCTCATCGAGAAGAGCCGCGAATACCACCTCCCACTTGTCCTTGTCTTCGTGGATTACAGGAAAGCGTTCGACTCTGTGGAAATCAACGCCATTCTGAACGCGCTTGTGCACGCTGGTATACCATCGCCCTACATCCGACTTCTCGACGAATGCTTCTCGAACACATCGACTACCATCCAGCTGTTCGATCGAAAGCTTAAAATTCCTATCGGGAAAGGAGTACGGCAGGGAGACACGATTTCTCCCAAGCGGCACTCCAGGATTCACAGCGGCACTCCAGGATGCCATGAAAGACTTGAACTGGGACGATAAAGGCTACCTTGTCGACGGTAAACGGATCAGCAACCTTCGGTTCGCCGACGATATTGTTCTCATCTCTACCAGCACGGCAGAAGTCGAGGAAATGCTGAACGTGCTCAATGTGGCAGGTATGAAGATTGGATTGGACATGAATATGTCCAAAACGCAGTTTATGGTCAACCAGTGGTGTGACACGGGACTCGTAAGGTTAAATGGAGTCGCTCTGCAACAGGTCGACTCCTACGTCTATCTGGGAAGAGAGCTGAACATGGACAACGACCTCGCTCCTGAAATCGCCCGCAGGAGAAGCGCAGCATAGGCAGCCTTCAGTTCGATTCGCGAAGTCACCGATCAGGTCAAGGATCCCGGCCTCAGGGCCTCGACAATCAACGCCTCTGTACTGCCTGCGATGTGTTACGCGACGGAAACCTGGCCCGACAACGAGAGAATTGCCAGAGCGATGCAAACTACGCATCGTGCACTGGGGAGATGTCTTCTGAGGACAAGCCTTCGTCAGCAATGGCAAGAAGGCCTACGAAGCTCGGAGCTGCGGGAGAAGTCGCAATTAGCAGACCCGCTGAGGTACATGAAGAAGTCCAAATGTCGCTGGAACGGACACCTGCTTCGACGAAAGGACGATAGATGGAGTCCCCGTGTCACAGAATGGCTCCCGAGAGACCATAAGAGACCACTGGGACGACCGCCAACGCGATGGGCAGACTCAATCTCAAGATCTTTCAGAGAACGGAGTCTGCCTCACTGGATGCAAGCAGCCAGAGATCGAGCGGTCTGGAAGAGTTGTGGTCCCCACTGAAAAGACCTCCAGCCGACAAAAGGACCATCAAAGTATCAAAGTAAAGTAAGTAAAATAAAATTCAAATTTTGTTTGAAAGTGCAACAAAGCAGGAATCATATAATGCATTTAAGGACAAGATCGCGCTAGTGAAACGCAATGGAAACAAAAATTTTGCTATCAGTCAAATAAGAATCGCTACTTCATGGGCGAGAGCATGGCGCAATCTCTCTTTAGCACCAAAAATAGCCGCTTTTCTGTCGTTTAATGCAAACTATGAACGATATTTTTCCTCAAAAATAAGAGTTTTATAGAATTTTACAACGTGTTCACTTTTAAAGTAGATGAGCTAAAACTTCGAAGGAGGTCCTTGAACAATCTTTTTTTAATTAAAATTTCCAGCCTTTATAGAAAGTCTTTATTTAAATGTGGAAGAAGCTCGTTTTGATTTGGAAGTTGTTCAGCTTGATCTCAAAAGCGTTAGGCTTGCTTAGAAGAGCTTCCAATTTAGTGTGTGCCCAATTTGATTTGAAAAGAGTCTAGTTTAACAGGGCGCGTGTAGCGCAGTCGGAGGAGGCGCGACTGTCGCGTGCACCCGATACCATGTTCCTGGTTCGGATTTCCCGCCTAGGCCAACCAAGCCTTCCATCCCTCCGGGGTCGGTGAATTGCTACCAGACTTGTCTGAGAAGGATAAAGCGCTGACTTGTTCATCGGCTGGCCACCGCAAGTCATTGTATGGCCAAATACGCATTCAAATCGCCTCCACGACATCCCGTAGAAGTAGAATGCGTGGCGCATCCCAAAAGGGATTGAGTAACGCCGTCCTTTATCCTTTATCCTTTATCCTAGTTTAACGAGAAATTTGTATAGATCATATTCATGTCATTTTGTCACAAATATTATGTAAAAGAGTGTTATTTATTAAGTTTGACTCTTCAGTTGTCCTTACTTCTACTATCAAGGCGTCGGCCTCAAAACTCTCACACTCAGAACTCTAACGTCAAACTCTCTAATGAGAAGATTTCAACACTCCGCTTCCATATGATAGAATGAAGTCATTATGAAAGCGTATTTGGCTAGCTGAGCCGTTTGTAATCAGATGTCAGATGAATAAACGAACGATTCACTTTGCACGTAATCCTTGAACCGATATATTTTGCGAACCTTTTCGAGCTAGTAAGCTGCGCTCGGAAGGTCCTAACGGCAATAATTTGCTAAATAAGAATACTCTTTCTCGGAAGAGATAGGTTCTACAAATTGGACCTGTCTCTACCCTTTATAGTGCTTCGAAAGAAGCAGCAGCGCGAAGAGCTTCATGTAATCTGATGAGTCGGCGAGCGGTTCGGCGCCCTCTGCCTCGAAGGCGGTGGTTGCCGGCAGACTGATGTCAGACTTCTAGCATGTTCTACAGTACAACTAGGAACTTCAGAATGTTCTATCATTGGTCAAAGGTCGTGATATACAGTAGGTTGAGCACTATACCAATCACAAGCAGCAATTGGCCTCTAGTTAACACCCCAGTGTCAAAGCAATTCAGAGTTATGTCGAATGACCAAACGATGCTGGCTTCCTGGACGTTGACTCCGACGCAGTGCTTCAGAACCAGAAGGAAATTGGGGCTTTCCTCTAATTCTATATTGCTAAAACACATTCATGCTCATTCGGGTATCTTCAAAGGGCTCAGAAAGAAGTTGGGTAAGTCTAGAAAAACGGTAAACGAGGTACGAGCCTGGCCTATGTGAGGGAGAAGCATTGTATTATAGACGATCCCACGCAATTTGTCAAGCAAGTAGGTTGATATATGGGTGATCGGACGTCATCTGGCTTCGAACGGGAAAAACTTTGTGGGAAAGTGAGGATGCTTGATAGAGGGACGTTTCGAGTTATGTCGAATGACCAAACGATGTCGAGCCATTCGCGTCCTATTATGATGAACCAGAAGTTCTGGCACTCTTTTCAGAGGTGCTCTTTCTGAAAGGTTTTCTACTGAGCACTAGTGTTGAATATTGACTTATTATATGTTGTTTTAAAGCTACTGAATTGCTCTTTCAGGAAGTGCATACAAAAATTTATTTGATATAGTTTTTTTCAACCTTTTCAAATTCTAACAGAATCATGGAACATTGTACGATTCGTGTCCTTTTACGTCATTGTCAGTAAAAAGACTTCAACGCGACCGTCGACGACCTGTGCTCCTTGTGGAATGCGCCAAGTATTCAACTTTTCCGGGACATCGTTGAGTCTACTTGAATGCGTATGTGGTCTGCACAATGACCTTCAATGCCCATCCGATGATCAAGTCAGTGTTTTATCCTTCCCAGGCAAGTCTGCTACCATGCCACCGATCCTGAATGGACGTAGTGCTTTGTAGCTTTAGTGAGGCTCGAACCAAGAACCTCACTTCGATGAGCACGCGACAGCCGGCGCCTTCTACGACTGCACCACCGTGCACTATGGAATAATAAATGAATAAGTAAATTCAAGTGCAGTTCACTCTATATGTGGTTCAATTGCCAATTAGTCGTAGTATTGTGACTTTCGTAGCCTCAGAAGGCTAAAGAAATTCTCTAAAAAAGCCAAATAAACTATATTTATTTAAGCAGAAAACCTCATTTTTTAAAAAAAAGCTTAAAATAAGAACGGAGATTATATTTTAACCAAAGCTAAGACCTAAGCATATCTATTTAATTACTTATTCAACCTTGACATATATAGCAAATCCACAGACGCATAAGACGAGAAACTAACGTGAATTGATTTGTATAAAAAATGAAGGAAAATGGAGGGAGACTGATGGAGGGAGAAATGGAAAGAGGGAGATAGGGTCTGGGCTCAACTGGAACAAATCTGTGAACGTTAAGTGTAGAAAGCGCCATTGAATAATAAGCAGAAAAATAAAATTTGAAGTAGTTCACCGGCCACATAGTTCAGTTGCCAATTAGTTTCCGTACGGTAGCTTTTGTAGCCTCAGAACACAAACAAAAATCTATGGAGAGAGGCCAAATACACTTCAGACAATAGAACAAAGTATTATTCAAAACGACCCACTATTTGGAATAGATTTCAACAGTTACCGTTTTTATGAGGGAACGTCAACCAAAGGCAGCAGCAGGCAACTCAATCAGCACTCATTCAGTCACTCATTAACTATTATGTAGGCTGGAAACTAAGTCCCGCCGTTTTTTAAACATTTTATTCTGAATTTCGCTGGAAGCTTTTGGCATAGTGTCATAGTCCCTTCGAAAGAAAATGATCTGCTCCATCAAAAATTATTGAATTATCTCCATTCTTATTTTGATATTCTTCAATTTCGGTTTATAAAAGAAAAAAAGGAAATTGGTCTTTATCGACAGCCCCTTCTCTCTGCATAAGTTTGAGAGTTTTCTGCACACATCTATATTTGTTCTAAAAGAATGTGTGTTGGTTTTTTCGTTCGTTCTAAGTATCGCTAATTTTTTTAAGGCATCAAATTGGAGCGACCAGAACACATAAATTTCTCAGCAACAGTTGCTACTCTTTGGTTGAATATTTTTAAACATTTTTATATGTCGCTCGAAAAGCTATGTTTTGTTTTAACAAACTGTGTGCTGCATTTATTTGCTCATCGTGATTTTTTGTCAATTTTTAATGAAATGGTAGAAAAGGGAAAATGGTCTTTGCCAATTTTTCTTCGCATAGTGTCATATTTATTTATTTATTTATTTATTCTCTACATATCATATGTCATTTGAAAGACAGTCTTCGTCCTATCAGAATATATGTTTATGTTATGTTTTTTGTGTTTATTTTTATATGCTTTGTTTTTAAGTCACTCTGGATTTAGCCCATTCTTAGGTTTTTAGGTTATGGTTAAAAAATTAACCAATTAGTAGAAGCTGTTGGTAAAAATACTCTTTAGTTCCCTGACTCTCCACTTAAAGCCCTAAAAATGAAATAACGAAAATGAAATAAACAAAAACAAGCAGCATATAGTCTTGTAGAGCAAATCATCTTTTATCGAATAATCTATAACATTTTTGCAAAAAATCTCAAATGTAGGCAGAGAGAAGGAGCTGTCGGTGAAGGCAATTTTCCTTTTTTGGCATTCAACTTTATTCACCTAAAAATTAACAAAAATCAAAAAGAAAAAGGCGAAACACACTTTCAGGTAGAGCTAATCACTTTTGTTTAAAAAATAAAAGATAAAAAAGGATAAAGGACGGCGTTTCTCAATCCCTTTTGAGATGCGCCACGTATTCTACTCCTACAGGATGTCGTGGAGGCGATTTGAATGCGTATTTGGCCATACAATGACTTGGCCAGCCGTTGAACAAGTCAGAGCTTTTTCCTTCCCAGAAAAGTCTGGCACCAATTCACCGACCCCGGAGGGATGGAAGGCTTGGTTGGCCTGGGCGGGAAATCCGAACCAGGAACCTGGTATCGGTTGCAGGCGACAGTCGGCGCCTTCTCCGACTGCGCTACACGCGCCCGAATTTGAAAGATAAATAACATTATGCAAAAGAATTCAACGAAATATAAAATATAATGAAAAACTAGGGAAACATAGTTCCCAACCTATATAGAATGGAAATGGCGAATCTATCCTAGTGGGGTGGGGGGCTCCAGAAAAGTGAGCCGAGCGCTGGCCCACGGTGGTGTATCCCATAGGAAATTGTCTAGTCATGAGACACTTTCACTATTTCTTCAGTGCCAAAAATAACGAAGGTGAACATCTGTGCCGAAGTTTCAGAATGAAAAGGAGACTACCCAAAAGGCACTTTAGCGTGTTTTCTTTGTAAATAAATTCTAACGCCGTTGCTAGACCAGTTGAGTGTAGTGCCCCCCTCCCGACTAGGACAGATCGAAATGGTCTCAGTCCCACTCAGTCGAACTCCAGCACCGTCTTCTACTCCAAGGACGACGACAAACACCCCTTGAAGATCACCGCCGAGTGGTGCAACACCTCTGACGGAGCAGTTAGAACACTGGTGGTTCCAGGGAGAGAATGTGGTCAATTGGAAGAGCCTTCCGATCAAGTACAGTCTTAGAGGGCGTGGCGTATTCAATAAACGGATAAAGTAAAGCTCAACCGGGGGTAAGGATAGCTCGCAATCTAGGGTAGTGCAAAGGATAAGCCATGAATCTCCGAGTTCATGAAGGAAATCGGACAAGTTGAAAGGCGGCTCATAGCGGGTTATGTGACATGAGTGCAGATGAGTCGTTGAGTGATAGACAAACATGATAAGCAGCGATCAGGAACCGCACTCGGATGACGGCGGATCCCTGCCCTTCGGCACACACGTGAAGCGGCCGCCTGGCTTGTCGGCTATTAGTGCATCTCCAAAGTCAAGTGGTGAACTCGCCACCTGAACCCTACTGGCTCGTTACGGCAATGAGTAATGAGCCGCGACCTCATCAGATCAGATGCCGTTTCTTTCTCTCGCGCAAATGCCGAGAAATGCGAACTTTCCGAGACGCAAAAAGCGGGGTTGAATGCCGATTACACGACGATAGCAGCGTGAGACGACGAATTAGCAGATTTCGGGAATTTTTCCACCCGACACCTACAGGAGCTGTCAGTCCTTCATACATTACCTTGGTGTTTTTTCTCACAACTAAGATCATGGAGATATCGACTAAACGTGGAAAAACTCACGTTTGATGAATCGACCGAAACCATTCGCAGGTAACAAGAGTACGTCCATGGGGGTCGATCGCCACCTAAATGAGAAGCTTCTTGGGATACTAATGTAGACAGCTCTTGAACACGTTTTGTACCATTTTCACGTCATATTCGACACTATTCTGGACACTTTTCAAATCAAATTGGACACTTTTCTAAGCAAGCTTGACGCTTTTGAAAACAAACTAAACATCTTCCGAATCAAGTTGAACTTTTTCTAAATTGAAATAAAGGCTTTCCAAGAGGGGTCGAATGATTTTTTAATTTTAATTTTAATTTTTAAGTTGTCAATTTTTATTTATTTATTTTATTCTACGTTAGCTACGTACCAAAAAAACACTATTAACACAACACAACAGCGCTTAGAATTGTAAGCTATCTAAAAGAAGCACACAAAGAATAAAGGATAAAGGATGGCGTTACTCAATCCCTTTTGTGATGCGCCACGCATTCTACTTCTACGGGATGTTGTGGAGGCGATTTGAATGCGTGTTTGGCCATACAATGACTTGCGGTGGCCAGCCGATGAACTAGTCAGTGCTTTATCCTTCCCAGACAAGTCTGGTACCAATTCACCGACCCCGGAGGGATGGAAGGCTTGGTTGGCCTGGGCGGGAAATCCGAACCAGGAACCTGGTATCGGGTGCACGCGACAGTCGCGCCTCCTCCGACTCCGCTACACGCACCCATCCTGCAATAACGATACAACAAATAAATTCTGCTCTAATACTTGAAGTTTTAGTTCATCTACCGAATAAGATAATACAATGTTTGAATTTTTATAAATTTTTTATTTTTTGGACAAAAAAGATGGTCAAGAGCTTGTTTTAAACAGCAAAAAGCCGTTGTCATTTTCTAGTACGAAAAAAAGAAGCATTTACATTATCAGTCAAATAAAAGCTGCCGCGATTTTTTTTGAGTACGTGACGCGATCTGATCTTTTAATGTGCTGTCTAAATGTTTCTTTGCTGTGCTTTAAGACGAATTTTAACTAATTAATTTTTCTCTAAAAATAAAATGTCCATAAAATTATTGCACTTATTGGGCAGATTAACTAAAAAATTTCAAAAAATGTTCTATCAATTTTTTGAGCAAAAAAAAACTATTTTTTACCATCGTATTGGGTTTGTACTGCGGCCTGCCTGAACGCCATTTCGATTTGGAACAGTTCGCTTTGATTTCAAAAGTCTTAGGCTAGCTTAGAAGCGGGTCCGATTTGACGTGAAAAGTGTCCGATTTGATTTGAAAAGTGTCTAATTTAATGTTAATATTAATAGTGTCCAATGTGAAGTGAAACTGATGTAACGTATACATAACGTAAAAATAGAAGAAGCTATTGCATGGCTGCGCTAGTGTGATGGCTCCAAAAATCGAAGAGGACACAATATGGAGCCCTCTTCGCCTCCCTCCAATGCCAAATTGCCGGCCTCTCTACTCTTTGCAACCCGCCTAATAGTCACTCCGCTCCGAAAAGTGCACGGGGTACGACGAACGGCGCGAACCCCTGAATCACACACGAACCTCGTTGGTGATCTCCAGGGAACGGCACGGGGTCCAACACACCGTCGAGACCGTGGCTCGTCGGGCGCATTCCGTAGCTGCCCCCGTCGGCAGTTCCCCCACCTGTAAATAAAAATAGTTGGAGAAGCTCCAATCAAAGGTTGGAGTTGGCGCCTCCCTGTCAATTTTTGGCGGACTCGAATGAGTCGAAAACGGAGTGCAGAGAAGGGAGGTGCTAGGGCTTCCTTGAAAATGGCGGGAATATTAACCATTTTCATGTCGAATTGAACAGTTCGGATCTATCCTAGTCGGGGGGGGGGGGCATCGCTAGAAAGCCAAATAAATGTAAACAGTGTGGCCCAGAGAATTGCAAAAAAAAACTCTTCTCGTACGCCTGTCCATGGTATTTTCCTTGTAGATTAGTTGGCTTTCAGTTTTGTCGCCATTGTCAAAGAGTCGAGTGAAGAGCCCTTCGTACCTCCCACTAGGACAGATATTACTTTTCAAATGAAGTTGGACACTTCTAAGCTAGCCTATAACTTTTAAAATCATGCGAACTCTTCCAAATCGACATGACCTTCAAACAGGTTAAGCTACATACTCAATAAGATGGTTAGAATAATATTTTGCTCCAGGAAAATTTGGTATAGGTTTCGTTGAAATTTTTCGGCTCATCTGCCTCAGTAAGTGTAATATTTTTACAGAATTTTCAATTTTCGAGGAAAAGCATGTGTTTAAATTTTGTTTAATTTTGTTCACAGCAAATCAAACTGAATGCTCAGGAACAAACTCGAAAAAAAACGAGATCATTTAATTATTTTGAAATCTAGGTTGGGAATTTATTTTCTAATGACTGTTGAAGTACTCCCTTTAGTGTCAAAATCGTCCAGTTTTATTTGAGTATGGTCTCACGTAGTTTGGAGAGTATCCAGCTGAGGTCCAAAATCACAAATCAATCAAATCCTGTATCACCTGTCGTCCCGTTGATCATCGACTTGCTCGAGCGGGCGCCAGCAGCGCCTCCATTCGTCCCTGTCGCGTGCCAGAGCGGTCCAATGGATCCTCCTCGCTCAAGGGACACGAAGGGCGTCATGGCGGTCGTTCCGTTCAGGACTTTCGCGAAGAAGTCCGACCAACGTGTTGGTGGGCGTCCCGGTGTTCTCTTGACATCCCGCGGAATCAGTCGGTGACGGCTCTTGTCTGCGAAGCGCATTACGTGGCCGGCCCACCTAATTTTCGACAACTTGGCCCACGCGACAGCGTCTCTGATCTTCGAACGTCGGCGAAGCTCGGAACTCCGGAGGCCTTCTCTCACTTGCGTGAGTCGTGTCACTCCGAGCATCGTCCTCTCGATTCCACGCTCGCGTGTTCATCCTGCTTTCGCATAGCCCAGGTCTCTGAGGCGTGTGTTAGGGCAGGAAGAACAGTGGAGTCGATTAGGTGGGCACGGAGTCGGACGTTCTTCGTCTTCTTCGCGACTTCTTCGACGCTCTTGAAAGCTTCCCAAGCCTCCTGCTCAGCTCTGGTGCTAGGTCGTTGGCCATATTGACTTCGCGACCCAGGTAGACGTAGCTGGAGCATTCGGAGATGTTCGTTCCGTTGAGCGAGAATGGGGCATCAGAAACTTGTCCTTTCCTAATGAGGAGGAGGTACGAAATAGGAAAGAAAAATACTATGTATTAACTCGAACAGTGTAGTTATCCTTTCTGCCTCTGCACTTTTTTGCAGCTCTGCCTCATTTTTTTTCTTTTTTTTTCTTTTCTTTAATTTGTTTTCCAAACAATTACAAATTTGTTAATGTAAATGTTCTAGGAAGAGAAAATTATAATAAATCTTTAATTGTGAATTTTAATAAAATCTTTAATTAAAGATAAAATTGGAAATTTTCGGTCGCTTAGACGATGTCTATTTAAATTATAAACATTGTCTGACTTTGTTTGCAAAATGTATAATACATTTTATTTCCAACAGTGTGTTCAGTTCAGAATGAAATTTTTGCTGTTTGGTACATTTCGCTTTGAACTGGACATTTTCTATTGGAATCCACAGCTTTTCCTTTTCCTAGAATCGTTAACAGGGAAAGAGCCTAGAAAGTTAGGATCCTTGGAACCTTAGCTGTTTATAAAATTTTTATTTTGTAGAAAAATAGTGAATTAAATTTTATTTTTTTCTACAAGGCAGCAATAATTTAGCTCATTGAAGGACGAGAAGGCGCCATGCACTCCAAAGTGTCGCAGAGAATTTCATTTGATTGATAGTGTAAGTGCTGCTTGCATAAAGTATCAAAGTGAGGATGTGCATTGTTTTTCTTGCATTGTTTACAATTGTGAAACTGTGAAAACAGAAATTTTTCGATCAATTGAAGAAAGATCGTGGTGTCTTGGACGACTGCATGGCGCAATCTCTTCTTTTGGCACTTAACACAGCAGCTTTTCTGTTCCTTGAAACAAGTTTTTTCCATTATTTATAACATAAAAATAAGAACTTTATAAAATTTCAAACAATGTGGTCACTTTTTGGCTAGGTGAATCATTTTCCTTGAGCAAAAAAAAAATCATTCTAACCTTGGAGAGCCTCTTGACTAGCCTCTCCTGTCTGTTTGATGTAGATTTAGTGTAAGCGGCTCGTTTTGATTCAGAAGATATTCAATTCGACTTCAAAAGCGCTAAGCTTGTCTAGAAGAGTGTGCAATTCGATTTGAAAAGTGCCCAACTTTCCAACATCTCCAAAAACGGCACATTTCTGATGGAACACAGAGTTTTCTGTGGCTGATGATATCGTCGAGAATGAAATCAGTTATGAACCTTTGTAAGCCATCGAATCACTCGCTTATGCTGCATCAGGGGCCAGATTCATCGACCGCTTACCGCTCTCTAACGGTGAAAATACCGTCAAACCCCTGATATGACATTCATCAGCAGCAGGTTTGGCGGTATTTTCACCGTTAGACGGCGGTAAGCGGTTGACGAATCCGGCCCCAGATGGCTGTCGAAGGTCGACACGGTGGCGTAGAGTGCATCGTCGGCGAAGAGCCATCTCTGCCTCTCTGTCGCCCACCCGGCCAGGGACTTTTCGCGTGGCAGAGCACGACATACGCCGAACGCTGGCGGCTGTCCTATGCACAGGTCGGCGCCGTCGATTCTGGCGACTTCCAGGGAGCGGTGGGGGTTGCTGGGGTCGCACATCGACGTGGCCATTCTTTGGCACCTCGAGCCCCAAACACACAACTCGCAATTGAAACCGCAATTGAACTTTGAATCGCAGTCGGAATCGACAGGCTCTGGCCGATGGCCGGAGCTTCACCTCCCTGCCAATTTTTGAAGGACTCGAAAGAGTCGCACGGATAAGCGAACGGGGTCCCATCCGAATGGGACTGACGTTCCAGCACAGGAGTAGTCGAAGGAATTCCTGATTTTTTCAACCGTTCCGAGAAGCTCCCGTTTTCCCGCTCAATAACTGCATCTTAAGGTCCTTCCATACTTGAGGTTATGTCCTATAATAGCTTTCTCGCCTAGAATCAAAATTCCCTTCCGCCAGAAAAAAATAAAAGTCATGAAGGACGTCGTAGGCGCGCTGTGGCCGATACTTCTCTGGAACCGTCCACCATTTCTCCATCTTAAAGCGCTTACGAAAAGAAAGTTGTGCCTCAGAAAAATACGGCGTCTTCTTCGAGCTGGTGACCAAGGTTGGTACAAGGTTTTATTTCGGCCTACGTTTCGACGCCTTCGCCTTCTTTATAGCCCGGAAAAGTCGAAAATATTTACGACACTATCCTCCCTAACATCATTCCGTCATACATGTTGATGTTAAATTTTCACCTGTCACCCGTATCACCTGTCGTCCCGTTGATCATCGATTTGCTCGAGCGGGCGTCAGCAGCGTCTCCATTCATCCCTGTCGCGTGCCAGAGTGCTCCAATGGATCCTCCTCGCTCGAGGGACACAAAGAGCGTCATATCGGGCTTTGAAAGCCCTGAATGCTAAATTTTGCAATTTTAAACTTTAATTATTATTTTTTAAGGCAAATGTTACACTTTTGATGCTTTCTCAGCCAAACCAGACACTTTTAAAATCAAAGTAAGCGATTTTCTAAGCAAACATGGCGCCCTCGAAATTAAACGGAATATCTTCCCAATCGAAACGAGCTTTTCCACCTTAAAATAGAGACTCTTCAAAGAAGTTGGAATAGTTCTCAGTTCAAGTAAAATTTATTTATTTATTTATTTATCGCACTCATAGATGCGCCTAAATCCAATGAAGCAAAACCTATAACGGTATCAGAAATACAATATAATGCTTCCCGATCCTATTTATTTATTTATTTATTTATTTATTTCTCCTTGCTCCTGCTGTGTCGGGTCGATGCGTTCCTTGTGCGTGGGAGCGGCATGTTCGTGCACAGTGTGCGTGGATGTGTCCGTGACTGTGCGGATTGTAACTGTGTCGGCTCGGCCAAAAGCTTGCACTCGGTAGACTGGGAGTACGATTCGAGGCCGCCTTAAGTCTCGCCCAGTCCCTTCGGGCAGTCTGGCTGGCTGCCCGGAGTACCCCGCCCGCACGACAGAGCCTGACTAGCTACCCGTGTTGTATTCCAGTCAAACACAGCAGCACTAAAGGGCCTCATTCCCCTGACCCCGAAAGAGCCCCCATTTCTACAGCGATGGGAAGGACGAGTACGGAGAGGCTGCTAAAATCTCAAGGCCTAACCAGGCTGCGCAAACTGAGAAGGACTAGGATGACGATCTGTACTTACAACGCCCGCACGCTTGCGTCGGAAGCATCCGTCGAGGACCTGATGATGCAAGCCAGGAAGATCAAGTACGACGTCATCGGACTGACCGAGACGAGAAGACACCACCCCCTACACGCCGCCTACGACTCCGGAGAAGAACTGTTCCTCGGAACATGCGACAGCAGGGGAGCAGGCGGCGTTGGTGTCCTCGTCAACACGCACTTGGCCATGAACATCGATTCGTACGAGTCTCTGACAAGCCGAATAGGACGTCTGCGACTGAAGCGATGTGGCTCCGTGCCAGCCTTGACTGTGTTCGTCGCGTATGCCCCAACATCCGGCTACGACGACGAAGACGTCGAGGCCTTCTACGTGGAGCTGAAGAAGTTCTATAAGGAAGACCACACCTTCCACAAGGTGATCGTCGGCGACTTCAACGCCAAGATCGGGCCACGAAGGTCGCCGGAAGAACTTCACATCGGAACCCACGGTTTGGAGTGGAACGAGCAAGGTGAAAGGCTGTCTGAGTTTATCATGTCGACCATCCATGGAAACTCGCAGTTCCAGAAGCCTCCCTCCTTACGATGGACCTGGGAATCCCCCGGTGGCCAGTTCCACAATGAGATCGACCACATCATCTTCAATCGCAAGTATTGCCTGACCGATGTCTCCGTTGTCCCCAAGTTCTACACGGGATCGGACCACCGCCTCCTTCGCGCGAGGTTCCGCCTTTCGCGTCAAGGAGAGAAGGCCGCGAAGTTCAAGAAGAGGAATCCCAGAACGACCATCAACTGGGACCTCTACACCTCTCTTGTCGGCCTTTGGGAAGATGCCGTCATGGACAACGTCGATGAGGAATACGATCGCTTCGTGCACCATCTCTGCGATAGTGCTAAGGGAGCCGAGAGCTTGAAGACCACCAAGAGACGCCTGTCTCCGGAAACTCTCGAGCTGATACGCCAGCGTGGAGCAGCACGAGCGTCAGGCAACTACCAACTGACGTCCGAGCTTGCAAAGCTATGCAGAGCGGCGATAAAGGAAAATCTCAAGGAAAGAAGGGCGGAAGTGTTGGCTGAAGCAGCAGAGGCAGGGCTGAGCATCCGCAATGCCCGCCGGAACTTCGCCAACTTCAAGACTAAGATGACCGCTCTCCGACGTCCTGACGGAACCATCACCTCTTCCAGAAGGACCATGGAGAAAGTCATCCACGACTTCTACTCCGATCTCTTCGATAGCCACGTCCACCTGCCCCCATGCCATCTTCCGCAGGATGGATACGTCATCCCCTCTGTTCTCTCTTCCGAAATCCGACACGCCATCTTGTCGGTGAAGAAACGTACAGCTCCCGGTTCTGACAGGATCAGAGCTGAGCACCTGAAGAACCTCCCGCCAGCGCTCATCAACACCTTGGCGCGGCTCTTCACACGCTACCTGTCGGAGTGCAAGGTTCCATCTCAGTGGAAGACCAGCAAGACCGTTTTGCTGTACAAGAAGGGAGACGTGCACGACATTGGCAACTATCGCCCGATCTGCCTGCTGTCCGTAGTCTACAAGCTGTTCACTCGAGTCATCCTGAATAGGATTAGCAGAACGCTGGGGGAAGGACAGCTACGTGAACAAGCAGGATTTCGGAGAGGATTCAGCACGATCCACACCATTACAAAGCTCATCGAAGTGTCGCGAGAGTACAAGCTGCCGCTGTGCCTTACGTTCATTGACCTAAAGAAGGCATTCGACTCCGTCGAGACTGAAGCTGTCATGGAAGCCCTGCTCACCCAGGGCGTTCCTACTCAGTACATCAGAGTCCTTCGAGAGTTGTACAGTGGATTCACGACCAAGATCTCACCATTCTACAACGACGTCGTCATTGACGTGAAGAGAGGGGTTCGACAAGGGGATACCATATCCCCGAAGCTCTTCAGCGCCACCCTCGAAAACGTCATGCGCGAACTAGAATGGGAAGACATGGGAGTGAAGGTCGACGACCGGCATCTACATCATCTTCGCTTCGCTGACGACATCGTGCTCATAACACCGAGCATCAGCCGGGCGGGGCGAATGCTGGCCGACTTCGATCGTGTATGCGGGAACGTTGGACTGCAGCTGAATCTTACGTAGACGATTTTCATGAGGAACGGATGGGTTTCTGATGCCCCATTCTCGCTCAACGGAACGAACATCTCCGAATGCTCCAGCCATGTGTATCTGGATCGCGAATTCAACATGAACAACGACCTAGCACCAGAGCTGAGCAGGAGGAAACGAGCGGCTTGGGGAGCTTTCAAAAGCGTCGAAGAAGTCGCGAAGAAGACGAAGAACGTCCGACTCCGTGCCCACCTATTCGACTCCACTGTTCTTCCTGCCCTAACATACGCCTCAGAGATCTGGGCTATACGAAAGCAGGATGAACACGCGATCAGCGTCGCGCAGCGTGGAATCGAGAGGACGATGCTCGGAGTGACACGACTCACGCAAGTGAGAGAAGGCCTCCGGAGTTCCGAGCTTCGCCGACGTTCGAAGATCAGAGACGCTGTCGCATGGGCCAAGTCGTCGAAAATTAGGTGGGCCGGCCATGTAATGCGATTCGCAGACACCCGCTGGACGAGAGCCGTCACAGATTGGATTCCGCGGGATGTCAAAAGAACACCAGGACGCCCACCAACGCGTTGGTCGGACTTCTTCGTGAAAGCCCTGAACGACCGATATGACGCTCTTCGTGTCCCTCGAGCGAGGAGGATCCATTGGACCACTCTGGCACGCGACAGGGACGAATGGAGACGCTGCTGGCGCCCGCTCGAGCAAGTCGATGATCAACGGGACGACAGGTAATACAGGTGATTTATTTATTTATTTGCACAATATAGTGCGCATGAAATGGTCTATCTACGGACACGGAAAATTAGGCAAAAAAGTCATATAGAAAAAAAACTTAGAAGAAATTCAACTATTTATTCATCGAATTAATAAAAAAAATCGTTCACTTGAACTTTAGCACATCAAGCACAACTTTCTTTAAAATTTTTTGAACATTTACCTGCTCGAATAGGCTAAAGCAGCTAATGAAATTTTGAAAAAAAAATTGTGTAATTTTTTTTCTATGAAAGACTAATAAAATACATTTCGCTTCAAAATTCTTTTGGTCGACAAGTGATATATAATTTAATGCTAATAACAAAAACTTTAAAACTTTAGCGCATTAAGCATAACTTTCTAACCTGCTCCAATAGGTCAACACACTGTCTGTAATTTTATAAAAAATATTTTCTAAAAAATAAACAATACATTTCGCTTTAAATTCTTCTGGTCGACAGGCTACAAGTGATATTTAAAATAGTTCTCTTCAAATAGCAAAAATTGTTATAATTTGTCTATTTTGAGTTTGCAATTTAAAAATTTAAAATTCTCTAAAAATATCAGACAGCCACGTGAAGTGTAACCAGAGTTGCTCTCAAAGCAACAAAATCGCCTCCAATTCTGCTAGCTGTTCTATGTCGTCAAAAATAATTTCTGAAAAATCTCACTTCGTTTGTTGGAATTGGAGAAGCTCGACAAAAAGAGCGCAGATTCTGTGTCTTGTTGGTTGTTCCAAATTCTGACGTTGTTGACCGTTTTGAAGGCTGTTTTAAAAGAAATTATTTTTTTAAATTTTATTGAAAATTAAATTCTCGATAACTGCACAGCGCGGAAGGAGATGTTCCACAGTCATGTTCTCTTCTCCGAGGACAAGTCTGGTACCAATTCCTAGACCTGAAATAGTTTGTTTCTAAAAATGTTGTTCTTTATAATATTAGCGAATCGATAAATTTTATGCCGCATGAGAAATCTCGCCGAAGTGTTGATAGTAGGTCTGATTAGGAGATCTATAATTACAGTACCCCTGCACTTCTCTGCGACCTCGTCATCAGACGCCCAGCGATGACCTATGTCGGCCAGAATACGCTGAACAGCCTAATCACTACGGCAGAGCAGTGACCCAATCCAGTTACTGGTGGCCACCAGGGAGCGGCGAGTGATCGCTGGGAACAGTGAGCAACTCCGTCAATTCATATTGCGACAAGTGCGATACCACCCTGCGCCAATGGCAAGGGGCTCGCCTCCCTGTCAATTTTTGACTTGACCCTGCGGGGTCGACAAATTCGTACCTGGAGGATAGGACTTCTGTCGAGGTTTGCGCCACGCATTCTGCTTGTATGAACTGAGGCCGAGGCGGTTTCATTGCGTGTTTAGCCCATGTAATGACTTCAAAGTTAGAATGTCTTCGTTCGACTCTTCAGAACCTTGGCATGTTGAAATAATTACATTAAGAAGACGTCGGCTACCGCTTGCAAATGGTTTGTGTCCCACCTCCTAGGTGACAGTTGAGCCTTCTATCCGTTTGGAGCTGGCAGATCGGTACCCAACTTGACTTGGAAGATTCCAAGACATTTGAAGATCCCGATTACCATTGCACTGGGATCAGCCAAGTTCTTAAGCTCATCAGGGGCGAGATTCATCAACGCTTACAGCGGATTCACAATACAGCGGTCTTACAGAGAAACTACCGCGAATTCTGATTCATCAAAGACGCTGTGAAAGTAACGGAGTCTGGAATTTGACCGAGAGCCGGAGCTTGCTATGTTGTACCTTCTACAGAGAATTTCACAGAGAGTTCACTGTAAAGATTGCTGTTAAGTCGGTTTTCAGGATTTTCGGCTGTAATTTCTCTGTTAAACTGGTGCACGGCCCCAGATAGCACCCAGATACGTATTCTCCTCCACGCCGCGAGGCCGACGTCGTGCTTCACCTATGCCGACAGCGCCATGCAGCTTCTCTAACACCCCGCCGGCGAGACATTGTCCGCGGAAGCCTGCCTACACTACGTCGACAGCTGGAACCGGGACGGCGACCGACGCGCAGCTGTCGGTCTTGGCGTTCTCCAGGGACGGGCGTATGAGCGCTGGGGCTTTTCTCTTCGGGGAGAGCGATCGTTCTGAAGAGACTGTGAAGGGCCCCACGGAGATCGCGCTCCTCGAAGAGAGGGTGCACCTTCAATATCAAGAACTCAATACGCAGAACCCCGAGCCCAGAGCACGGGGTGCGCCTCCCTGCCAATTTTTGGAAAGACTCGAAAGAGTCGACAACAGGGTGCGTTTCTGGGATGCGCCATGCGTTTCGCGCGGTCTAGAAAACGAGCACCTATAAGACATAGTTCCGTAGATTTGCAAAAATCAACATTTACGCTTTTCAGAGGTGTCTGATCTTTTATGAAAAATTATATATATCGGGATGTTGGGTTGGGTTTCATACATGTCTAACTTGGCTTGAAAAGTGTCCATATACAGCAAAAAATGTTTTTGTCTCTGCAACGATTTTCTACATGAATAGTGAGCTTCGATTTTGCATCACTCAGCTCTTTTCAACCGCAAACTCCTCTTACACGGAACCTACCGAAGATCGCTTCAGAAAAGCTTGATTTTTAATGCAAAGTAATCGGGTAACAAAATTTTATAGGCTACAATTTCACGTCCTAACGTTCTTTTCCTCAGGTAGAAAATTTCTTTATTTTTTTTTCAATTTTTTTATTTCATTTCTTTCAAAAAATTCCTTGACAAGTGAAACCTTCGGTTATGATTCCGTGAGCAATGCAAAAAAGTGCAAAACGCACGTAGAAAAATTGACTAAAAATGATATTTACCGTTTTCATTTTAAACTGTACAGTTTTCAGTTTGAAACGGAAGGTTGTCATTTTTTTCACGGAATGGAAATTTGTTCCAACTCCTAATTTCAAACTGGACACCATTAGAAGTAAAATGGGCATGCTGTAGAACAAGTCAGGAGTATCCACAGCTTAAATAGACTTTGCCTAACAAAGTTAAAATCATCTTTTTAAGAATTTTTTTAAAATAAAAATTCATCTCTTTAAAGTGCTTTGAAATAACAACTGCTAAAAATAACACGGAGTAAACTGAAAATTTTGATCACTTAACCTTGAACAACATTTTCAGCTTTATTCTGACCTGCTACAGATCAATGGATTTGCTGATTTTCACTTTAAACTGGGCAGTTTTCACTTACTTTGCAGCGGAATTGGTCCTTTTTCCACGGAACGAGAATTTGTTTCAATTTCTCATTTCAAACTGGAGATCTCTACCTCACGTCAGGCGTGTCCATAGCTTAAATATACTTTGTCTAAAAAATTAAAATCATCTTTTTAAAAAGGAAATTTTGATTAAAAATTCACCTTTTCATAGTGCGTTGAGAAAAAAATAACTGGTCTGCTTGAATAAACTGAAAATTCTTATCGTTTAACCTCAAACAATATTTGTTGCTTTAAGTCAATCTGCTACTGATCGACGAATTTGTTGGAGTGTTACATGGAGAGATTGCGCCGCGCACTCGTTTTGTTCATTGCACTGTCGATTGGAGTGATGGTATAAATGATATTTGCATGGGCAGAACAGCAAATGCGATCACAACTGAAGAAATACACCACCACTCTGCACTGTATAACTGAAGGTAAACAGCGTTTAGACTATCAATCGGGTAAACATTGCAATGTTCTAGACCAGTACACGGCACACTCGTTTTGTAGCTCATTAGAATGCACTTCGTCTGTTTGGAACAGAAGTTATATGCTAAAAAATTGCTAAAAATTGCACTCATTTCCTGTCAAAACATTATGTTTTGGAAGTTCTTAGATGGATGCGTAGTTGCGATCAAAACTCTTGCGCCAGGCGGGACTCGAACCCTCACCTTCTGCTTTCCGGGCAGCTATGCTACTTATTATTTCTACGGAAATATTCAGCTTAACCGGTCTCATGCGGATACCAGCGGCCGGCTCATCTCGATTTCAAGGGTAAGTACTGATAGGTTATTGCTAACAGGAAGATATCGTGGATGTTCGGTTTGGTCAAACAGCGCTGGTGGTGCAAGGCGTAGCATCGCTGCCCGAAAAGCAGAAGGTGCGGGTGAGTCCCGCCTGACGCAAGAGTTTCGATCGCAACTAAACATCCAT
>OX375866.1:4639961-4709891 GCA_947359475.1 Heligmosomoides polygyrus bakeri
CAACCAAGCCTTCCATCCCTCCTGTGTCGGTGAATTGGTACCAGACTTGTCTGGGAAGGATAAAGCGCTGACTTGTTCATCGGCTGGCCACCGCAAGTCATTGTATGGCCAACTACGCATTCATGTCGCCTCCACGACATCCCGTAGAAGTAGAATGCGCTGGCGCATCCAGAAGGGATTGAGTAACGCCGTCCTTTATCCTTATCCTTATCCTTGATGTGTAAATTTTGAACCTTAAATAATATCTATACAACTCCAGAAGATGCTCCCTTTCCTCTCTCTCTCTCCCTCTGTGAAATAATTTGCATATTAAAACAAAGTATTTGGTTTTATTTCAATTTTATTTCAAATTAAATAAATTTGCTAATCAAAATGCATAAATAAACTTTATGTGTAAATTTGTTTGCAATACAGCGAAGTTCCTCTGCTCATTTTCATTCATGCTTTATTTATTATGTTTATTAGGAATGAGATTACTTTTGTTTATCTACTCACGAATATAACGACGTCCTGATGAGAAATTTTTTTTTTAATTTTAGTTTTTCTAATTTAAATATTGTATAAATTATTAGTGTTCAAACTAAAAAGGAAGCAGTTTTGAGGAAGCATTTCAAAAAATTAGACCTTTTTTAAATGTTTGTTTCCGCAGGATGTTTGATACTTGCCAGTGATTGCTTCAAGCCATCATTCATTTAAAAAAATTGAGAAAACGCAGCGCCCCAACGGTTTAATTACCCAAGTTTGAGGCTGCATGGATGCACGTTTTGGTGACTTTTGTAAAAAGGAGCCAGAGTTCTATCGAGCGCTAGGCAGCGACAGGAGCAGCTCGATCGAGCAAATTACGACAGAGTATCGTTTCCGTGTCAAGCAGTTGCATCCCGATAAACTGCTTGACGACAGCAGTCAGCAGAAACATGACGAGTACCTACGACTGCAGTCTGCATACAGCACTCTGTCCGATGAAGAAGAGCGACGTTGCTATGATGCCTGGCTAGACTGTCCTCTTCCCATGAACTATGAGGAATTTAGACGGAACAGAGACGCAATTAAAGTGTCCATGCACTGGGTGACACCAAAGCAAACACCAATGCTATCGGCATCGGATGCTGAGGATCCTCGCAAGTCCACACAGGGCGGACCGATGATCTCATCAAGATGGAATTCTGGAAGATATCACTCGGAGACTGTCAGAAGATTCCGGAACTATGAGCTACAAGTATTCGTTGCTCCAAAATACGTCCTCTAATATCTTAAATCAAATTAACCTATACAGGGTGCGCCATAAATATGGTCACTTTTTCGCGCGTCATTTTTTGTATTTGTTTGCGAACGTTTTTATGTTTCCATTGTTTCTTCGGATTCTACGTGTCATCTTAACCGTATATAGTGTTTTTTGCATCTCCACACTGCTTCTATCAGAAATGGTAAAGTCTTGTTGTCAAAGAGGCGCAATCTTGGATCCGAGAAGGGCAGAACTTTCTGTTTCCAACATCGCTCGTCTGCTGAAGCTGCACAAGATGACAGTCTATCGCTGTGTGGAACGTAACTCTCTCGTTGATCGTTCCCGACCTGGCTGCCCGGTATTCGTAGCTACGAGCAGTCTTTGGAAAATCGTGAAAGAACAATTCAAGTGGAATCCAGGCCACGGCATGAGAAAGATGGCATCCGAGCTCAACGTATCGGTTACGACGATGAAGCGAGTTGCTAAGAATGAACTTGGACTATACCCCTACAAGTTCCGTCAACTGCACGGACAAACGCCTGCACAGATGGAAGGAAGAAGAAAAAAATGTCCAAGACTCCTCGAGCGGCACGACCACTGCACGACGCTCTTCACTGATAAGAAGCTTTTCTCAACTGAGCAGCATTTTGACCGCCAAAACTCGCGGTTATTGGCTGAAAGTGGTGAGGATGCAGACACCGTTAACAGAAACTCTCACTGAGCTTCCCTGATTGTTTGAGCCGGAGTTTGCGCCACAAGGTGGACACGATTGGTTTTCGTTGAAAAAGGAGCCAAGGTCAACACTAATGTCTACGTGAACGACATTGTGATGAAGGAGTTGCTTCTCTAGGCTCAAGAACACTCTGGAAATACAACACGGACCTTTCAACAGAACGGCGCACCCGCTCACAAGTCCAAGAAGACTCAGGAGTGGTGCGCAAGGAATCTTCCGAACTTCATCCCTGTTTCTGAATGGCCGACAAACTCGTGAGAGTTGAGTGTTATGGATTACTGCGTTGGTTCATTCTAGAGGGCGAAGCCTGCGCTAAAAGGCGCACTACGATTCGAGGATTGAAATCTTCACGGGAAAAAGCATGGAAGGAAATTCCGCAAGCCACCTTGCGTGCAGCCGTTGAGTCCTACCCTAAGCGTCTGAAGGTTGTCATTCGTGCCAAGGAAGATCATATTAGATGATATCCACTTTGCGTGTTAACTAGATTGTTAGTAAATTGTTGAGGAAGTTTCGCTATTCCCTGACAAATTCCCCGTGAGTAATTCGCTTTTTATTGAGTGACCATATTTATGGCGCACCCTGTACAGAGTTGTAAGGATTCGTTTTGCCACTGCCTTCATACGAACGTCGTTCAGATGATAGCTACTTGCTGTTGTATTTTTTTTTACCAGAAGCATAATTGCTTTGGTTGATCTACTCAAGAACATATCATTGTCCTGATAAGAGCAGTTCTTCTAGTTTAAAAGAATATGTTGTAATTAAAAATGTATGAATTTTAAAACCCTAACTAATAGAAATTCCCAATGGTATCGAACAACACCAGTAGATAGATTTGTTTTCGCCTCTCTCCGCCTTTAGTCTTTGCCATCTTCTATCTTCTTTCTCCTGTCACAAACATGCGATTTTTTATTTCAAATTTTCAAAATAACCCGTATGGTCAATAACTTGATCTCCTCCTGTCCGACTCTTTCGAGTCTCGTCAAAAATTGGCAGGGAGGCGAAACCCCTTGCCATAGGCGCAGGGTTACTTGCGTTGGAGGTGGTGACCAGTGACACCACGCCGATCCCTGGGGCACCAGAAACCGGCCGAGCAGCTCGTCTCCGGCCGCTATTGCGGCGAACAGCGTAACACAGCCGAGCTTCGACGCAGAATGTCTGACGACGAGGCTGCAGGGAGGCAGAGCGGCGCTGCGCTCTCGTCGTCGTTGCAGATGACAATCTACCTGCTGGCGCTCTTACGCCGTTGCTGATCCAACGGGCTGCAGCCAGCCGGAGACGGAGGACGCCGTCCTTCTGTTGATCTATCCAGCTATTTTTATGCTGCTATGAGCACTAGTGATGTTTTAAAAATATAATATTTCACGTTTTATCCGTTATTTCATTATTTATATTTTGCACAATATATACCGATTCAAATCAGTTTCTTTAAGCTTCAAGTGGCTGGTACCAAGGTTGTGAGCTGTTATAACGATGTCTTGTTGCGTTCAAAACTTCTAGCGCCAGGCGGGACTCGAACCCGCACATCCCTCTAACCGAGCGGGAATGGAATGGGAACGCCATTACACCACCGGCGCCGTTTGATCGAACGCAACATCCACACCTCGTGGGACCGATCAGCACTCACCCATATCAGCGGCCAGCTCATCCCGGAACTAATAAAAAACTAAAACTAATAAACAACTAAAAAAACTAAAACTAATCACCTGTATCACCTGTCGTCCCGTTGATCATCGACCTGCTCGAGCAGGCGCCAGCAGCGTCTCCATTCATCCCTGTCTCGTGCCAGAGTGCTCCAATGGATCCTCCTCGCTCGAGGGACACGAAGAGTGTCATAGCGGTCGTTCAGGGCTTTTACGAAGAAGTCCGACCAACGCGTTGGTGGGCGTCCTGGTGTTCTCTTGGCATCCCGCGGAATCCAGTCGGTGACGGCTCTCGTCCAGCGGGTGTCTGCGAAGCGCATTACGTGGACGGCCCACCTAATTTTCGACAACTTGGCGCACGCGACAGCGTCTCTGATCTTCGAACGTCGCCGAAGCTCGGAACTCCGGAGGCCTTCTCTCACTTGCGTGAGTCGTGTCACTCCGAGCATCGTCCTCTCGATTCCACGCTGCGCGACGCTGATCGCGTGTTCGTCCTGCTTTCGTATGGCCCAGGTCTCTGAGGCGTATGTTAGGGCAGGAAGAACAGTGGAGTCGGATAGGTGGGCACGGAGTCGGACGTTCTTCTTCTTCTTCGCGACTTCTTCGACGCTCTTGAAAGCTCCCCAAGCCGCTCGTTTCCTCCTGCTCAGCTCTGGCGCTAGGTCGTTGGCCATATTGACTTCGCGACCCAGGTAGACGTAGCTGGAGCATTCGGAGATGTTCGTTCCGTTGAGCGAGAATGGGGCATCAGAAACCCATCCGTTCCTCATGAACATCGTCTTCGTAAGATTCAGCTGCAGTCCAACATACCCACACACACGATCGAAGTCGGCCAGCATTCGCTCCGCGTGGCTGATGCTAGGTGTTATGAGCACGATGTCGTCAGCGAAGCGAAGATGATGTAGTTGCCGGCCATTGACCTTCACTCCCATGTCTTCCCATTCTAGTTTGCGCATGACGTTTTCGAAGGTGGCGCTGAAGAGCTTCTCAGCAACCAAGATTATGTCGATTCTTATGTTTTATTGACTCTTGAAGTTCTGCTTTTTGCAAATATGGAACTTCTAGGCTACTGTCACGCTGGGAAAAGCGCATTAATTGTAATGGTGCTTATTTCTATTAATAAAATTGCTTTCAAGCAAAGTTATGATCTGTCAAAGTTTTCAGTCAAAATCGGCCATTTCATACGCAACAACCTACTAAAACAGCTCGGAATTTCGCTTCCGACATACTTCAACAAGACTTCGAAGGAACGCGATTGTTAAGCGTAGGGGAAACAAGGACTACTCCGTCACATAGAGTGAAGGGTTAGGTACTAGACTCTACATAAAAAACTCGAACTAAGCCGAATGTTGATTGAGTAATAAACGAACGAAGAGCTGTTGCCGAAAAACCGCCAGAAGGTTCCGGTCAACCTAACTTATCCCTTTCTTTTCGACTCTTTCGAGTCCTTCAAAAATTGGCAGGGAGGCGGCACTGCTAGCCATTGGCCAGACAATTGATAGTGCGGCATCACGGTGTGTGTTCCCAGACAGCTACGGTGTGCGAATGGGTCATACAATTCCAGCCGTCCCATCGCGCCGGTCCCTGGAAACTGCTGGAGACTGTGTCGACCACTCAGTGCGCCACTGCTCCCTCGCCGTCATCGTCGTACCTCACCCACCTTCCGCATCTAGGCGCCTCTAGCCACTAGACAGCAGAGTGGCAGAGACTAGTCCTACCCAGTGGCATTCTTTGCCCTAACAACTTGGCCATCGCTAGACCGCGGGGCTATATGAGGTCGGCTGAACGACGTAACGGCTCTGTCACGTCAGAATTATGCCTCTATCGACAGCAGTACATCTTCAGGGTATTAGACTGTGCTATTGTTACGGCTCCAGTTGCCATAGGTCGAACGACCGTGGTACATTACAGTGGCCGCACATAGTCTGGAGCCTTACCTATTAAAAAGGATAAATGGCGGCGTTACTCAATCCCCCTTAGGATGCGCCACGCATTCTACTTCTACGGGGTGTCGTGGAAGGGACATGAATGCGTATTTGGCCATACAATGACATGCGGTGGCCAGCCGATGTACAAGTCAGCGCTGTATCCTTCCCAGACAAGTCTGGTACCAATTCACCGACCACGGAGGGATGGAGGGATACCAGTTTCCTGGGCGGGCGGGAAATCTGAACCAGGAACCTGGTATCGGGTGCATGCGGCAGCCGGTACCTCCTCCGACTGCGCTACATGCGTCCTTACCTAATAAAGTCCTTTATTGTTATTATTCACCACATGAGGTGAAAAATTCCCATGTGTAGAGCAAGTTTTCAAACATAATTTTCCCTAAAAATAATTTTTTTACAGAATTTTAAACACTGATTCCTGCAGCTGAATGTAATTTTTTTAAAAAAGTGATACAAAAATTTTATCGGAAATCATTGTATTCTAATTTCTTGGAATATATCAAAAGAAGCGTTTATTTTACTGATGTTTTTAACGGCTATTTTGTTTGTTCGAAGCTTTCGTTGACGTTGTAGTGCAGTGTCAAGTGCATTTAAATAAATAAATAAATAAATAAATAAATAAAGGGTAATGTGGAAGAAGCACGTTGTAATTTGAAAGGCGTACAGTTTTATTTCAGTTGTCAAGCTGACTTAGAAGAATGCGTGAAGACGTAAGTCTAATAAAGATTTTAAAAATTAGAAAAAAAGCTTTCTTGTCAAGAAATGGATTTCTAAAAGGGGATCTTTATGCGGAGCTGAGAAGGGTTCGATCTTTAATCGAAAAAATTGAAGTGATCTTGAATAAATGATTGTAGCTCAGTTAGTTTTTCGAATTTCGAAAATTCCGCTAGCTTTTAAAAAAATATGGGAACCTAATTCTAATTGGTCTCAAAATCTGGTCGAATGGTCACGCTTAGGTTTATTTATATTAATATATTTATATTCATTATATTTTTAAAAATATTTCAGTCCGACAAGACAAGTTTTCAAATCAAATCGGACATTCTTCTAAGCAAAACAAATTAAAACGAGCTTCTTCCACATTGTACTACAGATTCTCCAGGAAAGCTAGAATAGATTTTGTCCAATAACATTTTATATCGCGTTTTGATTTCTTAAAATTCATCTGCAGGTTTCAAATTCAAGTGTTTCAAATTCTGTAAAAAATATTTTTTCAAGGAAAACTTCAGTTTGCAAACTTATTCCAAAGCATAAAAAAGCAGCATTTATTTTAGCTAAAATGTTGTGTCTATCAAGCGATCGATTAAAAAATATAATATAAATAAGCATAGTTATTTAACTTACGGACTAACTCACACAGTTTATTCAAGGAAATTAAATGAATTTGTCAAATAAATTAAATACGTGCTAAAGGTTTGCTTATGAACAGCAGCGAAGGGCCATCCGCTCGTTTTGCTTCATCCTTCAACTATTATTTTTTTATGAATAATAGCACATTGATCGATCTACCTACTACAGAAAAACTTCCCCATGCGTATGGGCCACTATATTCGCGCCTAAGGGGGCCACCTTGAATCAGGTTGAATATAGTGTTGTCTAGTGTCTGTGTTGGTGCTATTTACTCATTGTTTTCTTATATTGTTAGCTGTTTCATATGTAATTATAATACAAAACCTTCATCACGTTACTTTGGTGTATCCTTTAATATTAGGTTGTAACGAAATAAATGGCACTGAACCACTGTAAATTTAAGCAGTTAATATCTCGGCTTGTAGGCAGGTTTATTAATCGAAACAAAAACCTTCTGATTCTACACATCTTTGCCAACGTGACACAAGCTTCTTTATCCCAGTAGCATAAAAATCAGAAGTTCTGGAATTGACGAAATCTTCGAAGGCACTTTCGGCATCCTGTTGGTATTTGAATATTTTCCCTACCAAGAAGTCGCCAAGATGCTTGAAGAAATGGCAGTCTGTTGGGGAGAGGTCGGGAGAGAACGGAGGATGTGGTAGAGTTTCAATGCTCAGCTCATTCAATTTCTGCAACGTCATTCGTGCCTCATGGGGGCGAGCATTGTCGTGCAGAAGGAGAACTCGCCTTCGGTCTACCAAGGCCGGCCGGATATCCTTCAACTTTTTCATCATTTCTTCAATTTCAATGCAGTACTTCTCTGCCGTGATGGATTCACCGGGAGGGAGGAAGCTGTGGTGAATAATTCCCAGCGAACACCACCATACTGTCACCATTACTTTCTTTTGGTGCAATTCCGGCTTCGCAAAAACCTTGGGGCTCTCATCGCTGTCCACCCACTGTGCCGGTCGTCGCCTGTTGTCGTACATTATCCATTTCTCGTCACAGGTTACGATGCGATCAAGGAATGGGTCCGTTTCGTTCCGTAGAAGCAGTGCGGACGAGATCTCATATCGTCGGTTTCTTTGCTCCTCAGACCGCTCGTGAGGCACCCATCCTTCCAGCTTTTTGGCCTTTCCAATTTCCTTCAGATGCCGGGCAGCTGTGTTGTGACTGACGCCAAGAACCTTCGCTATTTCCCTGGTACCTTTGTGCGGATCCTCCTCTACCACATCTCTCAGCTTGTCCTCATCAACATCACTATGCCTCCCACGACCTTCATGTTCTTCCAAGCTCTCATCTCCATTCCGGAACTTCTGATACCAACGATACACCATCCGAATTGTG
Source organism: Heligmosomoides polygyrus bakeri (assembly GCA_947359475.1). NCBI lineage: Eukaryota > Metazoa > Nematoda > Chromadorea > Rhabditida > Heligmosomidae > Heligmosomoides > Heligmosomoides polygyrus. The sequence continues at coordinate 4,648,200 of OX375866.1, forward strand.
GAACATCCTTGACCGAATGCGGCGTTGATCTTCTCGTCCGCCTCCTTAGCTGTAGTGCCCAGCTTGAATTCCTACAAGTAAATGCCTCGGATTACCCTTTGTCCATCTGCAAAAAAGTCAATAAAACTCTAAAGTTTTCCCACTTTTACATAGAAAATTTGGTACTCTCCGGTAGAGCAAAGTTTGCGCTTCTAAATGATATGCCACATGTTACGGTTTGTTCTTGATCAAACGCGTAAAGTCGCGCCAAAAAATGGCGCGAGCCAGTGCCATTTAATTCGCTACAACCTAATACAACATTGTCCAGATGACAGTCACCTCTTTTCCGTAGAAAATGTAGCATTCTTGTGTGCTTTTTAGGATCTCAAACAACAGACATTCTTAGTAGCATCCATACAACTCAAGTAGATGCGTTCCTTTCCATCTCTCTTTCTCTCCCTAATTTCCACTATCGTCTTCTGTCTCCTTTTTCTTGTCATAGACATTCTGTTGACGACACTTCTGTATGCTTGAAGCTCGACTCTGTCCTGCTCTCTCGAGTCACGTCAAAAACTTTATTTTCATACCTTAATTAACAGTCTTTCCTAATGGTATCTAACAACTGCAGAACATAGATTTCAGCTCTCGCTCTCCTTTTAATCTTTGCCATCTTCTCTCTTCTCTCTTCTGTTTCTCATGTAAAATATTTTCCATTTTCCATTTTTTTCCAATTTTCTTTTTTATTTCAAATTTTCAAAATAACTCGAATGATTAATTACTTGGTCTCCTTCTGCCCGACTCTTTCGAGTCTCGTCAAAAATTGGCAGGGAGGCGAAACCCCTTGCCATAGGCGCAGGGTTACTTGCTTTGGAGGTGGTGACCAGTGACACTACGCCGATCCCTGGGGCACCAGAAACCGGCCGAGCAGCTCGTCTCCGGCCACTATTGCGGCGAACAGCGTAACACAGCCGAGCTTCGACGCAGAATGTCTGGCGACGAGGCTGTAGAGAGGCAGAGCGCGCTGCGCTCTCGTCGTCGTAGATGACAATCTACCTGCCGGTGCTCTCACGCCGTTGTTGTTCCAGCGGACTGCGGCGGGAGACGGAGAGCGCTGTGCTTCTGTTGACTTCTCCAGCCATTTATTAGGTCGTTACCTAAGTTCTGTCTTTTTTTGACCTCTAAATTCAAATGTAAATATCTCGGCTCAAACATAACTTTGTTAGGCGAAATAAGAACCGTTACAATCTACACATCTTTGCCAACGAGATACTTGTTTATTTATTTCAGTAGCCTAGAACTCCGGAGATCTAGAAGCGATGAATTCTTCGAGAGCAGATTCGCCCTTCAAGCTCGCCGTTTGCAAGTATCGTCAGCGCTCCTTCTACGCAACAAAAACAAGCCGTTTCTGGAACGAATTGTGACTTGTGACAAAAAATGAATTGCCTACGACAATCGACGACGAAGTGCTCAATGGTTGGATATTGACGAAGCACCTAAACACTTTCCAAAGCCGAGTATGCACCAGGAAAAGGTGATGGTGACGGTTTGGTGGTGCGCCACCGGTTTAATCCACTATAGCGTTCTCAAACCTGGTGAAACAACCACGGCGGAAAAGTACTGTCAGAAGCTGGACGAGGTGCACAAGAAGCTCCAGCGAATCTACCCAACGCTGATCTACAGAAGGGACCGATACTTTTGCGCGACAACGCTAGGCTGCACGTATCGGTGACCACTAGGCAGAAGCTCTATTCTTTGGGATACGAAACACTCGGCCATCCACCGTACTCGCCCGACCTATCGTCTACAGACTACCACTTTTTCAAACATCCCGACGGCTTCCTTCGCGGAAAATACTTCAGGAACCGACATGATGCAGAATATGCTCTCGAAGAATTCATCGCTTCTAGATCTCCGGAGTTCTACGCTACTAAAATAAATAAACTAGTATCTCGTTGGCAAAGATATGTAGATTGTAACGGTTCTTATTTCGACTAATAAATGCAAGAAGTATCTTATAAAGGATTTGAAAGGTTCGTTTCGCCACTGATTCAGACGAACCTTTGTTTAGTACTCCAATAAAGTTATGTTTGCGCCAAGATATTTATTTACATTAACAATATATATTAATCAACGACATAATGCCCATGAAGACATACATCCATGGTTCGCTACGCTACTGGAACGCAAAACAAGGACCGGAGATGTTCGATGTAAATAGCAGTCTCTGTGACATTTCTGTATATGTTTGCTTTCATCGGATTTCTGACATGTTCGCCAAAGAACACCTAAGGTAACTCATCAGAGGAACAGAGGACGTTATGATGTATGAAGAGCGCATTAGGTCACGGCATCCGACGAATGCGGACGACATACGACAATTATCTCAATACAGGAGACCAGTACGAAAATGAGGGACCAATACTATTGTGTTGGAAACAGAGTCCCTGCCGGTCTTAATCAATTTATTCTGAATTGTGCCGAATGTTTTTTGCATAATGTTTAAAAGCATTCGAAAGAAAATGGTTCGCTCTATCAGGAAGAATGTTTCACTTTGTCTTTTCTGCCCCCGCGCACCTTCCAAGTTTAAATGAAATAAAATAAAATAAATAATTAGTATCACCAGAACCCTCTTCTTTCGATATTTGTCAATTTTTAGGTCATTAAAGTGGAGGTCAGAAAAGAAGAATGACCTTAGCTCATACACCTTCGCTCATGTAACACCTAAAAATCGCCCTAAAAATTACCGAAAGTCAGAGATAACAAGAAGCAAACGTAAATTCTTGTAGAGCAATTCATTCACCTTCGAACGGTGTATAAAGTTTTGCGGAAAGTTTCAAATGAAATTAGGGAGAGGGCATTAAAATGGAGTACGGGAGTGTGTAGCGCAGTCGGAAGAGGTGCTGGCTGTCGTGTGCACCCGATACCAGATTCTTGGTTCGAATTTTTCGCCTTGGATGACAAAGCTTTCCATCCGTAAGGAGTCGACAAATTGGTACCAGACTTGTATGGGAAGGATACAGCACTGTCTTGTCCATCGGCTGGCCACCGCAAGTCATTGTATGGCCAAATACGCATTCAAATCGCCTACTGTAGGAGTAGAATGCGTGGCCCACCCCAGAAGGGATTGACTAATGCCGCCTTTTATCACTGTCTTCTGAAGCAAAACGTCAAGAAAAATGACATAATTTTACGATCAGCTCCTACTCTTTGATCAATTTTTCAGTGTCAAACGTCTTTCGTAAGAAATGATTTTCAAAAATTGACCAAATACTAAAAGATAGATCATAATGCTCTTCTGGATCACAGGTGTTCAGCTCGATATAACTGAGCATATAAATTTCTTCAGCATTAGCTTAGAAACTAAGCCCCGCCGTTTTTTGCATTTAATTTTGAATTTCAATTTTTCTGATTCACTTTTTTTCAATTTTCTTTGTAACTTCGTAATGTTATATACCATTAGAAAGAGAACTCTATCCAAACATATATTGCGTTTATTTTTCATGCGGATTTTTGTCAATTTTTAGCCGAATGTTAAAAAAGAGAAAAATGACCTTCACCAACAGCTCCTTCACCTAACTTCTTGTCAATTTTTAACGGAATGTTGAAAAAAAGAAAAATGGCCTTTACCAACATCTCATTTATCTCTAACATTCCGCTAAAAATTGACAAAAATCAGCATGAAGAAAAAAGCGTGAAGCATGCTTCGATAGAGCAGATCGTTCTCTTTCAAGAGGTTTATAACTTTATGCAAGAAACTTTCAACGAGGAAAAAATTGAATAAAAACCTGAAATTTAGAATTAAATGTAAAAACGTCGGAGCACAGTTTCTAAGCTAATACGATGACTCTGAAAACGTTCATAAGCTCACTTATATCGAAGTGAACACCTCTAGTGCTATTCCAATCCAAAAGGCCGGATTCACCAACCGCTTACCGCCCTCTAACGGTGAAAATACCGCTAAACCCCCTGACATCGCATCCATCAGCATCGGTGTTTGACGGTATTTTCACCGTTAGATGGGGTAGGCGGTTGACGACTCTGGCTTCAGATAAGAATTGGGATCTATCCTAGTGGGAGGGGGCACCCTTCCCAAACTTCTTGACAACCATGGCTAATTTGGAAATGGGCTATTTTACCAGGTGGCATGCTGATAGAGTCTACGAAAGGGCACCTCCTTGCAATTTCCTAGCCTAAACTGACCATCGTCTGGCTATTTGTTTCGCTTTTCTAATGGTACCCTCCCCCCCCCCTTCTGAATAGGATAAACCTGAGACTTACCGTACAACCAAGGGCTTCCCTGCTCGTCATTATTGAGTGGTATTCTTTCAGCTCCGGGTGAAGCTCCCCCGTCAATTTGCTGCGTATTAAGATTTTGAACCCTCCAAAATCTGTGGCTGAGGAAGCGATCGTCTCCCGGAGAATACCGAGCTCACCGTTAAGGTCATCTCTCCTTCTCTGTTGTCTAGTGACTAGAGCCTATGTTAATGAAAGTGTGCGATGTACGCCGAACGACGCCAGTGGCACAGCTTCTAGCGGCCATCGCCGTGAATGGTTTCCAGGGACCGGCGTGGAGCTGACGAATCGGTTGCTCCAGTCGCTGATCGGATGCACAGTCCAGCGCTGCAGTTCGCACCCACGGGCTGACGATGGCCACAAACGTAGGGGGCCAGCCGATGGCTGGAGGAAGCGCGCCTCCCTGCCAATTTTTGAAGAACTCGAAAGAGTCGGCAAGGGTGAAAGGGTGGTCTGGAGCAGGGGTGGGCGTTAAATCCTCGTCGTTAAATTTTCTAACGACTTTTTAACGAAGGATTTTTGCGGTAAACGCGGTAAGTTCATTAAATTAAACTACCCTGAACTGCAGCCAATTTCGTGGCGTTGATGCAGGGAAAACTCATATCCTCTTTCTTGACGATAAATATCATTTTTAATATTGAATTTGATGCTTTTAATCAAATTAGACACTCTTCTAAGCGATCCTAAGACTTTTAGAATCATAACAAACTCATTCAAATTAAAACAATGTTCTTCTACATTAAACTAGAGACTTTCCAAGATGGTTAGAATAACCCTTCGTTTGGAGAAAACTTGGTGTAACATTCCTTGGAATTAATTTGAGTTCTGCTGCCCCATTTAGTGTAATAATGTTATCGATTTTTTATTCTTCGAGAAAAGTACTAAATTAAAATTTGTCTCAAAGCACAGTAAAGAAGCAAGCATAGAGCGCATTCAAAGACCAGATTGCGCCATGCAATCGAAAAGCTGGCCGCGGCATTTGTTTAATTGATAGTGTAAATGCTGCCTACATAAAGCACCAAAGTGAGGATATGTGTGATCCTCACAGTTGTTTTTCGAGCGTCGTTTACATGCGTGAAATTCTGCGCTAACAGATCTTTTGCTATCAATCGAATAGAAATCGCGACGTCTTGGACGAGGGCACAGCGTAATCTCTTCTTTTGACCCAGAAAATAGCGGCCTTCTTTCTCTTTAAAATAAGCTTTAAATCATTATTTTTCCTCGAAAAATAAGATATTTGATACTAAAAATAGTAGCCTCCCTAATTTTTAAACACACTTTAAACCACTATTCCCGCTTTCCTCCCAAAAAATATATTTTTTTTTAAATTCGAACAATCCGCTCATTTATAGGGTAGACGAAGTAAATGTCAAAGAAAGTTATACTAAAATTTTCCTTGAACAAAAACTATTCAAAGCGTTTTGGAGAGTCTCTAGTTTAATTTTTTTTTTGAAGAAGCTCATTTTGATTTGGAAGAGCTTTGATGTCAAAAGTCTTACCATTAGACTAGTAAAGAACAGTGTCCACTTTCTTTTAAAAAGTATCCAGTTTTATTTAAAAAGTGTCCGATTCGGTGTGAAAATGGGCATTCTAAGACACCATATGTTTTGTTCAAAAAAAAATTCAGCGTGATTTTTTTTTTGAAATTTTAAATTCACCTGCCCCAATAAATGAACACAGTGTTTCTTATTTTACAACAGTTTTATTTTATACATCGGTTACCTGCACTGCTGTAGATCCTCCAGTTCCCAAAGGACTTGAGGATGCTTTTTTTAGAAAGCACTATATTAAGGTATCATAAAATGTGAAAAAGAAAAAATGTGTCACATCATAAATAACTATATATATATATATATATACCATTTTCACGTTAAATTGGACACTATCTGGTTTGAAGAGGGTAAAATTTGACGTCAAAATGGTATATACGCCACAACGTTCTTCTCGAAAAAAAAAATCGGAAATTCCTTTGCTTTCCCTGCACTGGAAGGTGACTCCCACCCTCCTGCCTGTCCGTGCGACTCTTTCGAGTCCTTCAAAAATTGGCAGGGAGACGATGGCTCCGGCCATCAGCCTGAGCCGTTCGATTCCGATTAGTTCATTTACGGCTTCAATTGCGAGTTGGGTGTTTGGGCTCGAGGAGCCAAGGAATGGCCTCTTCGATGTGCAACTCCAGCAACACCTCGCCGCTCCCTGGAAGTCGCCAGAATCAACGACGCCGACCTGCTGACCTGGACTGCTGTCAGCGTTCGGCGTATGTCGTGCTGCGTCCACGGATGACGTCCCTGGCCGTGTGGGCGACAGAGAGAAAGAGGTGGCTTTTTGTCGACGACACGCTCGCTCTATGCCACCGAGTCGGCCGTCGACTGCCATCTGATGCAGGATAAGCGGGAGTGATTGGACGGCCATTTAGGGCCTCTGCAATAGGTGGTTGTTCGAGAAATTATGCCGCCTGAGAAGACATGTACTTGCAAGGGTTCATAACTGATTTCGTTCTCGACGATATCTATATCTATGAGGGTGGGCCAGAAGTAATGAGACTCTCCATGCCGTGCCCATATATGTCGTGGCTAGAGTCCAGTTTTGTGCTTCTCGTACTTGTACGTTTGTATGCTACTTACTGAAGGCCACTTGAGAAGTGACCACTTTCGCCCTTTCCAGAGGCATGCCGAAACCCCAGTCTGACGAGTCGACCTGTGTCGCGCAAATCTCGCTCAATTCCCAACCCCGAGCACCCTGGACTCAATCTTAACGCAGGGTGAGAAGTACATCTTGTACCTCAACCCTGCCAAGCAGCGAGTCTGGGTGAGACCTGGCGACCTGTTACTGACCTTCGTTCGGCGGGATGTTCACGGCGAGAAGCACCTTCTGAGCTTTTGAGTCTGCGCCCATGGGCCGGTATGCTGGAAGCTGTTTACCAAGGCACGACGACGGACTCCAAGGCCATGGTGAACGAAATGGAAGAGATGGGCCGGCGAATCGCTCTTATTCATTCGCAGAGCTTCAAGAAGGTTCTCCTCTTCGACAACGCCGCACCCCATCGGGAACAAGTAAGCACGGATAAGCTTGGCCAGCTGGGCTACGTTCACATGCCTCACCCACCGTATTCGTCGGACATCTCTCCATGCGACAACCACTACTTCTTGAGCCTATAGGACTTCACGGTCGGAAGGGACACAAGGACCCAAGCAGACCTCGACAACCATGACGAGCAGTGGATCAACAGTAGGCCCAAGCAGTTCTGGAAGGATGGGGTCAGGAAGTTGGCTGGTCGATAGCAGCAAGATCATTGACCTTAATGGCGAATACATTCCTCAGCACCGTTGAGTTGTAATTGAGTTATAAAGAGATAAAGAGATTTGCTGAATTTGTCCCATTACTTTTGGCCCACCCTAATGAAGAAAAGTCGTTTCTATCGTGAATATACAATTTTTGAGTTAAATTGAAGACTTTTCAAACTAAATTAGCCACTTTTCTAAACAAGCCTAACGCGATTGAAATCAAAACGAGCCGTTCTTACTTTAAGCTAGTTTCTTTTAAAAGTAGAATAATTTTTTATAATTAAAACATTTAGACTGATTCCCTAGAAGTTTTAATCCCCAATAAATAGACACACGTTTGAAAGTTTATAAAATTCTCATTTCTTAAGGGAAAATAATAGTTTGAAACTTGTTTTCAACGCATCCGGACTTCGCTAAGGCCAAAGTTTTTCATTTGTCTTTCTCATAGCGTTTTATATCTTATGGTGATATCGATATCTTCGATCCAACCCAAATTGCGAACGGAAAATTCGTTGAAAATCCCCGTTAAATTTCTGGAAAGGAATCGTATAGTCACTAAGCCAGATTTGAACGAAAAACGCCGTTAGTTCCTTAGAATCACTCAATCGTTAGCCGTTAAATATGCATGGTTGTTCCCAAACACACTCATAGATCCAAGAAAAGAAGGTGCTGCGGCTCTAATGCAAATTCTTCGGTATTTTAATAACCGAGAAGGAGGGTAATGACTTTCAGACCGATATTGTCTTGTTGAGCTGGTAGCCAAGGTTTGTGTCACGTTTATTTAACTCGGCTTACGTTTCGGCGACCTCCCCTTTGTCAGAGCCGAAAAATGAAATGGCAATGACTTTGATTTTTTTAAACTCCTAGAAAGTCGCCGATTATTGATTTATTGATTTATTGATTTATTGATTTATTGCACATGTTTGTGCGCTATACAAGAAAGGAACATAAACGAAAAAACATTTAACGGACTTGAGTGTTTCTCGATTCCATGTTTGTCTCTGATGCAAAATTCAATGAATCGTAGCGTCGCAGCAAAACAAGTTCTCAAATGCAAAAAACGGAGTGAAGAGGTTTTGGAGGAGAGATTATGATGAGGATATTGAGATGAGGATGATGAAGTTGTAATGTGTTAATGCTTCAGTGCCGATACCATATCTGAAAAACGAAATTTTTATTATAAGCTCAAGAAAGGGAACATTGAAGAGAGAAACGAGATCTTCTGTTGCGAGTTACGATTCTTATTGTTTGTGAGGTGATGGAATGAGAACCTCCACCTACAACAATCAAGCCAGGAGCCTTGCAATTAAGTTCTTTGTCATGCATTCTTCTCCCATATGATATTCGGAGCTTTATTCTTCCTGCTTTCGAATCTCGATTAGCCGAATTATGTCGGAATGTCAAGATTCATAGAGAAACTCACATGAAATCTGACCGCCATAAGTCATTGTATGGGCTAAAAAAGCCGTTCAAGAAAAAACTAAACGAGCGGCTTGGGGAGCTTTCAAGAGCGTCGAAGAAGTCGAGAAGTAGACGAAGAACGTCCGACTCCGTGCCCACCTATTCGACTCTACCGTTCTTCCTGCCCTAACATACGCCTCAGAAGACCTGGGCCATACGAAAGCAGGTTGAACACACGATCAGCATCGCGCAGCGTGGAATCGAGAGGACGATGCTCGGAGTGACACGACTCACGCAAGTGAGAGAAGGCCTCCGGAGTTCCGAGCTTCGCCGACGTTTGAAGATCAAAAACGCTGTCGCGTGGGCCAAGTTGTCGAAAATTAGGTGGGCCGGCCACGTAATGCGCTTCGCAGACACCCGATGGACGAGAGCCGTTACCGACCGGATTCCGCGGGATGTCAAGGAAACACCGGGACGCCCACCAACGCGTTGGTCGGACTTCTTCGTGAAAGCCCATAACGACCGATATGACGCTCTTCGTGTCCCTCGAGCGAGGAGGATCCATTGGACCACTCTGGCACGCAACAGGGACGAATGGAGACGCTGCTGACGCCCGCTCGAGCAAGTCGATGATCAACGGGACGACAGGTGATACAGGTGAAAAAAGCCGTTCACTTTCTCGTAGAAGCGGAATGCGTGGCGCAATCCTCACCGGAGGCCGGCTAGTTGGAATGGATTTTTCGACTCCGTGGAGTCCAGACAAAAATTGGCAGGGAGGCGTGCCCATTGCCATTGGCGCAGGACATGCGTTGCATTTTTCCTTGTCGCACAATGTTTTGTTGGAGTGGCTCACGGTTCCCAGTGGCCACTCGCCCCTCCCTGGTGACCACCAGTAACTGCCCTGGTCGCTGCTCTGCGGTAGTGATTAGGATGTACGGCGTATTTCTGACGGGCTAGGTCATCGCTGGACGTCTGATGATGAGGTCGCAGAGAAGTGCGCTGGCACCGTAATTACTGACCTCACCTGTCTGCTGTCAACACCTTGTATGTATATACACAATTTTCACGGCAAATTGGAAATTTTTCAGATCAAACCGCACTCAAACCAATTTGTACACTTTTCAAACCAACTTGGACACTTTGCAAATCAAACTGGGAGCTTTTCACGTCAAATTGGACACTGTTCAAACCAATTTGGGCACTTTTCAAATCAAGTCGGACACTTTCCAAACCAAGTTGGAGACTTTTCACATCAAAGTGAACACTTCACTTCGTGAAAATAGAAACTCCTCTAAGTAAGCCTTACACGTTTGAAATCCAACTGATCATCTTTCATATCAAATCGAGCCGCTTCCACATAACTCCTATTTTTGCTGAGAGGTTGAATAATTTTCTATTCAGAGCAAGGGAAATTTTAGCAGTAGCTTTCATTGAAGTTTCAGGTCATCTACCCAATAAGTGAACACAATCTTTGAAAATTCTGAAAATTTGTATTCTTTGTGGAAAAATGATGGTTTAAAGCCTGTTTCAAACAGCAGAAAAGCGGTCATTTTTTAGTGTCAGAAAAGGAGATTGCGCTATGAGCTCATCCAAGGCGTCGCGTTTTTTATTTGATTGCTAGCAGAATTTCTGTTTGTGTGAAGTTTGATACCTGTTGACGATGTATTAGGTTGTGACGAATTAAATAGCACTGGCTCGCGCCATTTTTTGGCGCGTCTTTACGCGTTTGATCAAGAACAAACCGTAACATGTGGCATATCATTTAGAAGCGCAAACTTTGCTCTACCGGAGAGTACCAAATTTTCTATGTAAAAGTGGAAAAACTTTAGAGTTTTATTGACTTTTTTGCAGATGGAGAAAAGGGTAATCCGAGGCATTTACCTGTATGAATTCAAGCTGGGCACAACAGCTAAGGAGGCGGACGAGAAGATCAACGCCGCATTCGGTCAATGATGCTCCACAATTCGGACGGCGTATCGTTGGTATCAGAAGTTCCGGAATGGAGATGAGAGCTTGGAAGGACATGAAGGTCGTGGGAGGCATAGTGATGTTGATGAGGACAAGCTGAGAGATGTGGTAGAGGAGGATCCACACAAAGGTGCCAGGGAGATAGCGAAGGTTCTTGGCGTCAGTCACAATACAGCTGCCCGGCATCTGAAGGAAATTGGAAAGACCAAAAAGCTGGAAAGATGGGTGCCTCACGAGCTGTCTGAGGAGCAAGGAAACCGACGATATGAGATCTCGTCCGAACTGCTTCTACGGAACGAAACGGACCCATTCCTTGATCGCATCGTAACACGTGACGAGAAATGGATAATGTACGACAACAGGCGACGGTCGGCACAGTGGGTGGACAGCGATGAGAGCCCCAAGGTTTTTGCGAAGCCGGAATTGCACCAAAAGAAAGTAATGGTGACAGTATGGTGGTGTTCGCTGGGAATTATTCACCACAGCTTCCTCCCTCCCGGTGAATCCATCACGGCAGAGAAGTACTGCATTGAAATTGAAGAAATGATGAAAAAGTTGAAGGATATCCGGCCGGCCTTGGTAGACCGAAGGCGAGTTCTCCTTCTGCACGACAATGCTCGCCCCCATGTAGCACGAATGACGTTGCAGAAATTGAATGAGCTGAGCATTGAAACTCTACCACATCCTCCGTTTTCTCCCGACCTCTCCCAACAGACTACCATTTCTTCAAGCATCTTGGCGACTTCTTGGTAGGGAAGATATTCAAATACCAACAGGATGCCGAAAGTGCCTTCGAAGATTTCGTCAATTCCAGAAATTCTGATATTTATGCTACTGGGATAAAAAAGCTTGTGTCACGTTGGCAAAGATGTGTAGAATCAGAAGGTTTTTATTTCGATTAATAAACTTGCCTACAAGCCGAGATATTAACTGCTTAAATTTACAGTGGTTCAGTGCCATTTATTTCGTTACAACCTAATAACAAAAACAACCATTAGGAGCACACATATTTATTAGGTTGGCAACTAATTTCGTGGACTCTCAAGCGCCTTTAACAAAAGTGTCCATAAACAAATAACAAATAACAGTTTTCAACCAAAGTAAGATCTGTTGGAACGCGGGACTGCTTCCCAGTTATCAGCTACCTGGCCCATCCCACAGCTGTAGAATTCTTGTGCTTTTGAAGCCAAGAATCCTTGGAGGTGCATTTTGACATGGTCCACATCAATAAGTCGTTCTCCAACCAAGAAGTGCTGCAGCGAGCTATGAAGGTGCTAGTCATTTGGCGCACAGCGTGTGCTGTAAGGTGGGTGAGTTAGACGCTCCCAGCTAAGGTCTTCGATTTTTTGAAGCTCCCGATTCGTGACGTGTGATCTGGCGTTATCTTGCTGATAGATAATTCCTCCCCTGAAAATCTGTCTGAACCGATTCCAGCGGAGTTCAGCCTGCGCGCGGCTAGGTTGAGAAGAGTAGATCACAGCATTAATGCTGGAACCGTTCTTGACGAGCTCCCAGAAGTTAATACCTCCTTGACACCACCAAACGGAGGGACCATAGTGAACCGGACGCCTCAAAAATAGAGGACCTTGACTGGGAGCGCCTTACAGCCCAGACCTTGCGTCGAGTGACTACCACATTTCTAGTTCGGTGCAGTACTTCTTGGTTGGAAGACGATTTAACAATGTGAACCGGGTCAAAATGCACCTCCAAAGATTCTTAGCCTTAAAAGCACAATAATTCTATGGCCGTGAGATGGATCAGCTACCTGATATATGGGAAGCACTTCTGCGTTCTGAGGGATCTTATTTTGATTGTAGATTGTTATTTCTTAATTGTTAATAAACCACTGCTTTTGCTGAAGATTCTTGAGAGTCCACGAAATTAGTTGCCAACCTAATATTTATTCATTTATTTCTGGCTATAATTACAATCAATCACACGCGTATAAGACACTAGCACAAACAATGAATATAAAAATATGTAATTAAACCATTTACAAAAGACCTCTTCGGTTTAAAACATGCTTAAACTGACAGACAGACATGTTATGAAAATCTTCGGATTCGCTTATAAGCAGACCTATCGGTTTGCCTCGCACTTGCGCGATGTTGCAGTATCACTAAGTTAAGGGCAATCACATCGAGCTAGCTGCTCCACTTCTACAGCTCCTTTCCTTACCTAGGAGTACAAAAGGCTCGCAATTTGTATAGTGTATAGTACGATAGAGCGATCTATTGGTTCCTCACTACTGGTCTTCCCCTAGTGAAACGGTCCCCCATTACTGGTACTGGTCCCCCTCAATGATCCCTCCTTAGCGGACGACGTCTTCGGCACACCTACTGAATCCTCAGGCACATTGAACGACGTTTTCGGCCACGTTGAGAAACGTCTTTGGCACGTCTTCTGAGTCCCAGGCACGTCATGCGACGTATTCCGCACGTCTTCCGAATTCCCTGGCACGTAGAAGACGTCTGGGTATTTTCCGCTATTTTCTCCACGTAATTTGATCAATATCGATTGATGGCGATCGATACTTCAAAAACGAACTTCAGGTTCGTGTTCAGCGACCTCGATTGCTCCAGAACCGAAGTTCCCAGACAGGGAGAAGACGTCTGGGTATTTTTCGCTATTTTCGTGTCGTAATTGTTCTCCCATTTTCCCATCCTCCCAATTCCCCCCGCCCCTGATTTTCTCCCTATTTTATGGCTAATTTCTGTGGCGGCGCCGATCGATAGTATGACTCAGCGCTTAGCGCGTTGTTATATAGTATGATAGGGAGAAAGGAGCAACCGCTGAGGATGATTGCAACGCAAGAGTGAACGACCTCATCGTCGTATAAATAGCAAGAACACGTCCCTATCCTTTCATTTTCGTCCTCAACCAACCCTCTCTGTTGATCCCAGATTGGGTCCATACCGTTTTTAGTCGTTGTGTTGTACAGGAAATGTATCCATTAGGTGTCTCACAACTGCACTACTCGCCTACCGGCTTTTACAGATGGACAGACTATTGAAGCAGACTTGTTCATTGAAGATACGCTAGAAATGAAGTGTAAGCTGCTTGAGAAGTACCCAAGATTCGGTACTATTCGTGTGTTAATGGATAATGCACGACTGCATCGAGCGAAACGAACGCAGGAGACGATGACGAAGAGTCTATCGATATTGTGGCACATCCTGCGTATTCAACAGATATTAGCCCTTGTGACTATGCAGCATTCAGAAGTCTTGCTCACTTTTCAGGAACAAACGATGCTCGCAACGTCAAGAAGTTCAGTGCGCAATCGACGAATCATTCGGCAGCAGACCAGCTTCTTTCTGGGACAATGCCATTAATTCTCTGCCCAATCATTGGACAAAAGTTGTGGCCACAGATGGAGGATATATCGATCGACTACCCTTTGTCATTATCTTGTTGTAATAGCTTTTAATATAAAATGATATTACAGCCCAGAAAATTATGGACACCCTAATAATGCGTTATCGAACTAAAGAAGAGCTAATGGTTCAAAACGTCGTCAATAAACATTGACATCGAACTTCGTCAGAAAGCACTGAAAACAAGAACTGAGCCAATAACTTATAGATCGAAAAAGACACTGACATAAAGAACGTTGAAGAAGTGAAAGAACGTTTATTTCAGGTACGTATATACAAAAACCCTGAGGGGCAAGACGTTGTTGAGCAAAGCGGCTGATCACTTCCGGCAGCACTGTGAGTTGCCACACGGATTGTAGTTCTGTGGACAGGAGCACGATGACGACGACGCCACGACGCCGCTGCCTATCTGAGGTTGGCAGGCGATCGTCGGAGCCGACTGACACGACGTCGCGCAAGATGTGGCGCAGGCCGGTGCGCATTGGGTGGCCTGAAATGGAGATGGAGTGAAGATTTTTGTTGCATCGGTTAAAGAGTGATCAATTATTGATCGACATTGCAGTTTAGTTGTTAGTACATAAGTAAAAACAATAATATATTACCCCTTACTGTGCTAACAACTAAGTTAATTAGTTACCTTCTTCACTGACGAGCCTCGGGGTAACTAATTTTGAAGATGTTTATGTGAAGATAGAGGCAAAACAAAACATGTTTACTGTTATGGTTGCCATTGTTCTGGTTGTTGTTGTCCTTTGCTTGTGATTGTTGTGATATTGAGTTTATGTTGTTGAGGAATTATAAAATTCCGAGTGCATTTGGGTATATTCATGCAACTGATTCTAACTAATCTCATTTGATTGTTGCGACATTGAATTTTAAACTGTTAAAGAACTGTGAGATTTTGAATATTTCCGCACCTGGACTTGTAATTGATGCTATTGATCAGTAATCAATTATTAGGGTTGAAGCTACGAGTACTTATAATCAATTCGGTCAGATAGGAATTATCGATCAGTATTGGTTGTGGTGCTACTGGCTGATAACTGCAGCGTGATATCGATCAGAGATGGGCGCGTGATAGCGGAGTCAGATGAGGCGCCGGCTGTCACATGCACTCGGGTACGAGGTTCTTAATTTGAATCTCGTCCAGTAGACCAAAGCTCTCATCACTCCGGCGCTGATGTTATTAGGTTGAGTCATAAATTTTGCAACAGTTTTCTTCATGTTTTTTTTCTGAATTAATTTGCCTGTTTTTTGGTTTTATTTTCTAGAACGATAACCTGTCAAAGTGAAAAAGTGCGCGGTTTCGTTTACAATCCATCAAAGCTCGGCAGCAACCCAGCGAAGGCGTTCAAGAACATCGAGGAAGTCACCGGCAAGTTCATCTGACCGAATACACTGTTGGAAATGGTATCAGAAGCTCCTTGCCGCCCAGAAGGGCATCAAAACTTTGAGAGAGCGGGGCTCGATCAAAGAGCAACGCAGCGGGGCAACGATTAAAGAGCTTACATTTTCCGTCCTCTATTTTTATACACTTTTTTGTATTATTTATTCGACGCAGGCCTCTCATGGTAATCGACTCTCACTGAACACGCAGATAAAGGGTCATTTCCTGCATTATCCTTTAGTAAATGGCTTTGTAACTTCTATGATAGATTTGTTAGTCGTTATATACGTTGTGATCTACTATATGCTATTGGTTTAACTACCCACGTTTGAGATAAACGCTGTGGTATCAAGTCGTGTCGGTGTGTGGTTGACTCGCGTAACCCGATCGGGATCTACCGCTGAACTACCTCGACCGTTTCCGCCTTAGGGCAATAAAGAAAAACCACTCCTGGATGACCAATTGCTGGCAACAAAAGGCCCTCATGCAAACCCATCAAAGCGAATCGTTCCCAAGTCATGCTAGATCTAAATGCTGATCTTCACGTCTCTCAGCGAATCATTGCGCGTCTGCGGCACAAGAAATGTTGCTCGACAAAATCGCCGACTAGTGCTTCATGCGTTGATGGAAACTCAAAGAAATTGCTATGCTTCCGACTGCCCAGAGCTCTTGCACTGGTTCAAGCGAAGGTGCCTGGACCGAATCTATACCATCGATGAAAAGCGGGTGCCTTAGGACAACCGCAAAGCCCGAAAGCAATAGCTGGAACGTAGCGAGCAGGGGTTCTAAAATGAAAACAGGAGCTCTACCAAAAGACGGTCCTGCTGTAGGTTTGGTGGGTAGGTAATGATCCAGTGCACCAGGAGCTGCCTCCATGCAGTCAAACCATCATTAGTGCACACCCCTTTCATCTTGACAGATCCAGCGAATATTAGTGGAGAAACGAGCCTAGAGACCAGCCGAAGTTTTTTTCTACCAGGGCAACGCCCGACTCCATACGGCACTTCGGATGCGGGCAAAAATCGAGGAGTTTGGGCTGGAGGAAGATCAAGCAGCCGTCATGCAGCATACACCAGGCGTTGTGCGACTACCATCTGTTCCTGCCGAGAAAGCACTTCTTCCGTTGTAGGCGCTTCACAAGCTCCGATGACGTCAAGACACCTGTAGACGACTTCTTCTTGTCGACACCGGGCAAATTCTACAGGGATGGAATCCAGCCAGGGCATGAAAAGTGGAAGAAACTCATGGAAAGTACCGGCAAGTGGTTCGTTTTAAGTCAATCATTTTTCTTTTGTTATACAGCTCTTCAGCGCCACCCTCGAAAACGTCATGCGCGAACTAGAATGGGAAGACATGGGAGTGAAGGTCGACGGCCGGCAACTGCACCATCTTCGCTTCGCTGACGACATCGTGCTCATAACACCGAGCATCAGCCAGGCGGAGCGAATGCTGGCCGACTTCGATCGTGTATGTGGAAGCGTTGGACTGCAGCTGAATCTTACGAAGACGATGTTCATGAAGAACGGATGGGTTTCTGATGCCCCATTCTCGCTCAACGGAACGAACGTCTCCGAATGCTCCAGCTATGTGTATCTGGGTCGCGAAGTCAACATGGCCAACGACCTAGCGGCAGAGCTGAGCAGGAGGAAACGAGCGGCTTGGGGAGCTTTCAAGAGCGTCGAAGAAGTCGCGAAGAAGACGAAGAACGTCCGACTCCGTGCCCACCTATTCGACTCCACTGTTCTTCCTGCCCTAACATACGCCTCAGAGACCTGGGTTATACGAAAGCAGGATGAACACGCGATCAGCGTCGCGCAGCGTGGAATCGAGAGGACGATGCTCGGAGTGACACGACTCACGCAAGTGAGAGAAGGCCTCCGGAGTTCCGAGCTTCGCCGACGTTCGAAGATCAGAGACGCTGTCGCATGGGCCAAGTCGTCGAAAATTAGGTGGGCCGGCCACGTAATGCGATTCGCAGACACCCGCTGGACGAGAGCCGTCACAGATTGGATTCCGCGGGATGTCAAAAGAACACCAGGACGCCCACCAACGCGTTGGTCGGACTTCTTCGTGAAAGCCCTGAACGACCGATATGACGCTCTTCGTGTCCCTCGAGCGAGGAGGATCCATTGGACCACTCTGGCACGCGACAGGGACGAATGGAGACGCTGCTGGCGCCCGCTCGAGCAAGTCGATGATCAACGGGACGACAGGTGATACAGGTGATATACAAGGTGAACCAAAATAACGTGGACAAAGTTTGGTGTTCTCCCTCGCAAGGACATTGATCCGCAGCGGCTGGCAATAATACCATTTTTTTTCGGCGCATCTCTTTCTACCAGGTATAATCGTTCGAGTTCGAATTCGAATCGCCAATTGTAATTTAAAATTTTGTCAAACCAGCGCGCCGCAATTTTGTAGCTGCGTCGTCAAGGAAAACGGCAATGCGACATTGTTATTTTGCTCGATGTCGCCCGATCGACGGTCTCCAAGACAATTCTTCGCTTCAAGGAGCTCAGACTTGAAGGGGATCGTCTAGGACGAAAAAGAAAACGAACTGCGAACACGCCCAAAAAGTTGTGTGAAGTTCAACGTATACCTAGCAAATCGTTGCGGAGGACCAGACCGAGCGGATTCAAAGTCCAGCGAGCTGCTCCGAAGAAGACGTGGATAAAGCAAGTATAAGACGGCTTGAGTAGAGGAGGCTTTTGTTCAGAGAGTCCCAGAAATTGGTCCCTGATTGTTTGGCATGGCAGTACATTGTTCGTACCTCTTGCCATGCCATTCCATGGCATCCACAGCGACGTTCTGGGGCCAGATTCATCAACGACTTACAGCAATTCAGCGGAGAAAACACGATAACGCGGCTTATCAAGCGATATGGTGAAATGTCTCGTGTTGATGAGCCGAGCTATCAGGAATTTCTGTTGTGTTTCCTCCGTTAAATTGCTGTAAGCCGTTGATGAATCTCGCCTCGCCCCTGCTTCGAGACGTCCTCAAACTTGACTCCCGCTACTGAGGAGTAAGTGAGCAAGTAAGTAAGCTGTATAGGCAGGCATTCCAACTGATCTTGTAAATGCTCCCCTTCACCCTCCTGGTGCAGACCAAGCAAAGAAAGCAAGATTTTCACAGGTGAAATCTTCACAAATCCCTTGAACTTCCTTGAAAAACGACAAGGAGGGGTAGGCTTCCGATTCATTGCAAGGAATACAGTCAGACCAACATTTCTGATTTATAGGAGTTTACGGGAGTTGAACTCAGTGCTGACATGAAGCAGCATTTTCCTAGGTATGTCTATGTTTCGTCCACGAAATTGCTATCCTGAAGAGTGTGGTTATGCTCGTTTGTTTATTTCTTGCTCCGTTGCTTTTGCCCCAACTTCTGACACCTTCTAACACCTTCTGAAGGAGAGCGAGTCTCACCTGGTTCTGCTGCACACACTGCACGTTGCAACTCTGTTCGCACTGAGGCTGACATTGAGGAGAGGATGCTGACACTGGTACATTGATGGTTAGAACCACCTGCTGTTGAGCCTAGGATAGAAGTATTTCTCCTTCAGAGGTAAGAAGTAGACTGAGTGTGAAGTTCTTAAGGTCTACAGGGTGCGGTACAAGACAAGATGCGCCAATCATCTCAGTCTGCATAATGGAAGGAGTTCTTCAAGGATCTGCTGATATTTCCCCATCGTGGAATTGGCTCGGGAAGAGGAGGTGCAGAGATTTTGGAATAAACACCGTTCTTCTTATGACACCAGCCGTCCCTCCATCATCCCTCCCATTCAACCTTATTACGTCACTCACTTCAAAAAATAAAGCAGGAAAACCAAAAACAAAAAATTGAGCTGCACCATGTCAAGAATGGACGATATTGCCTAAAGACGGCCACGATGGCCCTAAATCTATGGGTAGGGCCTGTTTATACTTCGAGCGACAAGAGCGACGGGCGTAGTGAGGTGTCCGCAAATAATTACGTACTCTACACCCCGTCCGTCGCCTCAGTCGCCCCAGTCGCTCCAGTGGCTCTTGTCGCTTGAAGTATGAACAGGCCTTTACGAGCGCTGTACCGTAGATCCGCGACAACTCGACAGCGCAAATTCGCAATAGGTCAGAACGAATGCGAGCAGAACTCCCGTGGATGAGTTGTTGCAAGGCTACCGATGTAATGCTTGGCATGAGCCTCCATAGGAAGTACAACTCCTCAGGGACGGGGGGGGGGCAGTCTTCGCGCGGCAGGTAACGCCCCATCTCCGGAGCAGGATCAAGGGAGCGTATGCTGAGGGACTCCACCCTCGATCGGGATTGGTCGGGGTCGGCTGTACACCAATCACGATCGAGGGTGGAGTCCCTCAGCATATGCTCCCTTGATCCTGCTCCGGAGATGGGGGCGTTACCTGCCGCGCGAAGCCCCCCGTCCCTGAGTCCTTTAAATCCGAGGCAGGGCTACGGCAGCGGACGCACTGGACAGGATGAGATGGAGACCGATTACAAGAACAGCGACTGCCTTGCTCTAAGAGCTCAACAACAAAAGAAGAAGAAGAAGAAGAAGAAGAAGAAGAAGAAGAAGAAGAAGAGGTTCTTACAGCCTGCTGTTGCTGCTGGCCACACGACGACGAGCAGGCTGGTTGGCAGGCTGGTGCGCACTGAACAGACGGCTGCTGTTGTACCTGAAAAGCTGGTGATTAGAGCTCCAGCCGAAGAAGAGGTTAAGGTTGTAGGCTCACCACCTGCTGAGCCTGAACACATGTGGTGGAGCATGCCGGTTGGCAAGCTGGAGCACATTGCTGCTGCTGTTGTTGTCCTTGGATCTGCTGAAAATCGATTATTGATCGTTACATCCAACGCTTCCAGGAACCGATCGATTTCTCACCGTCGATTGACAGACGCTTTGGCATTGTTGGTTGCACTGTTGGTCGCAGTTCTGCGCGTTCTGCTGCTGACACGCCTGCTGACAGGAGTTCATGCACTGACTGCACTGGTTCTGGTCGTACTAAAGCCGATAAATGATCGATTGATTATCGATTAACGCGTTTGTCACATCTCTATGCTGCTTCACTTACAGGCTGGTACTGTTGTGGCTGCACCTGCTGGGGCTGAATCGGCTGCTGTTGCTGTTGTTGACAGGCCGACTGACAGTTCTGCTGACAGATCGGTTGGCACTGTTGGGGGGACTGACCGGAAGCCGTGCACTCTCCATTGCAGGCATTAAGGCACTGCTGGCATTGGTTCTGGTCATTGTACGGCTGGTACATCTGCTGAAATCGTTTCAGTTGTGAAGTGAAAGAAACCACCCGAAAGTAGCCAAATCCTAGGATTTACCGTGGTTCCTTGAGGGTAGGTGACTGGCGCCATGGTGCTGCTTGGCAGATAGCCGGGCGTGTTGTACATCTGCTGGGTGAATTGGTCGTTGGACAGGCTGAAAAGGCAGTTTTCGGCTCGGTGAAAAGGGGAAACGCTAACAGTCAGCGTTAATTCATGGTTTGGTGGAGTACGATACACATTCTAATTTTAAGCGAAATCACGGTGACCATCTGAGTGCATGGGTCCTCAAGGCGATGACTCCTCAAGGCTGCAGAGTCTCTGCGACTTTATAGGTCCCGCCGCGCACAAGGTAGCTCGCACAGTCGATACTCGATACTCATTCGTCACTTCTTCGTCTGTCATCGTGCAGTACGGCTGTCTGATCGTCTACCGTTCGCCTTGGGGGACGGTCAGGAGACCCGCCCCCTGCTGGGGGCGTGCGATCGTCCTCTCATTCCCTTGCTCGCCCACCCCCAACCACCTAGGCTTCCCCAAGAGTCTAACGACTGCCTTACGAAACCTTTGACACGCAAAACAGAAGTTTCCGGTTTGCAGAACAGCGGGTGTACCTCCTGACGCCACGCCCCCAGCAGGGGCGGGTGTACCTCCTGTCGCGCTGCCGTTTGCCTTGGAAGGCTGCTTCACTCTGTCATCTCTTGGCCGCAATTCCTTGCACGACGCGGGCGGCTAGGGCCGCAATACGATGTTAAAGGACGGAATTGGTAACTGTGGCCCCCCTTGAGAGGAGCTCCACTCCGTGGGCACCACTCAGGCAGGACTTCATCAACGCATCACGAATTGCTGCAAGGTGTTTCCGTAGTTCAGTCGTGGAAAGGTTGCTTGACTCGTAGACTGCGCATATTTTTTGTAGTGTTGTGCATAAGGATACAGGGATTATGGACGGCTTTGATTAATCCGAGCCACATGACGGACAGCTGACCATCTTCGCTTCAATGACGATGTTATGCTTATAACACCGAACATCAGCCAGGCAGAGAGAATGCTGGCCGGCTTCGATCGTGTATGTGGGAACGTTGGACTGCAGTTGAACCTTACGAAGACGATGTTCATAAGGAACGGACGAGTTTCTGATGCTCCATTCCTCGCTCAACGGAACGAACATCTCCCACTGCTCCATAGACGTGTACATATCTAGGTCAACAACCAACATGGCCAAGCTCCGGAGCTGGACAGGAGGAAACGAGTGCTTGGGGAGCTTTCATGAGCGTCGAAGAAGTCGCGAAAAAGACGAAGAACGTAAGAAGGGACGAACACGCGATCAGCGTCGCGCAGCGTGGAATCGAGAGGACGATGCTCGGAGTGACACGACTCAAGCAATTGGGAGAAGGCCTCGTTCGAAGATCAGAGACGCTGTCGCATGGGCCAAGTCGTCGAAAATTAGGTGGGCCGCCCTCCGCAGACACCCTCTGGACTAGAGCGGTTACCGACTGGATTCCGCGGGATGTCAAGAGCACACCAGGGCTCGGATTCATCAAGCAATGGGTATAGGTAGAGATACCGTAAGGGAATCATACCCACTACCAGCAATGGGTAGTGGCTACGAATCGTATTCATGAAAGGGAGCAAGGGTAAGGTTCAACTAGGCCTTTCGCGAAAACGGATGATCTCACTGGAGCGCCATTTTGTCGATGAGGCGCGAATGAGTCGCGGGTATACGGATGTACCCACAACGATCGGCGGATTTTCTCTACCCACTGATATCCCCACGATTTGGCAGGTAAGGTTTATCATGAATCGTGGGTATGTCCACATCGTGGGTATGTCTACCCCTATATCCAGCATACCCATGGGTATGCGCGTTGGTGAATCCGGGCCCAGGACGCCCCCAACGCATTGGTCGGACATCTTCGTGAAAGCCCTGAACGACCGATATGACGCTCTTCGTGTCCATCGAACGAAGAGGATCGATTGGAACACTCTGGCACGCGACGAATGGAGACGCTGCTGGCGCCCGGCCCGCTCAAGCAACTAGATGGTCAACGGAACGACAGGTGAAGCAGGTGATGGCAAGCAGAGTTAAGCATTGGCGTGCGGTAAGCCCTCACCGATCTGGCACGCATTGGATTCCGGACACCACCGTTCATCGATGCCGGTCGATTAGGAGCTCAGGGCCCGACTTTACGTTTAGGACATACACACCGATGGTTGTCGACGTTTTATAATCTGCTAGCAACTCACTAGACATACCATTAGATCCGATACTGATTCGGATAATTTGAGTCAGTAATTTTCAAAAGGATTATTTGAACAATGACATTTTTGAAAAGCCCGGATTTTGGGATAATTCAGGTAAGAGTAATAAAAAACAAAATTTCATATGAACCAAATCACTAATTTCTCTTCAGACATCATATCGTGAACACGAATCGGATAGGATAACAAATTTCTGATCGAGATCAGTTTATATGAATTGCATGAAAGTCCGGAAAAAATAACCCAATATGAATCAGTCGGAGATCAGGCTTGTCAAAAATGCCATTTTCCGCACAACCCTTTTAACCGGGGTTCGAAATAATTATAATAAAAAGATAAAGGATGAAGGACGGCGTTACTGAATCCTTTTTGGGATGCGCCATGCATTCTACTTCTACGGGATATCGTGGAGGCGACTTGAATGCGTATTTGGCTATACAATGACTTGCGGTGGCCGGCCGATGAACAAGTGAGCGCTCTATCCTTCGAAGACAAGTCTGGTACCAATTCACCGACCTCGGAGGGATGGAAGGCTTGGTTGGCCTGGGTGGGAAATCCGAACTAGGGACCTGGTATCGTGTGCACGCGACAACCGGCGCCTCCCCCGACTGCGCTACGCGCGCCCATCGAAATAGTGGTATAGTGGTGAGTATCCGCGTCTGTCGAAATAATTAATGGAACCGAGTTAGACGAATCGGCGTCGGATCCAATGTCTACAATGCACCTATACACTACATAGGTGACGGAATTCGTGGCTTCTGTGGCCTGGGTGGAGCCCAAACCTTGAGTAGTAGTCAGCATACCGCGTTCTATGCATCCTTCCAGGAAGAATGACTGGGGCTTTTAAAATTACTACAATTTAGGGAAAAAAGCGAACATAATTGAGAAATATTCAAGGTAAAAGTTCAAGCATTGAAATTTCTTCACTGTTAGCTGATATGGCCGACATCATAGTGGATCCCTACGAACGTTGAGACTGTGGGAAAGCCCCTCAGGTCAGCCGACGAATTCCTTCACATGCACTAAAAATCCAGTCACACTCGCCTAGGCTTCACCCTATAGACACACGCGTGTGACCCGGCGTGCGCCGCGCCCCGCAAACACTGCCATTGGCGCGGCAGCGTTAGCTGGGTGTACGTGACCTGTTCTCTTGATCCACCCAATGTTTACTCACTCACCAGCTTGTCTGGCAGGATTGTTGGCAGGCCGGCTGGTTCTGCTGAGGTTGACACGCCACGTTACACTGTTGAGCGCACTGAAATTGAGTGTTTAAAAATTTAAATTAAATTTTGAGAAGGATTTTAAAAGAATACTTGTATAAGTGGTGAAGGACGTCATTTTTTCAGTTCATCTAAGACTGTTGGCAGAAATAACTATAGCAAATCGACTCACAAGCTGAACTTGTCTGCTTAATTACTTATATTCCGTTTTTAAGAGATTCATGGTTGTCAAGGTCGTGAAAATTGAAATTTCTGAAACCAAATTAATTACCACATTACTTAAACAGGCACTTTAAGAAGTTCAAAAAAATCTTTGATAAGAAAAAGGTTACTACAACTTTCTTTAAAAATTACGTCTATCACCTACCCCAAAATATGAACACAGCGTGCAAAAGCTCATAAAGTTTTTTTTTAAAAGAAAAAAATGGATTGGAGCTTATATTTAAGTGCAAAAAACGGTAGTTTTTGAGGACATTAAAGAAGAGGTCACATCATGCACTGTTTCACCGCAATCTTCCCGTTCATCCGTTAATAAAAATTATTTTTGTAGAGTTACATACCAGTCTACGGTGTAAAAAATAATTGCACCTAGAAAACAGACATATCTTTACTCACTGATTTCAAGTAAGTAGCGCTCACTATGTCAATCAATTGAAAGTCGCTACGTGCTGGACGAGTACATGGCGCTATTTACTTGTTTAAAGCATGCTTTTTGAAAAAGCCTCGATTCGCTATTTTTCTTTAAAAATATTTTTTTAAAAGTATAAGATACTGCAATTGCCTTTTTGAGCCAAAATAATAAATCATGAAGCGTCTATTTCTATGGCACAAATGAATTTTGATCTTCTTAGAGCGCTTCAACAACCTCCGCTTCGCCGACGATATTGTTCTCATCTCTACCAGCACGGCAGAAGTCGAGGAAATGCTGAACGAGCTCAATGTGGCGGGTATGAAGATTGGATTGGACATGGATATGTCCAAAACACGATTCATGGTCAACCAGTGGTGTGACACGGTACTCGTAAGGTTAAATGGAGTCGCTCTACAACAGGTCGACTCCTACGTCTATCTGGGAAGAGAGCTGAACATGGGTAACGACCTCGCTCCTGAAATCGCCCGCAGGAGACGCGCAGCATGGGCAGCCTTCAGCTCGATTCGCGAAGTCACCGATCAGGTCAAGGATCCCGGCCTCAGGGCCTCGATATTCAACGCCTCTGTACTGCCTGCGATGTGTCACGCGACGGAAACCTGGCCCGGCAACAAGACAATCGCCAGAGCGATGCAAACTACGCATCGTGCACTGGAGAGATGTCTTCTGAGGACAAGCCTTCGTCAGCAATGGCAAGAAGGCCTACGAAGCTCGGAGCTACGGGAGAAGTCGCAATTAGCAGACCCGCTGCAGTACATGAAGAAGTCCAAATAACGCTGGGCCGGACACCTGCTTCGACGAAAGGACGATAGATGGAGTCTCCGTGTCACAGAATGGCTCCCGAGAGACCATAAGAGACCACTGGGACGACCGCCAACGCGATGGGCAGACTCATTCTCAAGATCATTCAGAGAGCGGAGTCTGCCTCACTGGATGCAAGCAGCCAGAGATCGAGCGGTCTGGAAGAGTTGTGGTCCCCGCTGAGAAGACCTCCAGCCGACAAAAGGACCATCAAAGTATCAAAGTATCAAAGTAAGTAAGAGCGCTTCTGCCTTAATCTGAAGGACACTCGTTTTGAGGTGGAAGACGTTCAGTTTGGCTACAGTGGTGTATGTACTGCTTGCTTTTTAAGATGCCCATTTTGGCGCAGCACATAGTATATACGATACAGTTGTGCTCGAATAACAAATTCGAATAGGCCTTTACTTTCATTCGAATTTGAATATTCGAATTCGAATATTCAAAAATCGCGTTTTTCAAATGCATTCGAATTCGAATGTTCAAAAAAGCACTTTTTCAAAAGTACTCGAATTCGAATATTCGAATTTGTGAGCATTTGAAAACTTTCGAATACTTGAATAAATTTCATGAGCACAACTATAACATACGTCAGTGCCAAGTGAAAAATCTGAAAAACTTTAAAAAAATCTGAAATCTAAAGAAACACTCAAATTTGGGTATAGTTTATGCTCTTGAAAGGTGTTTTGAAAATTGAGCGGTTGTCCGCCTCATTAAGATCTGCTTTTCAGTTTGCATAAGTATCTTGTATTTTTTAATGGACCTTTCACAGCTTTCACATTCAGACCTTTCACATTAAGTGCCGCAGTTTCCGTAGTTTTAAAGCGATCATTAGGCCGCTGAAAAAATCAGTATCTCGACTGATCCCGAACTTAAATTTTCCAGTCGTAGCACCATCGCTGTTACGGAAGTTTACGCAGCTCTTTTTCCCATTCTTCGAGACATACACAGAACAAATCCTTTGATTCTTGTTCGTTTACACAGGACATACATATATGCTTCCGCACTTAGTAAGCTTGTAGCCATTATACACTAAAAAGGATTTTCTCCAGCTGGAAAAGTTCAAAAGTTGTTTTCAGAAATAATTTTTTGAGATGTTGGCCTCAGATGCTGATCCTCATTGACCGCAATGATTGTTTTAAAATTTAAATAAGAAGCAGTAGATCTTTCGGAGAAACCTAGAAGTCAGGTTCGAACCAGGAACCTGTGTGCTAAGAAATAGAATCTGTACCTGCTGCTGAGGCTGTTGCTGCTGAACAGGCTGGAGCTGCACCGGCTGATTGCACGCCGATTGACAGGTGCTGGTGCAGGACTGCTGGCACTGAGCGATCGGCTGCTGCTGTTGAACACACGAGTCGACACACGTTGACTGACACACTGGTGAACATTGTGTCGCCTAGATAGCGGGTAGTATCGATTAAATTGATTGGCTGCCTTAGAAATCGATTTCTTTTGAAAATTTGTGTATATGATCATGATCATCAAGCAGAAAATATGGTTATTACGTTACTATGTTTCTTAGAAATTGGAAGGTAAAGGCACAAAATAAAATTTTAATTTTATTTTTTTTCAAATTTTATTTGCAGCATGGCGCAAGAGTTGTAGAGAAAACCCAGCACTTGTCGTTTATGTGGCCTACGTGGAATGCGCTAGCCAATTAGCGCATCGAATGAACACGAGCCAATCGGGGCAGTTGCACGCTCATTCGATGCAGCCTTATTGGTCTTGTGCGTCTCCGCTCCCTACGTAACCTCGTTAACGTCTTGTAAAACCTTAACAACTGCACACTGTTATAGTCTCGTTTTCAGCTACTGCAATAATTCTGTATGAAGTACTGTAGGATACGATAAATACACAGCAGAAGTATCTGCCTAGAATAGCAGAGCTTAGCAAGCCATTATATATAAAGGACCTAGCGTCTGTTTGTCTGTCCGTCCGTCCGGCCAAGTCTAGTGAACGTCCTATGAGTGGGACTTTACATCGCGATTGACATAATCGATCTACGCTATGCGCTCATGCCGCGGGATTTATAAGGTTCGAAACAACTACGTTTTCAACTAATAGTAGCAATTTTACTATAGATCGAACGGCTAGTATCGATCGATTTTATCGATTTTTGTTCTGACGGTATATGTCGCGTAGGTGAGCAGCATTGGTAGGTTGGAGCGCGCCAGCCAATAACAACCAAACAGAGCGCAGCCCGAACACATGCCAACCCATTAGGGTACCGATTGAACACATGCCAACCCATTAGGGTACCGATTGAACACTCCCTCTCTGAACGGCATGCCCATTCAATGCGGTTTGATTGGTTTAGGCGTTCCCACCTACCAATGCTGCTCATCTACGCGACATGTACCGTTCTGACATACTTTTTGAGGTAGGAATCACATGAATCTGTCGGCTGATGGATATGGTTCACAACAAACATGCAGTAGCGAACGTGGTCGTGGTCATATTGATTTTATCGATTGTTTTTGGAATTGACCGCTGAGGTGGAATGTGTTTGACGACGGATAGGGTTTATAACAACAAGTAACGGTTGAAACAAGTACAAGCAATGGTATAGGTTTAAGTATCACTATCGATTGGTCGGCTACTATCGATCGGTTCCATCGAATTTGTATAGGATTTACTGTTAGAGCTGGTAATTACATGAGTATGCTGCACGGTGGATAAGATCCACAATAAGTGAGCGATGTCGACCGATTTTTCATTATCGATCGATTTTGTTGGTTTTCGATGGGTTGAGAAACTTAGGTGCCAAACGTGGGACTATTTTGGCCGATAGGTAAGTTTAATATAGTGGAAGCGGTTTGGATGGGACGACAATTATTGATCGATTCTATTGATCTTTCTCTAGAATTAAGCGTTTGAGGCTGCTGGACGGTAGGTAAGGTTCACAACAGGTAAACAGCGCCGAACGACTTGCCATTATCGATCGATTTTATCGATTTTTGTCCGGGATTGGGCAACTACTATAGGTTAACATCACGTGAATGTGTTGAGTGACGGATAAGCTTAGAAGTGAGTGAGCAGTTTGAATCATCAGGATTCTATCGATTGATTTTATCGATTTTTGTCCGGATTGACCTTTTAGCTGGGAATCATGCCAGTGGGGAACGGATAAACAACTGGGAAAAAGATAGATCGGTTGTTACCAGTAACTCGAGGAAAACGCTGCCAGTCACTGAAACCCCTAGAAAAGGACATCTTCAATCGATTGTACTGTACCTGTTGGGTAGCACATTGGCAGCTGCTGGCCTGCGCTGGCTGAGCACACTGGCAGTTCTGTTGGCTACTGAGCTCGATGACCGCCTGACAGACACATTGTGGCTGTTGTGCACAACCGCATGCTTGCCGCCGAATACGGATCTGAAATAAACACATGTTTGTAAGGGTACGGTAATGAGCCGGTTGTGTGATTACACAATTCTATTTAATTCGGTTTCATCTTGACTCTTAACGCAAAATAATGTGAAATTTCCTTTTATGGTTTTTGTTTTTTTTGTTGGAGTTTCTTGAAGCTATCATATACTTCTGTTTTTCAATGGTAATCTTCAGGAAGATTCCCAAATTAGGCATTCAGTCCTAGCCAGTGTTACCTAGGTGAATATGATTGAGAGGCGCATTTCCACCTTCCAGCGCTGCTCATTTTCGCGTCATGGACCGAGTATAATTAAAGGACAAACGATCAAAGACGACGGCAGTCAGCCCTGCTTGGAATAAGCCATGCACACCATTTCTACGGAATATCGTCTAATTGAAGTTTGACCTACACGATGACTTGTGGTGGACAGTCATTCAACAATGCCATGTTTTGTCATGTCCTAGTCGCGAATGTGAACCGCATTGGGAGGTGGGAGCCGCAGAAGGTGGGAGTCGAATGGGCGTGCCATACAGAGAGGACATGGCGGTCAGTACAGTGAGTGACTGGCATGTGTTCGGTCGGTGCTGTGCTCCAATTGATTTCGGTAAACTGGCGTGTTTCCACTTCCTAATGCTGCTCATATTCGCGACATGCACCTTACACTCCATGGCCAGCCAATGAATAAGTCAATTCGATCGTAATTTCGAAGTGGACAGCGTCGGGAGGCGGGAGCCGCATCGAATGGGCATGGCATACAGAGGGGATGTGCCGGTCAGTACCCTGAGTGACTGGCATGTGTTCGGTCGGTGCTCCAATTGGTTATGATTGCCTGGCGAGGTTCCACTCCCCAATGCTGGCTATACTCGCGACATGCACCTTATACTCTATGCTGGCTTTCATAGGTTTTTGGTGAAGTAGGTGCAATAGACCGTGTTCACGTGTTTCCTTTCTCGCTCCATTCCGACCCCACGTGACCCGAGCTTACTTGGAAGAACTGAAACGCATGGCGTATTCCAAAACGTTGGTCTTCCTAGGGTGTTTGTTCCTTCTGAATTTACTCCTGCAGACAGAAATGGCGTTGGTGCGAGCAGTTTTTTAAATGAACTCGACGTTTCCAGGCTCTGACGAAGGCGACAACGTCGAAACAGTCGATTCAATATTGCTTCATATATGAGAGCAATCTACGGAGCATCAGAGCCAACAATGACAAAATTTATGGAAAGTCGAACGTGGAAAGCTAACTGATCCTTACTGGAATGAATTCTATTTCTACTTGATGTCGTGTTGGCGTATTGAACGTATATTTGACGGTGTGCAGCAAATGAATATCTCAATGTTTCGTTCTTTTCAGATAACTCTGGTGGTCTACTCACCGCCTCCGAGGGATGGAACGGTTGGATGGCCTGAGCGGGAACCCGAACCAAAAACCTGATTCGGGGTGCGGTCGATAGCCACCGTCCCCTGCGACTGCGCTACCACGTGCCCAAGAGAGATATTGTACCTCTACGTTGTCACAAAACGAGTGAGCTAAATACGCAACTAAAATCCCAAACATTCCGAAAAAGTGGAATGCATGGGCATCTTAAAGAGTGATTGAATACCGCCGCATTTATTCCTGATCCTTATGCTTCCGGGCGCGTGTAGCGCAGTCGGAGGAGGCGCGACTGTCGCGTGCACCCGATACCAGGTTCCTGGTCCGGATTTCCCTCCCAGGCCAACCAAGCCTTCCATCCCTCCGGGGTCGGTGAATTGGTACCAGACGTGTCTGGAAAGGATAAAGCGCTGACTTTTTCATCGGCTGGCCATCGCAAGTCATTGTATGGGCAAATACGCATTCATGTCGCCTCCACGACATCCCGTAGAAGTAGAATGCGCTGGCGCATCCCAGAAGGGATTGAGTAACGCCGTCCTTTATCCTTTATCCTTATCCTTATGTCTCCAGGAGCAATACATATACGTATTTTTTCCAGCATCAGAAATCCTCTCCCTTCAGAACAATAAATGTAATGTATGGCGCAATCCAAGACAATGCTCATAAAACCCCTACTAATTCACTACCGTAATTGGAGAGCTAAATAGAATCAGAAGATTTTTAACTTTGCTTGAGCCTAGAGCGGCTGGTATAGAAGATACAAGTTGTTAGATGGATGTCTAGTTGCGATCAAAGCTCTTGCGCCAGGCGGGACTCGAACCCGCATCTTCTGCTTTCCGGGCAGCGATGTTCGCCTTACACCACCGGCGCTGTTTGTTTGCTAGGAAGATATCGTGGATGTTCAGTTCGACCAAACAGCGCCGGTGGTGTAAGGCGAACATCGCTGCCCGGAAAGCAGAAGATGCGGGTTCGAGTTCCGCCTGGCGCAAGAGCTTTGATCGCAACTAGACATCCATCTAACAACTAGAATCAGAAGACTTTCAGGCTTATATTAGGGGGGGGGGGCAAAAGTAATGAGACAAAATGAAAAAAATCTTCATCTCTTTATAACTCAATTACAACTCAACGATGCTGAGGAATGTATTTGCCATTAAGGGCAAGGACCTTGCTGCCATCGCTCAGCCAACTTCCTGATCCCATCCTTCCAGAACTGCTTGGGCCTGGTGTTGATCAACTGCTCGACATGGTTGTCAAGGACTGCTTGGGTTCTTATGTCCCTTCCGACTAGGAAGTCCTGTAGGCTCAAGTAGTAGTGGTAGTCGCATGGAGAGAAGTCCAGCGAATACGATGGGTGAGGCATGTGAACGTAGCCCAGCTGGCCAAGCTTATCCGTGGTTACTTGTTCCCGATGGGGTGCGGCGTTGTCGAAGAGGAGAACCTTCTTGAAGCGCTGCGAATAAATAAGAGCGAGTCGCCGGCCCATCTCTTCTATTTCGTTCACCGTGGCCTTGGAGTTCATCGTGGTGCTCTTGGGAAACAGCTTCCGGTAAACCGATCCATAGGCGCAGACCCAAAAGCTTCAAAAATGCTTCTCGCCATGAACATCTCGCCGAATGAAGGTCGGTAACGGGTCACCAGGCCTCACCCAGACTCGCTGCTTGGCAGGGTTAAGGTAGAAGACGTACTTCTCATCCGACGTAAATATTGAGCCCAGGCTGCTCGGGGTTGGGAATTGGGCGAGATTTGCGCGACACAGGTCGACTCGTCAGACTGGGGTTTCGGCATGAGACAGGCTGGAGTTTTTGGCATGCTTCTGGAAAGGGCGGAAGTGGTAACTCTTCAGATGGGCTTCAGTAAGTAGCATATAAACATACAAATACTACAAACACGAAACCAGACTCCAGCCACGAGATATATGGACACGGCATGGGGTGTCTCATTACTTTTGCCCCCCCCCCCTAATAGAAGGTAAGCGAGTTTACCGGTTCAGCTAGGATGGAGGCGAACGAGCAGCACAGTACGGCGACGACGAGCAGCGAGCGCATGATTCAGATGAGGAGACGGCGACGGCGACGTGCGTGACTCGACAGCCATGGGCGCTTCGGTGGGCCTTATATCCCGGGTCGACGATACCGGTTGAGCGCCGGAATCCGGACCGATAAGTCGCGCTCAACCCCGGCGCGCTCTCGCTTTGTCGTTTTTTTATTTGCCGCCGATCGCCGCGTGTGCTTCGTCGTGTGTGCTGCCGCATGCGAGTATGTTTGCGTTGGCGTGTACGTGGAAACTGACGGAGCTCTGCCGCCGCTGCTCAGGCGCTCGAACCGGTCGAGCTGCGCACTGATGGATCTCTTAGGTGTAGGTGTCGATTTCGGCTTGCTAATGATTCATTGAGCAAAGTGCATGACGAATCATAATCATCTACTCGATCAATAAAACGGACAGCGAAAAAGGTCCAGCGCTTTCGGAAGCGCCTTCTACTTTGTTCCAGAGATTTTGGATAGCCTTATCTTCTACTTTGTTAATATATTTATTCATTTATTAAATTTATTTATTTGCTTTGGTTATATATTTATATTTTTTATTTTTCTAATTTCCATTTAATTATTTCTTTATTTGTTTACTATATTCATAAATGTTTATTTATTTACTTTGACGGACATTCCCGAAGAGGCTGTCGTGGTCCTAGTCGCGAATGTGGGCAGCATGAGAAG
This sequence comes from Heligmosomoides polygyrus bakeri, assembly GCA_947359475.1. Classification (NCBI taxonomy): domain Eukaryota; kingdom Metazoa; phylum Nematoda; class Chromadorea; order Rhabditida; family Heligmosomidae; genus Heligmosomoides; species Heligmosomoides polygyrus. The sequence goes on from OX375866.1 coordinate 4,681,517, forward strand.
ATGGAACACTTTAGCCAATAAGACCGCATCGATTGGGTGTATCAATCAGCGAGGGCATGTACGATTGGTTCGCTGATTGGCCAGTGAGTGTTCCTCCTCCACGAGACCTCACAGATGTAGAATGCACAGCGCTTCTCACAAAGGGGTTGATTAACGTCGTTATTTATCCTAGATCAATAATCACAACAAATTTACATTGCTAATATATTTATTTATTATTAGGTTGGAAAAAAAGTCTTTTCACACTTCGAAATTTTTTTACCCTTCCCCTTGTAAACGCACTAGCCAATGTTGATTGCTGATTTCGTAATCCTATCACACTTGTCTACCGTTCGCACACGGACACAGGTTAAGACTCTTCTTGTAATTCGTTATCCACCCAATCTTCCGAACTCAATGCCAGATCTACCTCATGGCCATTTTCAGCACGGCATTCTTCATGAATTCATTAAAGAATCCACAGCACTTCAGGCAGCAGACCAAATTAACCATATATATGGCATGGGATCTGCTACTCATCGCGCCTGTTACGGGTGGTTCGGAAAGTCTTTAAAGGGAGATTATTCACTGAGGGCAAAGCATGGTCAGGAAGGCCAACTGAATTGGACGACACAGAACTACTCCATCTTCTTCGTACCGATAGTAGGCAGACGACACGTCAGCTGGCAGAGAAGCTCGAAGTGTCTCATAGGATAGTAGGAATCCATCTGAAGAATCTTGGCTTTCATGGAAATTTGGAGCTTGGATTCCACATGCCCTGTCAGACACTCAGAAAGGTCGACGGCTCTCCATCGCTGCTTCTCTTCTGTCCAGATAAGGAAGAAAATCGTTTCTTCCGCGGATTGTGACAAGCGAAGAGTCCTGGGTTCTGTGTGCCAACTTCGACGAAAAGGCAATGGGTACAAAAGGGAGAGAGCCCTAAGTCTGATCTCAAGCCCAATGTTCACGAAAGGAAGATTCTCTTGAGTGTTTGCTGGGATATCAGAGAAGTGATTTATCGGCAAACTCTCAGAAGTGGAGAGACACTTACTGCTGTCACATACTGCGGCCAACTCCACAAAGTCGTCGCAACTCTCTAAGAAAACAGGCCGGAGAAGTCGAAGGTGATGATCCTGCATGACGATGCAAAACTACATGTTGCAAGACTCACAAGAGAAATAATAAGGGAGCTAGGCTGGGAGGTAATGCCACATCCACCGTATAGCCCTGACCTCGCCCCTACCCACTACCATTTCTTCCGTGCTCTCAAGCAAGAAATTGGAAAGAAATATTTTGAAGCAGATGAAGACCTCGAAAATTGGATTCAGCAATGGTTCGACTCCAGAACTGCAGTCTTTTAAGCGAGAGGAACTGGAAAATTACCCAGTCTTTGGAGAAGTGTAGCGGAACAAAATAGAGTTTATCTCAATTGATTTGACTTTGTAGTTGTGAAGTAATAAATCTTTGAATAAAATGAAAAGACTTTTTTCCAACCTAATAAATGCATTTATTTATTTGGCTACATATTTATATTTCTGATTTATCTGTTATTTATTTATTTATTTTTTATTTATTTACTATATTTATAAATATTTATTTATTGACTTTGACGGACATTCCGAAGAGGCTGTCGTGGTCCTAGTCGAGAATGTGGGCAGCATGAGAAGATGGAACACGTTAGCCAATAAAGCCGCATCGATTGGGTGGATCAATCAGCGAGGGCGTGGATGATTGGTTCGCTGATTGGCCAGTGAGTGTTTCTCCTCCACGACACCTCACAGAAGTAGAACGCATGGCGCTTCTCACAAAGGGGTTGATTAACGTCGTCATTTATCCTAAATCAATAATCACAACAAATTTACATTGCTAATATATTTATTTATTAAATGAATTTATTTATTTGGCTACATATTTATATTTCTTATTTATCTATTATTTATTTATTTATTTATTTATTATTTATTTACTATATTTATAAACATTCAATCATTGACTTTGACGGACATTCCCGAAGAGGCTGTCGTGGTCCTAGTCGCGAATGTGGGCAGCATGAGAAGATGGAACACATTAGCCAATAAGATCGCATCGATTGGGTGTATCAATCAGCGAGGGCATGTACGATTGGTTCGCTGATTGGCCAGTGAGTGTTCCTCCTCCACGACACCTCACAGAAGTAGAACGCATGGCGCTTCTCACAAAGGGGTTGATTAACGTCGTCATTTATCCTAAATCAATAATCACAACAAATTTATTTATTCACTAATTTAATCATAATGTCAGTCAGCATAGGATAAAATAAAAAGTGTAAAAAACGGCGGTAATCAATTCCTTTTGCGCTATGTATTATTTATTGTAGGATTATTATGCTATTTTTATATTTATTTATTGTTTTTAGTAATTTACTTATGTGGGATGTTCCACAGGAAGAACCCACACTGGCCAATCGAGGAACCAATCGTTCACGTCCTCTCTGAGCAACACGCCGATTCGATGCCGCCTGATTGGCTGGCGCGTTCCACCTTCTTATGCTGCCCATATTCGCGACTAGGACCACGACAGTTTATCCAGAAATGACCGTCAAAGTAATGTGCCGTCGAAGTCAGCAGCTTGAGGACGACTCGTTGGTGACATTCACTCGACTTCAGTTCTGGTTTCCACCAACGAGCAGAAATGGGTCTGGCCTTGCCCATTAGACGCAGATAGACCTCCACTAATTGTTGTTTTCTTCCGACAATTTTCTCGCCTAGGCGCAGCGTGAATAACCACGACAGCGCTCCACATACCCGGTCCCAGGCTTTCTTTGCTTCTTCTTGAGCTGCCTCAGCTTCATTTGTCTTTACGAATAAATTTCCTTATTCCTATGTAGAAGTTAACTAAAAGATGGCCAAGTTCAGTCATCGATTTTTTTCGGAATGCGCCATGAATTCGTTCTCTTCGAATTCATCTCTGACTCACTCGGTACCTCTCCAGAAGGTGATACAGTCCAATTAACTAGAAGAGTCTTAAATTAAGTAATACACTGATCTAGAAGTCACGGGAAAATTGAACTGCATCGTTTTCGAACCGAGGCACAAATTGACGCGAGAGGTGGCAAGTGGCGCCCTTTACCGGCTGCGCTATGAATTCTACGATCTGGAGAAGTAGTTAGCCTTCATTTCATTTTTCCTTTAGTATTCGCAGTGTGCTCTATCTGTGCAGTGGTGAGACATTGTTCACCGCTTTCGGTACTAACTGCCGGCTTGATAACTTCCGGGACATGCTTTGCTCGACCCAGAAGTATACAATATCGTTCGATATTGATCAGCCAATGACACTATTTGTTTACGTGTTGTGAGACTTCTCCACCAGACAGCATACTCACATGATTATTTCTTCAAACGATTTGGTAAATCTGATAATATTTAAGTTTGAACGAGTTTCGATCGTAGCCAAACATCGTCCGTAACAGCTCATAACCACCTCCTAATCTTAAAAGTCGGCAGTTTCGATCGGAATTGATTGGTACTGGACGACCGACGCTTTGTGAATTGAAAACAAAGGAAAGGAAAGGAAAGAAACAACTGTACGAAAACAAGAGATTTCACCATTTTCTTCAGAAAAGCCTTTGTTTCGTGCTTCTGGCTCTTCAGTGAGGAAGAGGAGTTGTGAAGTTGTCAGCTATTAGGTTGGTGCGTAAGTTCTCGGACATTTGGGGCATGGAATATTTATTATCACAACATACGAACAACAACATCAAATCATTTGAAGTAACCACCCTTTACATCAATTGTCTTCCGCCAACGTGCTGGTAAGTCATGGATGCCTTTTCTCCAAAACGTGGCCGGTTGTGATTCGAAAAATGTGAGCAGTGCCTCCTTGACATCCTCTCGGTTCCTGAATTGCTGGCCATGAAGGCTTGAAAACAAGTGATGATCAGAAGGAGCGAGATCTGGCGAGTAGGGTGGATGTGGAAGAACGGTCCATCCGTAGTCCGCCAACTCAGCCGCCGTCGCTCTAGCAGTATGCGGTCTAGCGTTGTCGTGTTGAAAATACACCTTCACTTGCTCTCCTCGTGTGGTTTGAAGGTGGGCCCTCAACTCCCTCAGTTAGTTGACGTAAACCTCTGCCGTCACTGTTCTCCCTTCGTCCAGCAGCTCCCAGTATTCTACGCCAAGAAAGGCTCCACCAAATGCATAGCATCACCTTTTTCCCGTGAAGGTCGGGTTTCGGAACGTCCTCTGCCTCTCCAGTTGCGTCAACCCACTGTGCACGCCGGTGATAATTAGAGTAGAGTATCCACTTCTCATCCCCGGTGACAAGGTTGTCCAGCCACCCGTGGGTACGTCTGAGGGTAAGGAGAGACAGAGCGACATCGGCTCTGCGATCCATGTCGTGTTGTGTCAAGCCGTGAGGGACCCAGCGACCCAATTTTTGCACCTTGCCAATCGACTTCAATCCTCGGACGACTGTTGAGTGACTAATACCAAGAGTGCTTGAGAGTTCGCGAGTGGTTTGGTATGGGTCCGCTTCCACTCTACTTCGGAGGCCATCCAAATCCAGTGACATCGGGCGCCCTTCTCGTTCATTATCTTCAACGGAGAATTCACCAACTGCGAACTTCGAGAAGCACTGGTACACAGCACTTCGAGCAGGAGCACTCTCGTTGTAAACATCCTTCAGGTACGATTCGTTGGCATTGAGGCCAGATTGATGCAGGAATAACATGACGTGCCGAATATGCGTCTCAGTTGGGATGAACTGCTTAGCCATAATAGCTGACGTTAACAACGCAGAAGTGAATGTTAGGAACAGTTTTGTAGCCCTTTCCTTCTCTATCGATCGATCATTTACGCGTTGACACATGTGAGAAATTTGGCGGGAAAATGCGCTTTCAATTCAAGAGGATCAAATGTCCTAGAACTTATGCACCAACCTGATATTATTCATTTAATTTTTTTGCAATATTAATTACACGAGCAGCTTTCTTGCGTATACTCACTCTACTTGAAGGCCGCCGGGTACCCATGATAAGGATAAAGGTCGTCGTCAATCATTTTTCCTACAGGATGTGCCATGCATTGTAAATTAAAGTCAAATGCTTCGCCTGGATCAAAAAGAGCTGCTCCGCCCGGCCGTCCGTGTATCTATCTATATGTCTGTCTGTCTAGAACGGAGATTCTCAAACCTCATGATATTAGGTTGTAACGAATAAAATGGCACTGAACCACTGTAAATTTAAACAGTTAATATCTCGGCTTGTAGGCAAGTTTATTAATCGAAATAAAAACCTTCTGATTCTACACATCTTTGCCAACGTGATACAAGCTTTTTTATCCCAGTAGCATAAAAATCAGAAGTTCTGGAATTGACGAAATCTTCGAAGGCACTTTCGGCATCCTGTTGGTATTTGAATATTTTCCCTACCAAGAAGTCGCCAAGATGCTTGAAGAAATGGTAGTCTGTTGGGGAGAGGTCGGGAGAAAACGGAGGATGTGGTAGAGTTCCAATGCTCAGCTCATTCAATTTCTGCAACGTCATTCGTGCTTCAGGGGGGGGGGGGGGGGCGAGCATTGTCGTGCAGAAGGAGAACTCGCCTTCGGTTTACCGAGGCCGGCCGGATCTCCTTCAACTTTTTCATCATTTCTTCAACTTCAATGCAGTACTTCTCTGCCGTGATGGATCCACCGGGAGGGAGGAAGCTGTGGTGAATAATTCCCAGCGAACACCACCATACTGTCACCATTACTTTCTTTTGGTGCAATTCCGGCTTCGCAAAAACCTTGGGGCTCTCATCGCTGTCCACCCACTGTGCCGATCGTCGCCTGTTGTCGTACATTATCCATTTCTCGTCACAGGTTACGATGCGATCAAGGAATGGGTCCGTTTCGTTCCGTAGAAGCAGTGCGGACGAGATCTCATATCGTCGGTTTCTTTGCTCCTCAGACAGCTCGTGAGGCACCCATCTTTCCAGCTTTTTGGTCTTTACAATTTCCTTCAGATGCCGGGCAGCTGTGTTGTGACTGACGCCAAGAACCTTCGCCATCTCCCCGGTACCTTTGTGTGGATCCTCCTCTACCACATCTCTCAGCTTGTCCTCATCAACATCACTATGCCTCCCACGACCTTCATGTCCTTCCAAGCTCTCATCTCCATTCCGGAACTTCTGATACCAACGCGCCGTCCGAATTGTGGAACATCCTTGACCGAATGCGGCGTTGATCTTCTCGTCCGCCTCCTTAGCTGTAGTGCCCAGCTTGAATTCATACAAGTAAATGCCTCGGATTACCCCTTTGTCCATCTGCAAAAAAGTCAATAAAACTCTAAAGTTTTCCCACTTTTACATAGAAAATTTGGTACTCACCGGTAGAGCAAAGTTTGCGCTTCTAAATGATATGCCAAATGTTACGGTTTGTTCTGGATCAAACGCGTAAAGACGCGCCAAAAAATGGCGCGAGCCAGTGCCATTTAATTCGTTACAACCTAATAGAATCTCGTTTCAATATACACTGGGTAGCTAGTGTTTCTGTTTACTTTGATCCTTCGGAAGAAGTCGAATTTTCGAATGGCCGAATATATTCGAATACTCGTAACATCGATTTTCGAATAAGTAAATATTATTCGGTTCTAGAAATGTCGAAGCTATGAGTATCATTGCCGAATATCATTCGCTTTTCAAATCGTCGAATTTCGAACGACCAAAGAGTAGTAGAATATTCGAAATAAGATTAGACAAAAAAAACTCGAATATATGGTTTTCAGATAATCGAATAAAAGAGCAGTTCGAAAAGTGGACTTTTTCAAATATTTAAATATCAAATATTCCAATTTATTCGATTCGGACAAAGGTATAGCCTCCTGGTAAGCCCAATCGAAAACAGAATTTCAATTTCGAACCAGACTGAATGTGAAGCGTGGAGAAAAAGGATGTAGTGGATGAATTTTTGGGTACTTTCCGGGATGGTGACCAGCGGCGCCGCGAGTGTACGCTCTTCGGAGAGTCACATAAGGGTAGCGCAGGGCTCATCTAAGATAATCCCAATAAAAGCACGTGGCAGTGCATGGGTCCTGCTGACGTCGGCTATCATCCCGGAAAGTACCATATTTTCTACAGAAAATATGTCGCGCCTGCAACTTCTATTAAAGCCTGGGAAAAACTCCTACAATTTAGCGATGGAATGGAGTTTTTCCTAGGGTAGAGGTAACCTTCACAATGTGGCATACGTTTGGAACGCATGGCGCACGCCGAAACAGTCGATATGCATTCCTGCGGTTCTTTTGCACGAAGTTCTTTGGTCTTTGATTTGCTCGAAATGTTCACACGTTTGATGGCTGTGCTGCTGTCTGTCCGGTCGACGCCGTTGCTCCACAGACCTAGTTGGCGTGAGTGACTCAACCGGGAACTCGTCCGAATATCGCTTGCCCGATCAGTGTTCACGGGCAGCAGTTGAAATGTCGGGCAGAAGTCAACAATGCCGGATCCAGTCTTGGGCGGCTGTTTACCGAGGCAATAAGGGAAAAGCCCCTCTCTCAGCAGACCTTCCACGAATCAGACGGCAAACACAACACTGCAGCTTGGTACTCAAGTACTCAAGTACTCGAGTACTTAGGTAGTACTTTGGGCGGTTACGAGCAAACAGATTCGAGAGGCGGTGGCAAAAAGTCCCCTTTGCAGCACTGCCTCACGACTGAGGACGTCAGCAGCGGTTCCGGGGATTTCCAAGGGAACGAAGACCGCGATAGATCAGACATAACGTTTGAAGGAATGGCCGTGGAGTTGCCGACCCTGCAGGAATGAAGCATCTGACATCCTGGGGCTAGATTCATCAACGGCTTACAACAATTAAACAGAGAAAATACGGCGAAATCCCTGATCGAAATCCCGGCGGCTTATCAAGCGATATGTTGAAACGTTTCGCCGCCCTATCAGGGATTTAGGCTGTATTTTCTATGTTAGACCGCTGTGTCGTCGATGAATCCGTCCCCTGTATGCGAACCTGTTTAATCAGTTACTGTAATACACCAGACGTTCAGCAACCTAGCGGCCGCCAAACGTCTGGTTGGGGACTTGGCCGCCAAACCCCGAAAATAGAACAACCCCAATCTCCTCCGTTCTCCTTTAGGACAGAGAAAATACAACGGAAATCCCTGATAACGTGGCTTATCAACGAGCGATATGGTGAAACATTTCGCCGCGATATCAGGGATCGTGGATTTCGTAGGACGGGTCATCAAAGTATGTAGGGAATACCACCTGCCCCTTGTCCTAACCTTTGTCGACTACGGAAAGGCCTTTGACAGCGTGGAAACGAATGCAATTCTGTCAGTGCTGGTCGACCAGGGAGTGGACCCGTCCTACGTAAGAACACTGGCCGACTGCTACCGCCACTGCTCAACAACAATAAAACTGCTTAGACGTCCCATCAACATCTCCATCGAAAAGGGCGTTCGACATGGCGACACTATCTCGCCAAAGTTGTTCACCGCCGCCTTGCAGTGGGTGATGAAGTCGCTCGACTGGGACGAGAAGGGCATTTGTGTGGATGGAAAGTTCCTTTAGAATCTTCGTTTTGCCGACGACATCGTCATTTTCTCAACGACCACTGCTGAGGCGGAGACGATGCTGAAAGAGCTCAACGAAGCAGGGATGAAAATCGGACTGCGAATAAACCGGAAGAAGACACAGTTCATGAAGAACGCCTGGTGCGAAGGAGACCAGATCAACATTGATGGCTCTCCTTTGACGGAAACAACATCCTACGTGTACCTGGGCCGTTCTATCAACATGGACAACGTTATGAAGGAGGAACTATTAAGAAGGAGGAAGGCTGCGTGGTCGGCCTATGGGCCTCTCTCTCTTAAGAGGCCACCGACCAGCTCTCGAATTTCGATCTACGCGCCCACCTGTTCGATTCAACCGTCCTCCCAGCGTTCTGCTACGCCGCCGAAACGTGGGCTGACACTGCGTCCACGTCAAAATCCTTGCGTGCTACTCACAGAGCGCTCGAAAGATGTCTTCTCAAGTTCAGCCGGTTATCACAACACCGAGGTGGCCTTCACAGTTCCGACTTACGCACGATGTCACGACTAAGAGACCCGGCAGAATACGGATCGAAGATGAAGCACCGATGGGCCGGTCATATCATGCGAAGCACGGACGATCGCTGGACAAGAAGAACAGCGGAGTGGATTCCAAGAGAGTGCAAGCGTCCTCGAGGAAGACCTCCAACGATGGTCCTATGGTCAGATGTGTTCGTCGGAATCATCGAAAGGCAGCGTTCATTGCCAAATTCTAATTCACAATCGGCTGATGGTCGTGGTCGTCGTTCCAGTCGAGCTAGACGAACATCATGGATGACGATTGCGAGAGAAAGAAATGAATGGCGATTGCGTTGGGGCTCTCGCGACCAGTGAAGACCAGCCGTCTAAGTAAGTAAGTATCAGGGACCTTTTCTCTATTTTCTTTATTTTAATTATATTTTTTGCTGTATTTTCTCTGTTAAATGGCTGTAAGTCGTTGATGAATCCTGCTTCTGGTGTCATTTCATCAAGTACTATGTAAGCAAGTGTTCATAAATGATAACACAGTGACTTCTGGTATTGCTTCTGGCTTTTCAAGCACTTGCCTAGGATTCCAGTGCTACCAGTCCAGCTCGTTTCAGGAAGCGATGCGTCTAATCTTTTCTGCCACTGAGATTGCTGGACGAGCGCCGGCCGATTAAATCCAATAAATCTGAACGCTCATAAGATTAAAGCGGCCCTATTTCCGCTTTTTAGTCAGGAGACTAGAAAACCAATCCACAACGAAATGATGTCCTGTCAGTCATCTCTGTTGAGAAACCGCCCCTGCCCGAACTCAGTAGCTCAGTAGCTTGAAAGACAGAGCGAGAAAAACTTCGGTGATCTGGCAGGTCAAGATACTGAAGGCTTCCCTTTTTCCTGCGTCGCAAAGTAGGAATATTCCGTTGCATTTTTTAAATAAAGGTCCAGTTCAGGTGTCGCGAATGTGCGTAGCATTGGAGGGAGGGAACGCGTCAGCCTATCAGGTCGCGTATAATGGGCGTGTCATCTAGACTGTGCGTGTAGTTACCATGGTTGGATGATAATGTGTTCGGTCGGTGCTATGGTTGGCGGGTGAGCTCCAGCTTACCAGTGCTGCCCAATTTCGCTACATGACTCGAAAGACCTCGTACAACCCCCCAGACAATACCATTCGACCGCTTGATGGTTTGTGCGCTAGAACGCTTTAGGATGTTGCTGTGTCTAGCGATTAATTTTGCAACTATTAGGCCGTTGCATATGAAATGGCCGATTTTGAGTGAAAATTTTAACAGATCATAACTTTGCTTGGAAGCAATTTTATTAGTCGATTAAAGCACCAGCAGTTATAAAATGCAATACAATCTTTACAATTTTTATAAAGCGTGCATCTCGGCATAGCTTGAAGTCATTTTTATTTTAATTCAGTTGAAAAGGGTAGGTAATACTTGTGGAGTTGCAGTCGATGCCAAGAAAGACACTATTAATCAATACAAATCGATATTTAAGGGAGTCCTCTACAATAGGACGACGTGTTATGTATGAACGAGGTCTATATTATCCTTCAAAAAAAGCTATTTGACCACTTGACCGTTGTCCATTTTGATGCTTGACTGCCTTAGGGGATTGCTCTGTGACGTCATCACTTGTGACGATGCAATCGATATCCATTGGGACACCGTCAATCGATACAAGTCGATACGCAAGCGGTTTCTTCGCTCGTTGGGCGTGTTACATAGAAAGCTAGTTACTTCAGGCAAATTCCGTTGGACAGCTATAGCCCTCACATTAGGCGGGGTTTATACTTCAGTCGTCTGTCGGCGCGGCAAGCTAGCAATATTGATCGTCCGCTTAATCGATATCGGTATCCTACATAACTTCAGGCCGAATCGAAGCATAAACTCCGTCCTAGGACTAGGTCACTTCACAGAACATTAATCAGAGTTCTCTAGCTGAGACTTCTCAATAATAGGGAGTAATTGGTGAATCGATAACTCTAGTCGTTAATGTGGCCTACATGAGGAGACGAGAAGGCGTTAGCCAATCATAGTCACCGTCTGAAAGCGTGTCAACCTCTGAGGGCATCGATGGTAAGCGCCCTTCTGGGTGTCACATCCAATGCACCCTGATTGGTCGGACCTTTCCCCGCCTCCTTCCGACGTAGGCCACATTAACGACTAGTACCGATCCGATCGATAATTTCTGCCGCTTAAGTAAAAATGGCAGGAATCTGCTGACCAACGATCTCGTCTGCTCAATTCGTGACAAATATCATGCGAAGCGGTGAGGGCTGAGCTCCCTATTACCCAACTGTTCTAGAATGCGCCACGTACTCTACTTTTAGAAGATATCAAGGAGACTGGCTGCTGACCTTTGGCTATATTACCGCTTATCCCAGTCGCCAAGCTATATAATGCCTTCAGGAATGCAGGTTATCCTCACGGATGAGCTAGATTTACAATGAAGTGTCTGAACGTTGACGTCAGAAAACCAACGTCATCTAGCCAGGAAAGCCGGTGGCATGGAAAAGTAGACGTCTGCAGCCTTCTGCTCCCACTCTTCTGCTTTCGTGCATCATTACAGCGCCTTCTAATGACGACTTAAATGGATTTTGCTGAAAATTGAGGCTCCATTAAGTGGTTTTTATTCGGTGAAATGGAAAAGAGGGTGGCATTCCTCTTGATTGGCGTGATAGCGTTTTAAGCGCTCTGCACTGGCAGCGATCGTCGTCAGATGGGCTTGGCTTCTAGACATCTGGAGATCCACCCCACGCAAGGGTTAGGTATGGCTTCTGTAACTGGAAGGCTTATTTCAGAAGGATTTATGGGCTCTGGCGCTGAAAAAGTGACCGTTGATCGTCTGGCTAGAAATATCGTCGAGAAGAAGCCTTTGCAGAGCGCTATTCGATCTGGTGTGGCTGAATCGAGTGCTGCGATAGGGTCATCAGGCCGAGTGCCATGGATTCAGCGGCCGGAGTCAAAGACCATCGGTCAGGAAGTGCGGTGCTCGTCGATGTTCGGGGCATCCTTAAGAGTGAGCCATGCATTCCACTCCGGTGTAAAGTAGGCCGCGAGATTCCTTCAGTGCTATCTTTCCGTTCAAAACACTTTTAGTTAGAAAAATAATGAAAGACACACCTTAAGAAAGGCTTTAGCGATCCAGCAGCCAAATCTGAATATCTCGGAAACAACCGAACCCAGAGCGATGAAGAGCTGCTCCATTCGTCTGCACCACATGTATCCATCCCATAAACACTTAGAATATCGTGCTGTAGAATCTATAAAAGGCGAAGAGGCCCCTGCTATCTCAGGAGCTTCCATGAAGCAATTCTACCCTATAATCCTGCCGTTCTCTAAAGACTTTCAGAGTTCGCCTCAGTTTTTGCACGTCTCCGGAGAACTAGTCCATGGCCGTAATTGCACAGCGAAAAGGCCGTTCGTTAACTTTTCTTAGCTTCTCGCAAAGCCCACGAAGTCTTCAGCTTTGTAGTGCGTAGACAAATATCCTTGAATTATGTCGTCACAGCGTGCCGAATTTCGTTTCTGTTCGCAGTTACTTAAAAATAGTGCATCGAACTCGGTCAGCTTTCCTTCCCGTAATTTCGCAGTATTCCTCGATGAAAAAAATTGACTCTAAAATGTATTAGGTTGGAAAAAAAGTCTTTTCATTTTTTTCAAAGATTTATTACTTCACAACTACAAAGTCAAATCAATTGAGATAAACTCTATTTCGTCCCACTACACTTCTCCAAAGACTGGGTAATTTTCCAATTCCTCTCGCTTAAAAGACTGCAGTTCTGGAGTCGAACCATTGATGAATCCAATTTTTGAGGTCTTCATCAGTTCCAAAATATTTCTCTCCAATTTCTTGCTTGAAAGCACGGAAGAGATGGTAGTCGGCACGAACGAGGTTAGGGCTATACGGTGGATGTGGCATTACCTCCCAGCCCATCTCCATTATTGTTTCTCTTGTGAGTCTTGCAACATGTGGTTTTGCATCGTCATGCAGGATCATCACCTTCGACTTCTCCGGCCTGTTTTCTTAGAGAGTTGCGACGACTTTGTGGAGTTGGCCGCAGTATGTGACAGCAGTAAGTGTCTCTCCACTTCTGAGAGTTTGCCGATAAATCACTTCTCTGATATCCCACCAAACACTGAAGAGAATCTTCCTTTCGTGAACATTGGGCTTGAGATCAGACTTAGGGCTCTCTCCCTTTTGTACCCATTGCCTTTTCCTCGGAAGTTGGCACACAGAACCCAGGACTCTTCGCCTGTCACAATCTGCGGAAGAAACGATTTTCTTCCTTATCTGGACAAAAAAGAAGCAGCGATGGAGAGCCGTCGACCTTTCTGAGTGTCTGACAGGGCATGTGGAATCCAAGCTCCAAATTTCCATGAAAGCCAAGATTCTTCAGATGGATTCCTACTATCCTATGAGACACTTCGAGCTTCTCTGCCAGCTGACGTGTCGTCTGCCAACTATCGGTACGAAGAAGGTGGAGTAATTCAGTGTCGTCCTATTCAGTTGGCCTTCCTGACCATGCTTTGCCCTCAGTGAATAATCTCCCTTTAAATACTTTCCGAACCACTCATAACAGGCGCGATGAGTAGTAGATCCCAAGCCATATATATGGTTAATTTGGTCTGCTGTCTGACGTGCTGTGGATTCCTTAATGAATTCATGAAGAATGCCGTGCTGAAAATGGCCATGAGGTAGATCTGGCAATGAGTTCGGAAGATTGGATGGATAACGAATTACAAGAAGAGTCTTAACCTGTGTCCGCGTGCGAACAGTAGACAAGTGTGATAGGATTACGAAATCAGCAATCAACATTGGCTAGTGCGTTTACAAGGGGAAGGGTAAAAAAAAATTCGAAGTGTGAAGAGACTTTTTTTCCAACCTAATATCATTTTCACGTCGAACTGGACACTTTTCAAATCAAATGAAACACTTATTCAAACTAGCTCAGGACTTTTGAAAGCAATATATGCATCTTCTACAACAAACTGGAGACCCTTCAAAAATATTAGAGTAATTTTTTGTTCAAGGAATATTTTTGTACAACTTTCTTTGAAGTTTTAGTTCATCTACCCAATAAATGAACACATTGCTTGATATGTTATCGAAATTTTATTTTTCAAGAAAAATCAATGTTTGAATTTTGTTTTAAGAGCAGAGACAGGCTGTCACTTTTTAGTGCCAGAAAAGAGATTGCGCCATTTCCTATTCTAAGAGTTCGTGACTTTTGTTCGAATGATAGCTGAATTTCTGTGTGCATGGAGTTTGACACCTGTTAACAAAGGGCAAAAGCAACTTTGAAGACCGAGTTATGCTTACTTTGATAAAAAATGCAAGTAGCCTTCACAACATCAGTCAAATAAAAGTTGTTCCAACTTTTTGAGCGTACGGCGTGATCCGAATTAATGTGCCATATGCTTGCCTCTTTGATGTGGTTCAAGGCAAATTTTAATTCATTATTCTCCTCTAAAAAATTTTTATGAAACTAATACATTTATTGAAGCCGATGAACAAAACAAAAAAGAAAAAAGACAATGAAAGCCATACTAAAATTTTCCTTCAACAAAAAATTATTCTAACCATCCCATTGCGTTTTTAGGTTAGCCTGTCTGAAGGTCATTTCGACTTGTGAGAGTTCGCTTTGATTTCAAAAATCTGAAAGCTTTTGTTCACACAGAGAGAATTTTCACCTTGCTGACCAATCCGCAATTTAAAGATAATCTCTAAAGATGAAAGGACAAAGGACGGCGTGTATCAATCCTTTTTCGGATGCGACACGCATCTTACTTCTACTGCTGATCGTGGAAGTAATTTAAATACGCATTTGGCCTATACAATGACTTGCCGTGGCCAGCCGATGAACAAATCAGCGTTTTATCCTTCCCAGATAAGTCTGTTACCAATTCACAACTCCGGAGGGAGGGAGGGCTTGGTTGGCGTGTGCGGGAAATCCAAACCAGGAGCATGGTATTGGGTCACATCTCAGCCAGCAGCTCCTCCGACTGCGCTACCAAAACCTTGTGTATGACAGTTAGCCCTCAAAACCGTTGCCTGCGTTCTGCCACGAGGTGGAATGCGCGGCGCATTCTCAGGGAGCTAGTTGCTGGGCTTTGTCCTTTATCGCCGTCGATAAATAAATATTGATGCGATAAACTCAGAAGCCAGATAGTAGCCATTATTCCTCTCTCCCCCTTTGTTATTGGGAGTTCGTTGTTTTTTCACATTCTGGAACACGATCCCCAAACATCAAGCTCATGTCTAATTCAGCAACGATATCTTGTAGTTTGTTTTCCTCAGAAGAAATTCTATACTGTATCTAAGGAAACGGTGTGGAGGCTCGTATTACAGACGTTCCATAGCGGGAAACTAGAGCCCTATGGGAACAGGGAGAGGAACGCACACGCAACACTTGGGCTACTGACGATGATGGCTACAATGTAGAAGTCAAACACGAGAGATGTGAATTGGCTGGCCGATTTCGCCCTTAAACGTGCGGAAGTCCGTCAACAGTTGAACTACCCACTCCAGAGGGATCCTGGTCTGACTTAAGCTAAAACCTGCCGGAAAACCTGCTTTAGACTGGACTTTAATTAAAACGATCATAACTTTTTTCTACTTACTACGAAAGGCTCACTTCAGTATGCACATCCGGTCATGCGGCCGCGCAAAAATGATGGCCGAAATACAAAATAAATAATGGTAAAAATTAACAATATCTCGACTGAATTTCTCCATTACTGCTTAGGGTTGAAACCATGGGATCTGAGTCAAGCTGGTGTGCTTTGCAGAATGTAAACAAAATCGATAGAACAAGTCAATAGCCTATAATAAATAAATAAATAAATAAATAAATAAATAAATAAATAAATAAATAAATCTATCAGAAAATCTATGAATCCATCTCAATCAGAATGCACCCACAACACACATTTCTGTTCGCAGACGTTTCACAATTCTTGAGAATCACGCAGATGTGCTCGTCGATGCAAAGGTTTCAGGAGGGTAAGCAGTATCGATTGGGCAATCAATATCGATTGGTATTACCACCAGTAATTCAGCGGCCTAGCGGCCGCCGACGACTGGGCTTCGCCCCCAAACCCCGAGTGGAGAACGCTCCGACCATCTTCTTTTCCCAACTTTTAGACCTTCACACTTTCATTGCGATACAGTCGTCAGAGCGGCCTGTCAGCCACACTGAGGGCTTCTCAAAAGGGTAGTAATAGCTTCTCCTCATCAATTTTAGCTGCTACCTATGTTATGGCTTCCTCAGGAAGAACACCTTAACTGCGTCGTTTGCGGCAAGCTAGAAAGAAAGAAAGAAAAGTTCGAAAGAAAAAAGAAAAAAATGAACGACATCTATGTATAATTTGATCAATATCGATTGATGGTGGTTGATTTCTCAAAAACAAACTTCAGATTCGTGTTCAGCGACCTCGATTACCCCCATGGCTGAACTTTCGTGCCGCTTGAACGCTATCTTCAAAAAATCGATAATATCGGTCGATATCGATTGGTCGACTTCAGATTCGTGTTCAGCGACCTCGGTTACCCCAGGGCTTAAGTTTCGTGCAGCTTGAACGACATTCATAAAAAATCGATCGACATCGATTGCCTCCCCTGCTGTGAACGCCTCCCGTCGATGATCATCTAAATGCCCATGCACGACTGCCCACATGTTCGGCACGTCTACGGCATCACCAGGCGTGGTTGCCGACGTGTTCGGCACGTCTACGGCTCGCCATGCACGGTTGCCGACGTGTTCGGCAAGCGTGCATGGCGAGCCCTATTCCAATTGTGATGCAATATTTTAATTGCTGAAAGTAGAGAAAAGGTTTGGAATAAATAAACAAGTAAATAAATAAATATTGGTCAATCAGCATCGAATGACAACATAGATTTTTGCTCGAAACTTTTAGAATGTTTGATAACCTTTGGAAAGTGACCGGTGCACATATTCCATAAAAGTAAGCAGTATCGATTGACAAACCACTATCGATTGATATTGCCACTTCGGCCAATGTGTTCTCCGTAGGCTTTACGTTGAACATTTTAAACTTTTAATGGGCAAGTACTATTGCGATGAGCGTGTATGATCATTTGGAGAAATCGACGGTTTTTGTATGCACTTCGAATACAAATGCAAGGTTTCCTTTCCGACCAGATCAACACAGCCTTCCTTCCTCCGAATCCAGGCTCCGAAAATCGACGAATTACGACCAGACTTTTTGGGAAGAAAAAGGCACGGACTTTGTTATTAGATGGTCGCCACACACCATTGTATAGGTCAGCTACGCCTTCAAATCGTCTCAACGCTATCTGAGAAAAGTGCTGTGCGTGGCGCATTCCATGGACCAACTATTGCTAGTTTTATAATCTCAGTATTTGTAAAGTAAGTCTTACTACAAGTACACATTTCATGACATTCATCTGAGTTTGTCCTACAAGTCGAATGCACGGCGCATTCCAAAAAGTTCGACGTCGATGAGTTGTGTTGGGTCCTGAAGAATTACATATACATAACACTATGAAACGATCGGCTTTTCTTCCTCGGCGCATAGTTTATGCAGCGGCTCTACGGCTCGGCTGTACTTTGTGCAGATAATCGCCAGGCAGGAGAGCGAGAGCTGAGGAGCTTCCATCGTTGGAAATACGATCCCCCCTTCGGCAGGCACATCCGAGAAAAACATCCGTTGCGGATCGTCGTCGACGGCGGCGCCGGCATCGGCAGCGCAGACGTCGTCGTCGGCCGTCGGCCACCTCATCCTTTCTTTCCGGCAATTCAATCGCCGTCGTCGTTGTGATTTGCTAGTCGGCGTCAGCGAATCAGCCAGTTTCCTAGTAGTTTTTGGACCTCAGCAAGGAACACAGCCGAAAAATCACCCTATTTTTAGTGGCTTCCTTTGCTAAAACCAAAAATATGGTTTTATCGATTTTTCAAACATTATTTAGTGACTTGACTTAGTAAAGCATAGCCACAGGAAGTAGAATGCGTGGCGCATCCCAAAAAGGTTTGAGTAATAGCGTCCTTTATCCTTTTTATAAATATTTAAATTGTTTTTAATCTATGTATTCCAATTTGAATGTTTATTTGATGTTTTATTTATTTATTTATTTATTACATCTCTTTTATCGCAACGGCACAAACAAGTGTCTACATGCTTCTCTTGCAAAGGGTTTAGCGTTCTTGTTCAGATTCCATTCGGATTGATATTTTATATTATTCATTAATTATTTTCGCACTATTTATTATTACATTATATTTTTTACTATTATATGTATTATTTTTCTGTTATAGTTTTTGTTTTTTATTATTTTCTTATTTTCTTCACCAAGATTTCCATGCACTGTTGCACTTTATGGCACACACGTTAAAGTGTACAAAATAAATAAATCAATAACCAAATAAATAAACAAATTTGTTATTGGAATTTTTGATGCGTCGACTGAGTTCCCCGCTTGGGATCTTCATTTTATTTATATTTCACGCTCAAGTGCTTAGTGAACGTTGAAACTGACTTACACTGACTAGTCGGTACTCGGCGTTGATCAATTTACATCAATTATCGATCGATGCACGCATTGGTTGGGGCTTTTCTGCAGAACTTACTGATATCGATCGATATTGATTGGAAAATCGATACTGCTTACTTGTTTTTAGAAAATTTTAGTTTATCAACATATTCGCGAGGCTCCGGAATCAAATGCCCATTCTTGAATAGAATTCGACAGTACCTATCGATATTGATTGGTTAATCGATACTGCTGACCTAATGTGAATTCTCTCCTTAATCGATTGTATGACGGCAACACCCATATATAATAGAAGCTGTTAAACCTAAGCAGGAATAAACAATGTTGTGTAGGCCTACGAACCACAAATATTCGTTGCGGACGGACACACAGACAAACTGGCGGATTAATTCCTTCACGTTCACGTAGGACTGTAGATCATAAATGAATTATTACTCATCATCCTTGTCCTTAATCGTTTAACTCATTACAACCAGATTCAAAGCAGAAGAAAAACAATAGCAGAAATCAATATTGTTTAGTTATTGTGAAGTTTTCATTCGCTGCCGACTTCCATTAGCACATGTTCTACTGATTAAATCAATATCGATGATCGGTATTGATTAATAACTCGGGTTTGTTTGTTGCCACGAAGAAAATTCAGTGAATATGATGTCTGTCTCACAGCAGATCACCTCTATTGAGGTCAATAGCATCGTACGTGAGAGGGCGGGCGTACGTACAGACGCACGGACGCAATATTCCCTTGCTCTCTGAAAGGTAATCGGCCACTATGGTGCTAGCCGCGATTTTCGAGGGGAACAAGAAATCGCCCCTTAAAATGCATTGAAGTCGATGTCGCGTCAAAAGTGTGCACTTTTCGGACGCAAGAGAAAATCGACGTCATTTTCGATTCTATTGTAGTCGCCCGTAATTATCGCTACTTTCGAAATTTAATTAGCTAGCACGTTCTAGAAGGCAACAGTGTATTGAGATCATTCAGTTTGCATTCTTCTTCAAAGCGTTAAGAAGGCGAAAGACCGGAGAGAATTGCCGACCTTCGTTCTCAGAAGAGCTTTTTTCGGTCGTTTTGATAGGAAGCTTCTCGAAGCTCTTCTGATTTATGATCAAGCCCATGGTCTTAAGGGCACCAATGAGCTACCAGATTTGCAATGCACGAAGCCCATGAATTCTTCAGAAGCTCGTTGGTCTAAATAGCTCCGCAGGGATCAAGGCGCGGTCGTCTGACAAAGCCTTCTCTCACACTGCTTCTTGACGCTCCTGGCTCAGGCATTCTTCGCTGGACATCGCCCCCTCTCTCTATTCAAACGTCGTCGCAGGGGTGGAATCAGCGATCGAACACGGCTGAATCTCAAATGAGCACGAGGGCGCAACGCCTCTTTGACTCCCAGTCTCTCGGAGATGTGTAGAAGAAGGACTTCTCGGAAAGTACACCAAGAGTGGGACAACTCCGAACTTCAGCAGCTTAGCCTTTTCAGGAGAATCTAGGCTTTTCTAGGACTTCCTAACGATTGTTTGAAAGAGAATATCGTGGACGTTGCGTTCGAACAAACAGCGCTTATGGTTTAGTGGGCTGCCATCCTGCTCGGAGAAAAGTGGACCAGCAGAGGACGCCGGTTCGAATCCCACTTTGACATAGTAATGCAACGGAAGGATAAACGAGAGGCGTTAGCCAATTTTTAGAACTTTTTTAAAACTTCGATTTTTTAGGATGCGCCATGCACTTTACTTTCACGTCCTATTTATGAACGATCATCGAATTTTGGTACAATTTCAATCTACTGTGAAACGACAACGAGTATGGATCCTGTGAAAGTGAAAGTGAAAACGGAATCCAAGATTTATGACAAAATAAATGAAGAAAATTCCAAAATTAATAGCATGTGGGGAACCCTGTCCATTCTTTTTGAGCACTAAGACCTGAGCTAACTTATCTAAAACTTCACCAATTAGCCATCAGGGGATGCTAACAGAAAAGGTTCGTATAAAGGAAAGGAACCTTTTTAAAAAATTGGATAATTCTTTTTGATAAACATGGTTCATATAGGTATATTTTTGTTTGATCTTGTTCATCTTCGTTCTTTCTTATTTATATACTCGTCACTGTAATTAAGATAATCAATTGAAGCTGCTTTGGAAGGCGCCACGCACTTTATCACCATACCATATTAAAAAAACGAGATTCGTTACTCAATCTCTTTTAAGATGCGCCACGCATTCTACTTCTACGGGACGCGTGGAGGCGATCTGAATGCGTGTTCGGCCTAGGACAATGATTTGCGGTGGCCAGCCAATTGACGAGTGCTTTATCCATCTCAGACAAGTCTGACAACCAACTGACAGACCACGCAGAGATGTAAGGCTTGGTTGACCTGGCGGCAAGTCCGAACCACGCGACAGCCAACCCTCTCCCGACTGCGCTATCTCGCACCCAATCATTACAATAGTGGAAACCTAAATCAAATCGTTTGGTAGACGTTCATTGGTATATGATTCCGTATTTAGTCATTTACAGATTTATGCTACTAAGTCTGTTCCTTATATGGGTATCTATTTATCATTTGTAGTCATCTATAATGTAGTCAATTGAGTATGTCGACCAATGGTCCAAACAGTGGGAGCTTCCATTATCAGCGGAGAAAACCAAGTGCATGCTATTTGGTCCGAAGGGTGAGACATCGGTCCCATACAAACTACAATCCACAAGTCTCATGCCTGTAGAGGATGTTCGAGACCTAGGTTTCTTGATTAATACTAACCTGGACTTCGGCAGTTACTACAGAACACTTGCGAGGAAAGCGAACTATACCATCTATACTCTGTTCAGGCTTCTACGATCGAAGGATCCCCAAGTATATTTACGGGTTTATAAATCCTACGTTCGACCGATATTGGAGTTTGGAATAACTGTTTGGAATCCTTGCAAAAAGAAGGATATCGATTTCTTGGAAAGCGTTCAGAACAGTTTTACCCGAAAGCTATATTTGAGATGTTATGATGTCCACTACCTGCAGCTGCCCAATGGCCTAGAAAGGGCAAAAGCACTTGGCCTTCCAACGCTGGCTAGTAGAAGAAGAAAGGCTGATCTCACCATGATGTTCAAAATTCTAACTCAGAGGCTCTCCATAAATCCACTTACGTTTTTCGGTGTACCGTTGACTAGAACTATGAGAGGTAAACTACGGCTTAACGTCGCGGTTGCAAAGACAAAGATTAGGACAAACTTCTTCACCTATAGGAACGTCAGCCAATTCAACACGTTACTAAGTGATGACAAAATGTCGTTGGGGTTGTCTGTCCAGGCCTTCCGTAATCTTATTGAGAAGTGACCTGTTATTGTAATTCTAAGTCATTTTTATGGAACTTGTCCCTGATTGTACTGCTTTGGTTACAGATAGCAGACATCACTTTGCAGTTATTTGTTCACTGTTTGTCCAGACGTTACTGTGTAGCTATTTGTTTATGTTTATTTTCATTCGGTTTCTTAATTTTACACGTGTGATCGCATTCCACGTCTTTAAATAAATAAATAAATATAGTGGATTTTATATCGAATGCAAGTCAGTTTACTTATTTTCATCTCTCATAAAGCCTTCTCTACCTGCTGATGAGATCCGGAGAAAGCTTTATATTCCTTGAGTTTGCCCATTCAGGTTAGGTCGAAACGAGCATAACTATCTTACGGCTTTGTCTTTCTCTAAATCAAGAGCGTTTACCACACGCCTTAAATCTGTGCCCTTAACCTTGCATGTGGAGAATTGTGCTGATGTTTTATATGAATGACCAGGTAGAGCGATTTCTGAAACCAAAGGTTGGAGTCAGGAGTCAGTACTCTATAAAGAAAGCAGCAAAGGTGGCATACGCAACGTTTTGGAACAACATTGCAAGGCTACAGGCTGAAGAAGAAACCGCCTTGGCAGTGGTTTATATCGCAACTAAGCTTAAAAACAAGTAAAAATTAGAAAAAGATTAAATCGAAACGTAGATTTTTTACCTAGAAACAGGAGTTTGTTGAGTATATTATTTCACGCTTGTCAGAGATGCGTCTCATCAGAAAATGAAATGCCTGGCGCATCCTATGAGGTTGCTACGCACGTCAATTGCTTCACAAGCAGTTTTCGGAGCGGAGCCATTCTTAGATGTAGTTCTGAGTTCAAATGCATCATCCCTATCGCCTTCGTCGGTTCCTCAAACATGGCTTATTAAACTCTATTCGGTTTAATTACCCAAGTTTGAGGCACCGACGAAGGCGATGAGGCCAAAACATCGGCCGAATAAACCTGTGCTATCTTAGCTAGCTGACGCATTCGAACTCTGAACTAAATATTCACTATGCCGAGATTTATGGTAAGTCGGATATGGAGCTTTTTTAGATGTTTTGCATGTCACGAAGCGAACAACAACGAATCTGTCTGTGGCCAACTTCTTTAGCAAGGGACACGTTGCTAGAAAAGCCATAGCGGAAGCGGAAGATCGTTTCAGAGTGTTCCGGCTTCACATTGCCTCCAGCTGTTGATCCTTGTTTTACGCCATTGCTGAGGTTCTAGCCGGGTTTATAATCTAATTGAAACTTTCCTGCGATTGAGAGTTTCTAGTTTCAAGAAAAAGTACTGTGAGGATCTCGACAAAATGCGGCAAAAATTCACCTGGCAGTTATCATCAGAAAAGGTGTAGTATTTTATGACAACGCCCGACTGTTTGCTGAAGACAATAGAAAAGCTGATTGAGTTGGGATATGAACCATCGACTATGCTCCATACTCGACAGAGCATTGTCTTACAGACCATCACTTTTAAGAGCATCTTGACAATTTCCTGCTTGAGAAATACTTCCGAAACCAAGTCGATGCAAAAAAAAACATTAATCAAACTCGTTACCTCCAGAACTCCAGAATTTTATGTTCCTGAAACATCTAAACTAGTGTTTCCTTGGCAGAGATATGCTGATTCATTTGGTGGTTACTCTGACTGAAAAGCCTCTTTGGAGCAAGTTGTAGCATTCTAAAGTAGTTGCTTCAAAACGGTCATTGTATTTGCACCGCTCTAATAACGTCGGCTCTAGGGCCGAATTCACCAACGACCTGCCGATGTTTCTGATAGCGCGGCTTATCAAGCGATATGGTGAAACATTTCGTTGATAAATCTGGCTCCAGGTTTGCCTACCGAGAGTAGTGACGTGGCTGCGTTAAAGAATAACCAACCCAAGGGCAATTCAAGGGGAGTGAGCAAGATTGCCATGAATTTTTCAGAAACTCCTAAGAGCCTACCACGCAATGCCGATTAATTTTTAACACTGTACTCCGAGTTTATCGAGGTGTGTCCCTCACTTACTGCTATGCATATTTCATAGCCCTTAACTGAGAGTGCAGGTAAGGGTAAGGGTGGTGGAGTATATTCCGAGGATAGGTAAAGGGCAGAATAGGGAAGCTCTTCAAGTGCAGGTGCCCGAAGGTTCCAACGATAGGCTGAGTTTTTATGAGGCCCCCATATATGTAGTTGAAGTGGGGGAGGAGACATAGCTCCAACGCCGCGCGAACCTCCTGGCGTCGCGCACGGTGCGCGACGAAATTGAATGAGTTGTCGCGGTCCGATGCTTCCGACAGGTAGGGCTGGTGACTCGCGCTAGATCGTGAAAGTGTGTTGTACAAGGGCTTGCGGCGGTCAAGTGATGTACAAGTCGCCATTGTATCCTTCCCAGACGAGTATGGTATCAATTCACCGATACCCCGGAGGGATGGAAGGCATGGTTGGAAGGAAAATCCGACCGAGGAACAAGGAGTCTGGTGCAAGTAACACCCGGCTCCTTCCCGACTGCTCTACCACGTCACTTCGTTGATACTACTGGTAAAATCCGACATCCTGATTAATTGATAGAGGCGGCTACTAAGTAGCCTTTCAATAGGAATGAGTGCTGCAAAAAAGATTGGCGGGTAATTTTGTAGAAGAACCTCTTTAAGAGAAAGGGCATGAACAGGATGTCAAGGCAATGATGTCAAAACTTGATAGCCGTGGCGTTCTGCCTAAATGTTCTGAGCTTAACGCTGCGATACAGATTATTGGTAGGAATGTGTCGAAGTCACTGCAGCACACTCTCTAAACCTAATTTACAAGCATATAATGGAGCATCGTAAACACAGCACTATTCTAGAGTCAGCTATGGTCAACCGGAGAGCACTGACAATCACAATCGAAGAAGAGAGCCGAAAAGGCGACTGACACTGTGGAAACTAATCGAGAAGCTTAAACACTGGCGAAATTTCGTGCTTCGCGGCTAAACATGCGTCACCGAGCGCACGTCCGTTTCAGCGCTGCTACGTGTCACACGGCTAGCGCGCCGCTGCGCGAGTAGGCGTGTTTTATACTCCCGCCGCGTAGCGGAATTTGGCGCGCCGCTGCGCGATTGCTGTTGGAAAGGGGAGCGTGAGAGACTCGTGGCTACAAGCTTCTGCTTACGGTACGTGAGCCAAGGATGACGAAGGAGACTGTCCATGAGTCATTGGAGAACCAAAACTGGAAGGGTTCGTCCGGCTAATCAGCGGAATGCATCTCGCTAATGTTAGTAGTAGGTTTTCTGTGGTGAGTGTCGAATCCTCTCTTAAGGCTGGAGTCGAAGTCGTCCACTCAGCCTACGGTTGAAACTGGTGGGTGTGGTATTGATTCGAATCCCCTGTAATGTAAATGCCACTAAACGACCCTCTATTTCGCAGCATGTGCGGGTCCAAAAATGAAACTGCTGGAAGGTGCTAATCGTCGAGAATCAGTCAGAATTCTCTTTTATGTGGCCATTCCGGTGTCATTGTGCACTAAACATATCTTTAACGCAGTAGGTGAAACTTCGGGAATGTCTGCAGATCTCCATTTCCTTCCTAGGTTATGGCAGGTACGAATGAATAAGGTCATGATCACGGATTTTGGAAAAACCGCAGCGTGATTCAAAAAAATGGATGTTAGATTCGTGATTTGCACCCCAAATAGCCCCCTAGGCGAAGTTTGGGCGAAATCGGTGATTATAACCTTGACAGCCTTGGCACCCGAACCTACCGTAATCAATTTCAAAAACGGATGTCATGTTTGTGATCAACACGCTAATGACCCCCTGGGTGAAGTTCAGGTTGAAGAACTAAAATGGTTGAAAAACTTTTTTTCGATCTCTACTCTACCTCTGGAGTCCTGAAAGTGCATTGGTGCCACCATTTTGCTACACCCTTTTTGTTCTGTCGACTGGAGACCTAAACAAGGTCATAGCAAAACAGCTAATCCCGGTGTGAAATCTCTCACTCCACACCGAGTGCACCGCAGCTGACCGCTCCGCGCCGCGGTGCGATTCGCCGATTACCGTAGCCCGAGATTCCGTCAAATGTGGTGTTTTAAGGCGGCGGAGTATGAATGCGAGCGCTGCC
The DNA here is from genome assembly GCA_947359475.1 of Heligmosomoides polygyrus bakeri. Taxonomy (NCBI): domain Eukaryota; kingdom Metazoa; phylum Nematoda; class Chromadorea; order Rhabditida; family Heligmosomidae; genus Heligmosomoides; species Heligmosomoides polygyrus. Next base: position 4,707,459 of record OX375866.1, read on the forward strand.
AGAAGGCGCGAGAAATCGATATTTATTTCAGCAGTCACGCCGCGCGGCGGCGCAGCGTGGTAGTTGACATAGATATCGATTTTTCGCGTACAACCGTACAGGCGAATGGGTTCCTTTGTTTACGCTAGAGTGAAGGCGGCCGAGAGGAGTTACATGATCAACATCGAAAAAGCCTGGGAGTTTCGGCTACAGTGAGGGGAGGACGAGCTGCGCCAAGTGATCAACATAGAATCAACCCATCCTAAGAATCATATACAGCGTTATCTTTAGAAGCCGGGCAAAAAGTATGCACGGATGCAGCAACACAGTCTTATCTTAAAATGGATCAAAAGCGCGGCAATCTCGGTCTGAATAAAAAAAATGTGAAAGAACAAAGCGTGAACTAATTTTCCCAAATTTCTTTTTAATGCACTACTCTGTAATGCGCCGAACTTGAGAAACGGAAAGATATAGGGATTGCGTCTTGTCACTTAGGTTCAATGATCTTTAGTGGCTGTCTTTTGTCGTATCGTATTGCTCTTTCGCGCTTCATTCAATCGTATTTGTGTTAATTCATTAAACGGTTCAATTACCTAAGTTTGAGGTACATTAAAAGAATTGCATTATAGCTGTGTGTACGCGCTTGGCAAGAAAAGGGGTGGTCTACCGATATCGAGCAGAACAACCAACCAACATGTATTTTATAAGGCCTAACTGATCCTTAGAAGTATTATTGCTTTCCACGAATACTGCAACGTTTTTTTGGGGTCTTCTCAAATATCCCTGGCAACACAGATGCTATATTGATCGGTCGTAATTTATGGGAATTTTTAGTGGTTTCTAATTCCGTGGCTAAGTTCTTTGACAAATTTTCCAGTTCCTTCATCACTTGGGATCCGCAAAGTCTGCCAAATATAAGGCTTTAGTATATGCAGGTCCAGGAATACCTATTTTAAAGGGCGAAATAGCTACATTACGTGACGCCCATTGTTTTTAATGGCGCGGTCCTAGTAGTAACTGTTGTTGTTGGACACAACTAAAACGGAGATTTATTCTACCCCTTTGTGAAGAGAATGGCATACCTCAGTGCTTGTTGTGTGCTCCCACAATCGAAGCGGAGGCACAGAATTCCGTTTCGCCGACTACGTAGTGCTTCCTTTTGAGCCTGCAGAACTCTCCGAGTTATAAATCATTTACAAGGCGTATGCCGGCTTTGAAAGTTCGTCAACTCAATTTCGCGGCGTATTCTGAGATGAGCGCCTGCTCTCTTCTCAGGCCAGCTTCTTTTGACACGTGTCAGGCTGTCTTCTGGGAGCACTTTTCTTGGCTATCCACTGAAAGAGTACTCCATTGAATTAAAGCTCCCTATTCTCCAAACACTGAATGGGCTCTGAGGATTATTTTCGTTATCCTTTTTTCGTTCAAATGGCGAGCGCTAAGGTAACTTTTCCACTACTTTTTTAATGGAAACTTGCTCACAACAGTAATCTGAAGTCGTTCACCTGCTTCGTGATCATTCCAGCAACCGATTCATCAACGTATAATGGGCTGAGTGCTGATAGATCATTGCTACGAGAATGCGGATAGCCTCGATCGAAGACAAACATCCTTCCAATAACATCCTTCATAATGTTTTTACCCCGATGCCTTTTGTTATGAAGAATGCACTTCGGTGTACCTTGCAAAATATTTTTTAAAATCGTTGGTTCCCTGAGCTTCATGGGTGTAACTTTGACTTTGCAATAGTGAAGCTCGACTTGGTCAATTCTTTATTGACAACGTTTCGGGCTATAAGCCCTTCTTCAGGTCTAAAAACAGTTATATTGCACATCTCGACAACAACACTTTACAAACAAATAGAGGGCTTTCCGGACAGACCTGGGAATCACAGGGAGGAGGAGGGGCCAGGGATGTTCAGTGGTGCGTTTGGCCGGAAATGAAGCGCAATGGTCCTCGGGCTACTTATATATCTTAGTGGGCAGTGACCGCTCTCTCATATTTCCATGTCGCCATCATTGTCAGCCGGTCACGCCGCGTACCCTTATAGGGTGATAAGCCTCATTGCATTCTTCATTTCATCTCTCCGATTTATTGGTGGTTCCCAGTGCTTTATCTCCAGCGCTTCCTTGATCTTCCTCTCCACCGGATCTGTCAGATTCCTGTGGAGTATAGAAACTCGCAGTTGCGGCAGTGGATCACGTGCGTGCTTTAGGGTGCGGTGTTTCGAGAATGGATTGTCTGGATAGCTTTGAGGGCTACGCAGAGCTCTCAGATGTTCATCCATTCTCCTTCCTAGTGGCCTTCCTGTCTCGCCTATGTAGTATGTACTTACAGCTTCGCGTCTATATGAGAATCAGTGTGAAAGGACAGATTGTTTGATCTGTGAAGGAGAACACAAAGTGTGCAACATTAGTGGTGTGGTTTACAAAGTGGTCTGCACATCCTGCGAAGAAT
>OX375866.1:4710091-4766380 GCA_947359475.1 Heligmosomoides polygyrus bakeri
ATCTCTCCGATTTGTTGGTGGTTCCCACTGCTTTATCTCCAGCGCTTCCTTGATCTTCCTCTCCACCGGATCTGTCAGATTCCTGTGGAGTATAGAAACTCGCAGTTGCGGCAGTGGATCACGTGCGTGCTTTAGGGTGCGGTGTTTCGAGAATGGATTGCCTGGATAGCTTTGAGGGCTACGCAGAGCTCTCAGATGTTCATCCATTCTCCTTCCTAGTGGCCTTCCTGTCTCGCCTATGTAGTATGTACTTACAGCTTCGCGTCTATATGAGAATCAGTGTGAAAGGACAGATTGTTTGATCTGTGAAGGAGAACACAAAGTGTGCAACATTAGTGGTGTGGTTTACAAAGTGGTCTGCACATCCTGCGAAGAATTCTACATTGGCGAGACAGGAAGGCCCCTAGGAAAGAGAATGGATGAACATCTGAGAGCTCTGCGTAGCCCTCAAAGCTATCCAGACAATCCATTCTCGAAACACCGCACCCTAAAGCACGCACGTGATCCACTGCCGCAACTGCGAGTTTCTATACTCCACAGGAATCTGACAGATCCGGTGGAGAGGAAGATCAAGGAAGCGCTGGAGATAAAGCACTGGGAACCACCAACAAATCGGAGAGATGAAATGAAGAATGCAATGAGGCTTATCACCCTATAAGGGTACGCGGCGTGACCGGCTGACAATGATGGCGACATGGAAATATGAGAGAGCGGTCACTGCCCACTAAGATATATAAGTAGCCCGAGGACCATTGCGCTTCATTTCCGGCCAAACGCACCACTGAACATCCCTGGCCCCTCCTCCTCCCTGTGATTCCCAGGTCTGTCCGGAAAGCCCTCTATTTGTTTGTAAAGTGTTGTTGTCGAGATGTGCAATATAACTGTTTTTAGACCTGAAGAAGGGCTTATAGCCCGAAACGTTGTCAATAAGGAATTGACCAAGTCGAGCTTCACTATTGCAAAGTCAAAGCAAAATATTTTATTATTATAGTTTAGTTCAATAAGGGAGGATACCAAGCTACTAAGCCTGTTTATGAAATCGTCTTTTTTGCTGCAATTACGTGATATGCGAAAGGCTTCCGTATAAATTATAGCTTTTTAAAGGGGATAGTCAGACGATGTCGTCGATACCATCATAGAGATAGTTCATGGAGTTTTATCAAGCATATAATAGTATTATACTAATCACCGAGTCCACAGATATCTACGGTCAAGATGATCCCTGGAAAATTTCATTGGCTACTGTTTTATCCATATCTAACAAAATAATATCAATAATAATAGTGAAACTCGGCGCGCGGGAAAAACACGCGCTTTCCGAAGCAGCACTCACGTGAAAATCGCGCGTGTCGTGAAAGGGTTAACATTTTTTGTCGACGAAACAGGTGGTGGTTTGCCCTTGGATGTTGCCCCAGCGCAAACGATAAGGACTTTGGAAATGCAGGGTACGCCTCAAATATAGGGTTTCTACAAAGTATGGTTCGCAATTTTCTGAAAGTGGTTCTTGTGAACAGGCAAGATTGCAGTTTCGAGGAGATGTTACGTGCGTTTGATAGAGTGGTTCCAACATATGTTCGTGCACAAATTTCATGTTGGCCGGATCAACGGTCAACAAGTTCTGCGTCCATCTTCTCATCGAGCCACCATCATCTCGTGGACGAAAGACTTTGACAAGCGGATATTGCAGCCAGGGGCTACATCAACGACAGAACCGCGAGGATTGCTGCGCAGTACAAGCAACGATGACACCATCATCCGCCCCAGAGAACAGCTCTCGGGATGGCAACATGCATGACATTTATAAAATAATCCAGAAGAACATACAGAGGAACGACGAGCTTAGCCAGAACAAAATTGCTTCTGACTTAAATATCTCACGATGAAGCGTTCAGAATATTGTCAAGCAAGAGCTAGGACTCCGCCGCAGTTAGGAAGTATTTCATGGCGGAGCATCAATTGTTTTCGTCGAGAAAAATGATAAAGTCACCTTCGATGTCTATCATAATGTCATTCTATTAGGTTGTAACGAATTAAATGGCGCCGGCTCGCGCCATTTTTTTTTGGCGAGTCTTTCCGCGTTTGATCAAGAACAAACCGTAACATGTGGCATATCATTTCGAAGCGCAAACTTTGCTCTACCGGTGAATACCAAATTTTCTATGTAAAAGTGGGAAAACTTTAGAGTTTTATTGACTTTTTTGCAGATGGACAAAAGGGTAATCCGAGGCATTTACTTGTATGAATTCAAGCTGGGCACTACAGCTAAGGAGGCGGACGAGAAGATCAACGCCGCATTCGGTCAAGGATGTTCCCAATTCGGCCGGCGTATCGTTGGTATCAGAAGTTCCGGAATGGAGATGAGAGCTTGGAAGAACATGAAGGTCGTGGGAGGCGTAGTGATGTTGATGAGGACAAGCTGAGAGATGTGGTAGAGGAGGATCCACACAAAGGTACCAGGGAGATAGCGAAGGTTCTTGGCGTCAGTCACAACACAGCTGCCCGGCATCTGAAGGAAATTGGAAAGACCAAAAAGCTGGAAGGATGGGTGCCTCACGAGCTGTCTGAGGAGCAAAGAAACCGACGATATGAGATGTCGTCCGCACCGCTTCTACGGAACGAAACGGACCCATTCCTTGATCGCATCGTAACCTGTGACGAGAAGTGGATAAGGTACAACAGGCGACGATCGGCACAGTGGGTGGACAGCGATGAGAGCCCCAAGGTTTTTGCGAAGCCGGAATTGCACCAAAAGAAAGTAATGGTGACAGTATGGTGGTGTTCGCTGGGAATTATTCACCACAGCTTCCTCCCTCCCGGTGAATCCGTCCCGGCAGAAGTAGTACATTGAAATTGAAGAAATGATGAAAAAGTTGAAGGATATCCGGCCGGCCTTGGTAAACCGAAGGCGAGTTCTCCTTCTGCACGACAATGCTCGCCCCCATGTAGCAGAATGACGTTGCAGAAATTGAATGAGCTGAGCATTGAAACTCTACCACATCCTCCGTTTTCTCCCGACCTCTCCCCAACAGACCACCATTTCTTCAAGCATCTTGGCGACTTCTTGGTAGGGAAAATATTCAAATACCAACAGGATGCCGAATGTGCCTTCGAAGATTTCGTCAATTCCATAACTTCTGATTTTTATGCTACTGGTATGAAAAGCTTGTGTCATGTTGGCAAAGATGTGTAGAATGAGAAGGTTTTTATTTCGATTAATAAACTTGCCGACAAGCCGAGATATTAACTGTTTAAATTTACAGTGGTTCAGTGCCATTTATTTCGTTACAACCTAATAGAACATAACCTGGTCTCTGAGCTAAAAAACACTTTCCAGGAGGGTTTGATCTCCATCAGGACTGGGTGCCTGCACAAAGGTCTAGAATCTATAATAATAAAAATCGCAGTCTGTTAGCAGAACTTTCCTGGGTTCTGGTGCAAGGATATATGACCCTCAAACTCGCCAGACCTGAACCCCGCGGACCACTTGGTTTGGAGCCGTTTACAGCAAAGGATCTCGCCGAACTCTCATCAAAGTTTGAACAGGCAGTCCAACATGGATAATTGCAGAAGATCGATGCTGACTGCCTGCGGCCCACAATAGAAGCGGTCATCAGGCACATATAGGTCTGTTCCTTTCCGTTATAGCTGCTTAGGGGAGAGGAATAAGGCCTGTGATATACTTCCGCTAGAGCATCCGCGTAACCTCCGTGGGCGAAGGGTGCACCGCGGACGGCGGGCGTGATGGGGCGCGGCGATTGGCCAGGTGAATGATTTCGACACGATTTCCACTCGTCCGCGGATGCTCCCGCGGGAGTATAACTCAGGCCTAAGAGCTTGCTACCATGTAGGCGTGATGCCGCAGGTGTCAACCTCCATCTTATCCCGAGAAAATAACCTCTCGGCGCGCAGGACACCTGAAGCGCTCTGGATCATATCTAGGAATCTTATGACTGCGAGCTTCGCAGAAGAGTGCGACACGAGCACCACGTTGCATGGCGCATGCATCATGATGCTCGCGTCTCGTGCTTATGATGCATTACAGCATAATAAGTATACTTCGGCGTCACGCATTTCGGTTTCGAGAAAGCTTTTGATCGTGCCCCTTGGAAAATTGATATTCAAGCTAGAAAATTTGGAGTTTCATCCGGTGCTCCTCAAGTGGATCGCCGAACACCTGTCCAGCCAAACGTTCCAGGTCAAATTAGATCAGATTTTCTCAAATTATGCCTATTAGGAGCGGAGTTTCTCGTAGGGCATTCTTTCTCCAATTCTGTTTAATATCTATATAAATGATTTAGCAGAGGTAATCAAAAATCTTGGAATTTCTATAAAAATGTATGCAGATGATGTAAATGTATGTCATTAAGGAACCAGATGACTCTTCTAGGCTCCAAATAGCAGTTGATTTCCTGCTAATCTGGGGTAAAAAGACAGGTGCGATTGTCTACCCAGAAAACAATGCAATTTTTGCAACTAAAGACAAATTCACCAATCCAGGCTCGCTCGTACAACATCGATTGTGTTGTTGTTTTACTTGCAAGTTCTGTGAAAGATCTTAAATTTCGTTACAACAGTGATCTGGATTTTTCTGAGCATGTCAGAGGTCGAAGTAAGCAGGCACTATTTCACGCACGTTTCAAATTTTTAAGATACTGTGCAGCAAAAATAAAGATATTCTACTTCGTGCTTATAAAACTTATGTTGTGCCTATACATAGTAGAATCTGGGGCCGGACTCACCAACAACTTACAGCAATTTAGCAGAGGTAATAGAGTCGAAATCCCTGATAGCGCGGCGAAATGCTTCACCATGTCGCTTGATAACTCGCGCTATCAGGTATTTCGGCTGTATTTTCTCTGTTAAATTGCTGTAAGTCGCTGACGAATCCGGCCCCTGGTGTCACATTTTCTGACCCACATAGGATGAAAGAAATTTATTAAATTGAGAGAGTTCAGAACAATTTCACTTGAACGCTTGGGAGTGTGACCGAGTTCCAGACGCTGTAGTAAGAAACAGGCTTTTTCAACTTCTTTCCCTTGCTTCTCGACGTAAAGTCGTTGATGCTTGTATGGTTCATAAGGTAGAGCACTTTAGGTGCACTAGCAAAGGAGTTATTACGAAACAGTCATTTAGTCTGTCCATTTCGCGCATTAGAGGTGCTCTACTAAAGATCATGTTAACCCACCCAAAGACAGGTTCATATGCAAACTCTTGTTCGTATAGAGTAGGTAGTGTGTACCTCATGCTTATGAAAAACGAATCAAGAATGTTATCAATAATGCAGTTTGAGCGGTTTGCTAGCAAAGCATTACTTGGATATGGTCTTTCTTGAGACAAGTCGACAAGTGATGGGCGAAAAGTTGTCTGCTTCCGCTATCTTCTCAAAAGGCTGTAGTCTTATATCTTTGTTTGGGAATGGAAATCTTATCTAATAGGTACAACATTGAAGGATGTGCTTTACGCGAAATGGACTCTGTCAAAGATTTGGGTTGTTCTTATAGCAATAACCTAACTTTGAAAGGCATATACGTGCTATATGTAATACGGCTATGCTACGAACATATAACATCTTTAAGGCATTAGTCACTAGGAATAAATCTGTTCTCCTTAGGGTGTACAAGACTTATATACGTCCCCTTGTTGAATCAAGTGTGTCCGTATTTGCTCCGTATAAGAAAAAGGACATCTACACTATAGAGAAAGTACAGAACAACTTCGCCGGGAATCTTCTTCTTAGAATAGGGAGCTTCGTATATTCACGTGTACCGAAGGCATCAATCAGAAATAAATGTCTTGGATTACCCTCCCTAAATTCTCGCTGCAGGGTTTTTGACATCTGTCTTGTACACAAGTTGTTATACTTTACCACCGACTCCGAGCCTTGCAGATTCTTTAAGATGAAGACTTCGCACACAAGAGGTGGCTCAGCTAAGCTACAGCTACCTCGACCAAGAACCAATTTACGAGCAATGTCTTTCACTTATAGGGCAGGTAGTTTATACCTGAAATTATCTAAGCACCTTCAGTTTCCCCTAACACCGAGACAATTCAGAAGCCGTGTTGAAAGTTTGTTGCTCAGATCTGAAATTGGTTGAATAGTATGATTGTTTGTAGGTATTGTCTCACTGTTTGTATGTATTCGTGCATGTGCTCTTTTTTTGTGATTGTTTCTGTGTTTATTTTCTAACGTATTGCTTATGCAATCGTAATAAAACAATAACAGTAACAATAACAAAATTGATACCGATTACTGGTTCGTTGTATATATTCTGTATTGCGTGTTGTCTTTGTTTCGGCGTGTGTGTGTTTTCTGTGGATGTCACTAAAGAGGCTCGACACTTTAGCAATAGGGGTAATCGAAGTAGCCGAACACGAATCTGAAGTTCGTTTTTGAAGTATCGATCGCCATCAATCGATATTGGCCAAATTATCGATTTTGTGTAGATAACGTTCATTTCTTCGATTTTCTTCTAACATGCCCCAATCGACGTAGTTAAGATGTTCTTCCTGAGGAAAGGATGACACAGGTGGCAGCTACAATTGATGATGAGAAGTTATTACCACGGCGAAGCCGCTAGGAAGCCGCTGGTATTTATAAAAAAAAATAAATAAATCGACACTGGGCTTCACGTCGTTACGCGAGCGCTCTGAAGGAGGCCTAAAGCATCCTAATGTAGAGTACAAATCGAAGGAAAGACGGAACCTCACGACGAGTGGCTTCTCTATCTCGATCACAAATCATATACTCGCACAGTCGCAAAAAGTAATCGAACACCGCTTTGCTAGAGTTTGTTCACGACGTTTCTTCGACTCGGGTTTTCCGCTTGAGCACGATAGAATCGAGCTACTTCTCATAAAGATATCACTGTACAGGTGCAAACCAGCATTATCTTTTCAAACAGGAAAACGTGTCGGGATTTCCTTCGCATGTTCAATTCCTTCGCATATTCCATATCGACTGCAGTTTATTAACGACGAGGAATTTTGTCGGCACCTGTCAGCGGTTTTCGTTAGTCGTTTTTCATCGCGTTTCATTGCTGTCTTCTTCATGTCGTCGCCATCAATCTGGGCCGCCATGCCCGTTTCCATGCGACGTCTTTGGTCAGTTCACTGGCCCTTTTGATTGCTACCACTGACCTTAAGCTAATGATAAGTAGGTTACGCTATGACTCGAGTCGAACTTTACGTCCTCATTAGGTGAGACCTTCCATTAGACTGAGGGCGGCAGCGGCGGCGGTGGCGGTGTAGGAGGAGGCGGAGTGCAGCTGTTTTATGGCCGGCTGTCGCTCCGCCCCGTTGGGATTAGACCTTCGACAGCGCCCTGAAGCATCGCTACTGTCGCTCAACTTGTCCAGAATGAATACGATTCAGTGTTGCCTGCTTCGTTTTGACATTCGCCTTGCGGTCCACTAGTAGCTTGCGGTTCTTTTTGAAGTTTACCTCCTTAATTGCCTGTCAGCGCTCATCAGTCATCTCCAAATTGCCGCCTAAGGTAGCACTGTGTCGCAGTCGCACCGCCACGATCGGGTTTGTTGTCTGCAGCTGCATTTGTCTTGACTACCTTCATATGATTTTCGAATAAATTTCGAGAACCTTTTGGCTCGAACTCTTCAAACATGGAAAGAACAGCTGATAGCAGCTGTTCACCGTTTTGTTCAATGTTCATCTACAAGTTAGAAAGAAACCAAAATCGGATCTATCCTCAGGTGAGCTGGAGGGGGAGGGGGAAGGGGGAAAGAGGAAGCATTTCACTGCCGAACAACGTCAAAATTAATAATGAACTATTGAATTATATTAGGGGGAGGCCAAAAGTAATGAGACAAAATGAAAAAAAAACTTTATCTCTCTATAACTCAATTACAACTCGACGATGCTGAGGAATGTATTTGCCATTAAGGGCAAGGACCTTGCTGCCATCGCTCAGCCAACTTCCTGATCCCATCCTTCCAGAACTGCTTGGGCCTGGTGTTGATCAACTGCTCGACATGGTTGTCAAGGACTGCTTGGGTTCTTGTGTTCCTTGCGACTAGGAAGTCCTGTAGGCTCAAGTAGTAGTGGTAGTCGCATTGAGAGATGTCCAGCGAATACGGTGGGTGAGGCATGTGAACGTAGCCCAGCTGGCCAAGCTTATCCGTGGTTACTTGTTCCCGATGGGGTGCGGCGTTGTCGAAGAGGAGAACCTTCTCGAAGCGCTGCGAATGAATAAGAGCGAGTCGCCGGCCCATCTCTTCTATTTCGTTCACCATGGCCTTGGAGTTCATTGTAGTGTTCTTGGGAAACAGCTTCCGGTAAACCGATCCATGGGCGCAGACTCAAAATCTCCAAACATGCTTCTCGCCGTGAACATCTCGCCGAACGAAGGTCGGTAACAGGTCAGCAGGCCTCACCCAGACTCGCTGCTTGGCAGGGTTAAGGTAGAAGACGTACTTCTCATCTTACGTGAATATTGAGTCCGTGCTGCTCGGAGTTGGGAATTGGGCGAGATTTGCGCGACACAGGTCGACTCGTCAGACTGGGGTTTCGGCATGAGACAGGCTGGGGTTTTGGCATGCTTCTGGAAAGGGCGGAAGTGGTAACTTCTCAGATGGGCTTCAGTAAGTAGCATACAAACATACAAATACTACAAGCACGAAATCAGACTCCAGACACGAGATATATGGACACGGCATGTGGTGTCTCATTACTTTTGCCCCCCCCCCCCCTAATATGTACAGCGATCACACATTGAACAAGAAGAAACCACATCGTTCGAATTGTTTCCCCTTTCTACAAGCGCATTCCTCTGACTAGAATAGGTTTGGTAAATCTTCATCTTACCAGTTAGTGATCTATATTATTTTCTCAGCCTATAGCCAGTGAACCACAAAAAAAGCTCACGAATTCAAATAACTCTATGAAATCAATCTCAGGAAATGGACAAGGAATTAGACACCTAATAAACTAGAGTTTTGATACAAATAGTTTTTGTTTGAGATTTTAAAATTTTCTAAACATTTCAAAAAATCTTCTAATTTTTTTTAGAAATTGGAGGGATTAGGTAGCAAACTAGTGACATGCATTTATTATTTTTACGTTTTTTCTTTTTTCCATTCCACGAGATCGTTGGATCTTATTCCTGTAATGTTTTTTCTACAAATTTTTTGTTTTTCAAAATTTTCAAGTTGAAATTTTTTTAAATTGCATCCAAATTTTTACGAAAATTTATTATTGTACTATATTTAAAATAAACATTTGCGTTGTTATCCGTATTTATACGGAGGTATCGAATTATATTTTTTTTTAAAGCCATTACCTCGAGTATAATGGGTGCCTCTACATAGCTTATTGTCGTGCACTATCGCTCTGTATCGCTCACTGTCGCTTGAGCTCGTTGTCGCACTCTGTCGCTCTGTATCGCCCGCTGTCGCCTATTGTCGCGTTGTAAGCATGCATTCGACGTTTTCGAAGACGGCCTGCCGGAGATATATGAGTTAGTTTTCTTATTTTCCTATTTCTATATAAAACTTTTAATTGATTTCTATATATATAATTATAACATAATTTTTTCTTTCTCCTCTGCAAATCCTTCTTCGAAGTCGCCTTGTACTGTTCTATTATAGATTGATCCATGTTGGGTAATACTGGGAGGTGGGAACATGCCAGATAGTAAGGCCGCATCGAATGGACGTGCCATCTCGAGAAGGAGACGTCACTCCGATTGGCTGACATGTGTTCGTTCGGTGCCCTGATTGGCTGTGATTGACTGCCATGCTTCCATCTCCGAATGCTGCCCGCATTCGCGACATGGTGCTTTCACGACAATAGGGACCGTGGGGCAGAAAGGATCTTGAGGTTAACCTATGGACTTCACACATAATTCCCGAAGGTGAATAAGGATAATAAAGGGTAAAAGACGGCATTACTCAATCTCTGTTGGGATGCGCCACGCATTCAACTTCTACGGGATTGTGAAGGCGATTTGAATGTGTGTTTGGCCTATACAATTGCTTGTGGTGACCAGCCGATGAACAAATCGGCGCTCTATCCTTCCCAGACAAGTCTGGTACCAACTCACCGACCCTGGCGGAAAATCCGAACCAGGAACCTGGTATCGACAGCCGATTCACCTTTACTATAACTACACGCACCCTTCTGATGCTGAATTTCAAAAGAAATTGCTGGTCACTTCTTCAGTAGAATTCTCCATCGATAGCACTTCCAAACCAACGAAAAATTTACGACAGGTAGGACATCCTCGAGCTGTAGAGGAATGCCAATAGCTGCCAATAACTGCGAGGTCCAGTGGGACTGTGCTTCCACTGGTTAAAACACCTACTGCTTCCTGGGCTAGTTCCCTTCATCACAGTATAAATTTTTTCCTGCTAGACGGTGGTGTTTTGTGAGGATACACACTCTCGTCTTCTTGAACTATTCTTGGACTTGGAGCTATTCAGCTACTCTGAGCGACAAATCTTAATTGATTTAATATTTTTCGGCTCTGACGAAGGTGATGCCGACGAATCCTTAGCCAATCAAGTGGTCTAACAGCCTCGTAGTCAGCTTAAGAAGAATCGAAAAACTACGGTACCACCCCAGCCAAATTCGTGGCCTAATTCTCCATCAAGCGTCTAGACCTGGTAACGACCTCTTTAGGATTTACTGCCATTTCAAGTTGAATACCGCTTGTTAGATCGACTTCTAGGTCTTTCCGAGCCGGATTCTATAGCACCCTGGGGTCTCGTGACGGCATGATGATGCTGTGGACATCTTAAGCCCGATCCGTCTGATCCAGCTCTAGATATGTCACAAATTGGGGTCGGAGAGAGCGGAGTCGGCGCATTATTGCTTTGTGAGCTTCTCTCGTGCCTGTGTTATAGCAGTAACTCGAACTCGTGATCGTCAGAGCATGAGCGTGAGAGCATGAGCCAGGTCTACTCTGTTTTCCTACACCGAGTGATCTGGGTATCTTTTCTCTGCTCTCATCTCCTTGTATCTGCATACTCCTTTACAGTTGCCCAGATGCGAGTTAGCCGAGTGGTTAGTGGGGCAACCTCGCGCTCAGACGGTAATAGGTTCGACTCTCGGCGCTGACATCTACGTTCTAGCACGAAAAAGAGCGTTAAGCTATGATACTGGTTTCATCCTGGGTGCCTTGCAGACGTTTTGTTCACGGGCGAAAGAGGGGAACCTACTCAGATGACTCATGGAATCCTGGGAGATGTTGAGTACATGGCGCAATCGCTTCCCGGAATAGAATAACCCTAGCTCCTAATTGTTTTTTTTATCTTTAACTGTATCCGGCATTTGCCGTCAAATTCATCTGAATCGAGACAATATGATACGCTAGACAAATATCATTAGGACTGCGCCATGCATTCTACTCTCATAATATGTTGTTGACATGTTTGAAAGGGTGTTTAGGATAAAACTTGGCTAAGCGCAGGAAGAACTGTCGGATAAATGAGTACTTCGTTCCTATTAGCTAATCTTGCACTGAATGTTTGAATTGGAAAGGTCTCGATTCCTTAGACCCAGAGAGAACCAGATCGATCCTCACAATCAGCTCAGCACCGACTCTTTCCTATGCGTTATGCATGGCGGAAAGAAACCCCTTTTTGCTAAGGTTTGAAGGCAGATTTAACGCACATTTTTGCCTCCTGTATGGATCGTGGACCAGCAATGCCTCCTTCTTGTGTGCCAGAGTGGCCCAATCAATCCAATCGACACTCCTCGCTCGAGGATCACGAAGAGTGGCGCACTTTTAATTGCTACAGTCTTCGTAAAGCCACAGAGACGATTCCGCAAGCGTCTCGTCGTCTTCGGAACCCTCCTTGCTTTGAAGACGACCTTACATTCTAAGCTGTACGACTTTGCCCTTTGAGAGAATCCTTCCTCAAAGGAAGCATCTCATTGTTAGTGGTGTCGCTTAATCCGTACAATATCTGCCATAATTCAAGGTCTAGTCTTCAGACGTTAAGCGCAAACACGCTTCAAATGCCAATCGCATCTACGTCTTCCTCCTTTGGGGCTTAGACCGACTCCATCACATGTGTTGTTCCTAGTTGTCATCGTTTGGCGTATTCCTGACGAACATGTCTTTCAAGGCGACATTTCTGACTGGGCCTTCTCGTAGTTTATCGCCAAATTCGTCTTATCAATCCGGGTTCAATTCCTCGCTCAGACAAGCTTGTCTGTGAGATAGCACGAGCGCGTTCTGATGAACTTTTTATAAAAAGATCTGAGTTGTCATTCTGCCTGTCTTACAAATTTAATAAATGACACCAACTCACCAACTACGGAGAGATGGACGACTTGTTTAACTCGAACAAAATCCGTACGAAGAACCCTAATCCGAAGAGCAGGCGGCACCCGGCGCCTTCTACCATTACGCCATCAAGAGCTATTCCACCTAGTAGTGGTGTGCACCTTCCTTATAACCAAAAGTATTTGGCTTCTAGTCGCGAATGTAGGCAGCATTGGGAGGTGAGAATGCAGCTAATCATTCCGCATGGAATGGGAATTACACCCAAAGAGGGGGCGTCTACGGTCGGAACAGTGATTGGTTGGCGTGTATTCGGTCAGTGCTATGACTAGCTGGAGTGCGCGCGATCTTCCGATGCTGTCCATATTCGCGACACGCACCATAATTTGCTATTGCGCCATGTACTCCGCTGCATACGACCTCTTCAGGAATAGGGAAGGTTTAGGGATGGAGCACATATGTGACCCGTACCTGCTGAACACATTTGTTGACACAGTGCCACCTTTATATTATTATATTATATTATATTATATTATGCAGCGTGTGGGCGCGTGTAGCGCAGTCGGAGGAGGCGCGACTGTTGCGTGCACCCGATACCAGGTTCCTGGTTCGGATTTCCCGCCCAGGCCGACCAAGCCTTCCATCCCTCCGGGGTCGGTGAACTGGTACCAGACTTGTATGGGAAGGATAAAGCGCTGACTTGTTCATCGGCTGGCCACCGCAAGTCATTGTAAGGCCAAATACGCATTCATGTCGCCTCCACGACATCCCGTAGAAGTAGAATGCGCTGGCGCATCCCAGAAGGGATTGAATAACGCCGTCCTTTATCCTTTATTATATTATATTATATTATATTATATTATATTATATTATATTATATTATATTATATTATATTATATTATATTATATTATATTATATTATATTATATTATATTATATTATATTATATTATATTATATTATATTATATTATATTATATTATATTATATTATATTATATTATATTATATTATATTATATTATATTATATTATATTATATTATATTATAAATAGAATGTTATACACTATATTATACCATATTATAAAAGTGCTCCGTGACGACTACTAGTCTGTCTCGCACTTACGAGCTTTGGGTTAAATCTGAGGGAAAATCGGTAATACCGATCGATAATGAGTGCCTTCCCCTGCTCTCTGGGGAGAAAATCGATAACATCGACCGATATTGATTGCCTTCCCTTCCTGCTATGAAGGACCTACGTCGATGATCATAGTCAGTTAACTCCCACCCTGATCGGTTAAATCTAAGGGAAAATCGATAATATCGATAGATATTGATAGCATCCCCTGCCATGTACATTGGCATGCCATCGGTGATCTCTGAATCCCCGGTCACGTTGGATGATGTCTTCGGCGCGTCTTCTGAATCTCCAGGCACATAGAGCGCGTCCAGGTATTGTCCGCTAATTTCCGCTATTTTATGTCTAATTTCCCCCGGTTTTATGAGTCATCGCTCAGGGGATTATTGTATAGTATGATTATTTATCTATGTACCTCCTTCTGGTCACACTCTTCTCTTCCTTTTTTGCTGTTTTTCCTATTTCGTGTTTAGAGCTTCTCCACTTCACTACGGAGCGGAGGAAAGGTACTGAGTGAACCTCAATCTGAAGTCACTAGCGATATCAACCCTAGACCCTTTATTTGAATTTTTATCTATAGAGATCAAATCCATACCTTTCTATAAAAAACGAGTTTACCCAGAATTGAAGAGGCTACCGTACTCCGAAAGGGACCAATGGACAAAGTGAGACCGTAGGTAAAATCCTTTTTTTTTCTAAATTCTGGGTCTACCTCGGCGGAAACAACAGTAGCTCACTGACCCTAGTTAGGCTCGGGGTTACCCGTTACCCAGAGTGTTCTTCTCGATCACTCAGCTGCGCCTAAACCTAACTTCCATGACCAGTGGCGCGTGTAGCGCAGACAGAGGAGGTGCCGGCTGTCGCATGCACCCAATTCCAAGTTCTTGGTTCGGATTTCCCGCCCAGGCCAACCAAGCCTCCATCCTTCCGCGGTCGGTGAATTGGTACCAGACTTGTCTGGGAAGGGTAAACCAGTGACTTGCCTATCGGCTGGCCACTGAAAGTCATTGTATGGCCAAATACGCATTCAACTTGTCTCCACAATATTCTGTAGAAGTTGAATGCGTGGCGCATCCCAAAGGGATTGAATAACGCCGTACTTCACTTCCGTATCCTTTATGTTCGCGCTTCTTTCATTTATAGCGTACTGGGTTTTATCCTAATCGGAGGGAGGCATATTGTGATTTGTGTCTCCAATTTTTCGCTTGAATTTCCACAAGAGCTTCATATGGTGTCTCTTGATGCGAGGATTTTCATTTAAATGCAGAGAGCGTGGCTGTGTGGCATGGAATAGCATACACAACTGACACTTAATGGCTGTCCCTCCCGACTAGGATAGATCCTTTATTGTTCGAGTTTTATATTGTAGCACGTTTTTGGTCGGCCAATATCCTCCTTCCTCCAATCGCGAATTTTTCTTCCATTTTCCAGCGCTATGTTACAAGGTGCTTAACCAGGAAACAACTCAACCGTAGGCCTCAATTGGGTTATTGTCGGTGGTTCAGCGGCTATTCAGAGCTGTTTCATGTTAACCCGTTGTTCATTACTATATGTTGTTCAGTTTGCACCCTGGCTATTGCTCTGGTTAGCCAATTTCGACGCTCGTTCCGACCTCATCGTGGCCGCGTTTGACAACAAGTTCGTCGTGCTCGTCGTCCTCGTGTCGTCGTCGCCGCCGCACTTCTCATTCAGGGTGAATGAGCGGCTAAATGGTCCCCGGAGACGGCGACGCCGTATGCCTCGGTGGTGGCGGAAGCGACGGGGAGCAGAGAAGTCACTTGGAGCTGATGGTCTGATTAGATAGGCGACGACTCTAAGGGGGAATGATGGAGCTGAACTTCATGTGCGTCCTATGGAGAGTGATTGCCTTTCTAGGAAGTCTCCAAAAACGACAAGGTATTACTCACTCTCTGTATTTGGTCAGTTAAATGCGCTCCTTTTTTGGGAGCAATCGGTGAAGGACCGAGTGAAGCAGTTGGAATGTTTGAAGGGACAAACGTGATGGTACTAAAGAAAGCGCCAGATAGCGCTGAAACTGTCCCAATGATCCTGCTTCTGAATACACAGAACGTTTTACGGTTGAAGCTCAGCTCATCACCTCCCTTCTTCTTCTCAGTCATTCACAGTCCGGTGCCCTGTAATCGCGTTCGTAGTGAGAATAGGTCACTATATCGTCCGTTCTCAGATGGTGTAGCGCGGAGTTCGGATGCCATGTCTTACTCCAATCTTGACATCTTTGCGTTAGTGCCATTATTCTTCACATTAGCGACGTGTAGCAAGCTCAGATGTGACCACTGAACACTGCTGATTCTCATCAGGCATAAATCTCCGCTTAATGGGCCACTATCTTGCTGTGGAAGCCGTTTAGAGGTTGAAATCGGCTCTGGCTTATCCTCTGGATGAAACTGAGTTTTTAGAGATGGCTCCAGCATGGCTAGCAGCTTACGAGCCCCAGCTGAATTGTGAAGACTGCTCTTCTTTGCTTCTATGTACGCGTGTTGTTGTTTCTCGTCTCAGAGTGGTCGAGCAACGATGCAAATGAAGATTATGGCCTAGGGATTCATCGAAAACAACGATTAGAGGCTGGCCGACTCACTTCAACGTCTTCATCTCGGCAAGGAGTCTACATAGACCTCGAACACAGCTCTGGATATGAAACAAGAGCGGCGTCCTCTTTTCTTTGTAGGTAGTGTTTTAACGGCTCTTCTACGCAATTACACAAATAGCACGTTACCTTACGCCACCATTCTCACTGATCTCAGACACTGGGAGAGGTCACCTGCAGGTAAAAAATGGGTGAACTAGCGTTGCAACTGTAGGTGACCTGATTTCGACCCACAGCTTGACCCAATCGATTGCGCTGGGACGTGTGAACCTGTAGTTCACCTACATGTCGCGTTGCGTATCACGCGAGCGGCGAAATGACCGGTAGTAGACCTCTCACTGAAACTCCGCCCAAAAATAGCCCCCACAGGTCGCCTGTGGCGTTAAAATACGTCATTTTCACCTGCAGGTGACCTCTCCCAGTGTCTGAGATCACGTCGGCACTGTTGTCCTACATTAAGCGCGGAAGATGTAAATGAGTAACTAAAGAAATAATACACTACCACAATAAATCCAATGGTTTTGGAAACCCTTTAGCTTTTCTTTTATTTCTTTCTTTGTTTATTGCACATAGAAGTGCGCGCAACGATAGATAAACGGTCATGTTAGGTGTTAGAAATTACAACAAACTGCTATAGCAAATAAAAAAAATAGAAACTCAAGCGTACTTAAATCCGAACAATATTTCGAATATTTTGATAACTACGTGAAATATAGTACTCTTTTTTCAATCCTAGTGCAATAATTCATAAAAAAAGATAATGTATTCCAACTCAAAGTTTGACGTCTTCCGCCGTTTATGTAACGCGTTTTTTTTAGTAAAGTTTTGGAAGTTTCTCTTTTTTAGAAGTTTCCAGAACCTCTGCTTTGGATAGAGCAGTACGACATGTACCACGGTGTCCAGCAGAGCGAGGTGTTTCATCGGCATAAAGTTCCGTGGCCTAATTCAATCAGCTTTCGTCGAGCACGTATTCATGCGGAATGACTCCGTTTCGTCTGACCAACAAGAAGATTCCTTGGCTTGGCAGAAGAACTAGTTACCGAAAGAACCGGAAAATATCGACAAATAGCTGTTTCTGAATGCGAAACAATATAGCAATAGTCAATACAACAGCTGGAGTGCGCAGAAGCGGCCATTATTTTCGCGTCTGCGGCCTTTTCTCTCACCGACTTCGGAGAAGACCTGCTTCTTTCCGTTTCTTTCACTGATCAGAAATTATCGATTAACAAAACTCATCAAAATATTAAGCATAACAAAAAAGGACCACGATAATCAATCAATCCCTTTTGGGATGCGCCGCGCATTGTACTTCTTCAGGGTATCGTGGAGGCGATTTGGATGCGTATTTGGCTTATTCAATGGTCTGACGGTGGCCAATCTATAGACAAATCAATATTCTACTCCTACTTTTTATAATTCACCAACTTCGGTGGAAGGCTTGGCTAGCCTAGGCGGAAAATCCGAACATGAAACCTGGAATCGGGTGCACACAACAGCCGACGCCTCTTCCGACTGCGTTACCACGAGTCATCAAAATGAAATATAAAAAATGTTTAATAATTTTGTAGATTAAAAATAAAAATTTTCATACTAGTATTTTCATTACACATGTTTATTCTCTTGACGCTATAAGCGAAAGAGAAGCAAGTCGAGCAGTTCCTGTTCAATCTGCATGTCCTCATGCAAGTCAAAGAATCTTCACAGAGGATCTGCGCTCCAAAGCGCTCCTCAGTAATTAGGCAGAGTTCGTCTATGAAAAATGTCTCAGAGGAACGGAAGAGCACTGCGTCGCCCCACACTGAGCTGTCCCCATTGTCTGAAAGCTTCGTTAAGCTAAAGTAGGCCGTATTCAACATTACTGCTCAGCCGTGCTCACTGAATACTGCATTCTGAACATTCTTTGCAGTAGTTTCTGTTTCGCCGCAGTCTGCCATCTGTTGACACTTTAGTTTTGTATTGCTTATATGACATTAATTAGGTAGGTTTCAGACATTTTGCTGTGGTTTTCGCCTTTTCCACGTTCTTTTCTCCTGGTGGGAAATTGAGCTCTGTGATCTGTTATAGGCTTCCTTGGCGGGTTTTCTTCTCCCGCCAATTCCCGCGCGGTTCTTCTGAAGCTGCTTAGCTACCCAGCATTCCGTAGAATGAGGTGTTTCACGGCGACGAAGTACATATAAATACAATGCGGGTCGAAAAATCGGTACTTACGACAGTCATGTCCTAAGGTGCAATTTATAGGCAGCGCGACGGCAGGTACACACGCCCCCTGCTAGGGGGTGCTTCGTCAGGAGGTACACTGCTGTTCTGCGGACCGGAAACTTTTGTTTTGCGTGTCAAAGGTTTCCTAAGTCAGCCGTTAGACTCTCGATGAAGCCTAGGGGGTTGGGGTTGGTGAGCAAGGGGGATGAGAGGAAGATGGCACGCCCCTCAGCAGGAGGCGGGTGTACCTCCTGACCGTCCCCCCAATTTATACTTCAGACGCTGGGCGACGTGGCGTTACAAAATTTTTCAGTATAGAAACGCTAGCAATCGATATTGATAGATTTCCTAAGCCACGTTTGTACTTCCATCGTCACTTGACGCGATACCACCTATAGAGGCCAATTTGATTGATCGCATCGATCAGCATCGACGCTGGAGTGCGCATGCGTGAACCCGCCACCAATCGGCGTTGCTTTTGAAATGGGCGCGACAAGATTGATCGCGGTGGAGTGAAGCATAGCGTCGCTACCCCAGCTGTCCTTGGAAGAGTGCAAAAGCACTTAATTTTATTTTTCTCGTTTTGTTTTCCCTTTACATTGCTGACGTCGTTTGCTTTGTTTTTATATTCTTGGCCATTTTTGTTTCGTTGCCGGTCGTCTGCAACCGGTTTGAAAAGAGAAGAGCCGGCGTTCGGCTCAGAAGTGAGTGTCGCTTGCATTTTTGATATTAAATAGTGATTATACTTAAATATTTTCCCGAGTAAATAGTGATTATACTTATATACTTTCCCGAGCTCTTCCCCAAGAGGGAGTTTTCCTAGTCTTCTTCCCAATATCAAACACACAACGAGAAAGTGAAAATAATCACCAGTTAACCTGGCACTATTGTACTATACGGACTCCAGAGGCCGAGGAGACGTCGAAAAAAAATTTCGCCCAAACTTCGCTCAGGGGGTTATTTGGGGTGCTGATCACGAATCTGACATTCGTTTTTAAAATTTCGGCCGATTACAGTAGGTTGCGGTAAGTACCGGTGACTAAGACTGTCGCCGATTACCAGTACGTCTCTTAATCTACCGTACTCCAACGTAAAACGAGAAACGGATGTCAGATTCGTGATCAGCACCCCTAATAACCCCATAAGCGAAGTTTGGGCGAAATAGGTGATTATGACCTCGACAGCCTTAGTCACCGGTACTTACCGTAATCTACCGTCCTTCAGCGTCAAACAAAAAACGGATGTCAGATTTGTCATCTGCGCCCCAAATAACCCCCTAGGCCCTCTCCTCGTCCTCTCGAGTCCGTAAGGTACAATAGTACCGTTAACCTTAAAAATGCAAGCGATACTCATCGGTCGGAAGAAATCCGGCTCGCCTCCTTCGAATCAGGACGAAAAAGGAACAAAAATGGTCAAGAACACATCAACACAAAGCAGAGGACATTACCAACAGAAACAGAAGAAAACACATAGAGAGAAAGAGAATAAATGCCTAGGCAATTTGGAAGCTTAGTGAAAATCTGCGCACAATTACGTGCATGCATCAGCACAATTGTGCATAATCGCGTAACCGCGTTGTCGGCTGTTATGAGGGGTTGTCGTCGTCCGAAACAGCGCGACGTGATTGGGCTTATCGCTCCGTTCGAATCGTGTCGCCTGGCGATGGAAGCATAAACGGCGCTTAACGGTGCGCTGTACCCGTGACGTAAGTATAAACTATGCTATAAGCAACCGATATAGACAATGCGCACCACTGCCATGACAATAGCTGCGGAGTGGTCATTGGCTTTCTACTATCCGACAACGATGGTTCTACTATATCGTCACTGTGATCGTCCAGCCATATCAAGTGCTTTTGCTCCATCATGCAAATGCTGGGGCTCTCCTTCGAATGAGATAGATTAGCTTACCGGGTACAGACTAATGATAGACCAGCAGTAATAAGGTTGTTTTCCAAGAACAAACATCACCAACGCTCATTAGGATCCACGGATATGCGCATGAGTTTTGCATACGTATAGAGTAGTAGTTGTAGGCGGCTAGGAAAATAGCGGAGGCGAAGGTGGCTCTGCAAATATCCATTTGCGATGATTTATGATTACTTGTTAACGAACGTTGGGTGTGGTGCACATGTTTTTGCTTCGTGTGGGAGCTCTCAACCTTCTTCCGCGCTTTGGATTCATTACACTGAAAGCTTTGTACTCCCAAAGATCAGGGAAAATTAATGACATTGGCGCACTTTCATTATAGAAAAACTCTTCGTTACTTTCTATGCACTATTGTCTCCTCGACATTTCAATACAGAATTGGTAACAACGTCGGCATGGTGGGACTCTTCCTTCATAGTTTCTCCAGGAAAATTGGGTCATCGATGTTGTCTCACCTACAGTTCACTACTGATTTGATTTTACATATATTGTTATTGTTGTTGTTGTTGTTGTTGTTTTATTACGATTGCATAAGGCAATACGTTAGAAAACAAACACATAAACAATCACAAAAAAGAGCACAGGGAAGAAACATACAAAATGTGAGACAATACTTACAAACAATCATACTATTCAACCAACTTCAGATCTGAGCAAAAAACTTTCAACACGGCTTCTGAATTGTCTCGGTTTTAGGGAAAACTGAAAGTGCTTAGAGAATTTCAGGTATAAACTACCTGCCCTGTAAGTGAAAGACATTGCTCGTAAATCGGTTCTTGGTCGAGGTAGCTGTAGCTTAGCGGAGCCACCTCTTGCGTGCGAAGTCCTCATCTTAAAGAAATTACAAGGCCCAGAATCGGTGATAAAGTAAAACAACTTGTGTACAAGACAGATGTCAAAAACAATGCGGCGAGAATCTAGGGATGGTAATCCGAGATATTTATTTCTTATTGATGCCTTCGGCCCATGTGAATATACGAAACTCCCTATTCTAAGAAGAAGCTTCCTGGTAAAGTTGTTTTGTACTTTCTCTATAGTGTAGACGTCCTTTTTCTTATACGAAGCAAATTCGGACACACTTGATTCAACAAGGGGACGTATATAAGTCTTGTACCCCCTAAGGAAACAGATTTATTCCTAGTGGTTAATTCCTTAAAGATGTTATATGTTCGTAGCATAGCCGTATTACATATAGCACGTATATGCCTTCCAAAGTCTAGGGTATTGCTATAAGAAAAACCCAAATCCTTGACAGAGTCCATTTCGCGTAAAGCACATGCTTCAATGTTGTACCTATAAAAGAAGATTTCCAGAACAAAGATGTAAGACTACAGTCTTTTGAGGAGATAGCGGCAACTGCCACCTTTTAGCCCAATCAACCATCAAATCTATTGCATTTTGAAGCACACATACATCATCTGAGCCTGCAATAGTTTTATAAATCTTTACGTCGTCAGCATGCACCTTTGCGATGACGTTGCACTGCTGCATGACATCAGGAATCTCTGCGGTGAAGATGTTGAAAAGCAAAGGGGAAAGGACTCCACCTTGGGACTCCACTGACTACCCGCCTTACACTTGAAAATGAAGAGTCTATTTTGACTTGAAATGTTCGTCCGGTGAGATATTGAGCAATCCGTTTAAGAAGGATGGGGTGTATCTCTCCAGTTTGAAAACAAGTTTTTGATGGGACACTCTATCAAATGCTTTTGCGAAGTCCAAGTAAATGACATCGCAACTGCATTTGTTATCAAGCGCCTCTGTCCAATCATTAAGACATTCCAACAAATTGTCTGAACAGATCTACCAGAAACAAACCCATGTTGGTGCTCAAAGATAATGCTGTTAACAGCAATATGAGTCATTATATGCTTTTTTATAACCTTCTCAAAAAGCCTGCAAAAAACAGATGTGATGCTCACTGGTCGATAGTTTTCAGGATTGATAACCAGTTCTTTCTTAAGATATGACCTTGACTATAGTTACTTGGAACATTTTTGCGATGGAACCGCTTTGGCAAGCAGCGCACCTAGAGAATGCATCTGCTTTTAAGGATGCTGTCCTCAATTATTTCTATTACCTCGTTTGTACTTTAGCTATGATGCTATACATTGTCGGAATAGTCTGTGTAGCTATTCTTCGGAGCAAATCTTTTTTCCGCTTTTTTAATCCGTACTGTTCACTGAAGGATGCTGCTTGAGTATATTTCAGCTAACTAGCAGGGAACACACTTATGCACTTCAACTGCTGTGTAAACCTCTAGTGCCTATAATATTACCTAATAACAATAGCTGTAACGTATCTACGTATGTATGTATTTATGTATGTAATAAGGGTATTATACCTGTACCCGTTATTCACAATTTTAAGTCTACAAAAAAGTCATGCTTCTTGGGCCGTTACACGAACAACACCGGGTATATCGAGCCCCTAGCCGTTCATATGCTGTAGATACTGTAGGAACCCTCTCTATATGTGGCTGACTCATTCTGCAACTGCTTCTAAGGCCAATCAGCAGGTTTCTGTGCTACTCAACCAAGTTCGTGATGCACTCTCACAATATCTCTTTGCACCTGCCTCTTCGGAATTCAAGGAACCATTCGCCTTTCATTCCGTCTGCCTCGCCCTGTATTCGCTTACTGCCTGTGAGCGTATACAGGGCGAGGCAGACGGAATAACCGTTTAATTACCCAAGTTTGAGGTTACTTCGATCTACTAACAAGACTCGCGTGGCAAATAACCACAAGTGGCGAGCTTCTCTACCGGGAAATAAAAACCATACCTTGGTAGAGGTGTATCAGCATTCCATCGTAAGTGGGAAAGGGCGCCGGAGAGGAGAGGTCTGGCGGGAAAGGCCAACTCTGTCCTACAGACGGCCGAAGTAAAAACCAGTGGAAAGAATGTCCTTCCTCTGATGCATTCTTTTGCACCCTGATTCTCAGGTGAACGGGAACAGCAATTTGCCAGAGCTTCTGACATGCCCTGTGAAAAAATCAGGAGCGTATTCGCATTTTGGGAAGTTTCAGTAATGCTTTTTATTTTGTGGAGCACGTTCTAAAAAAATGGTGCTTTTAATTTCTTTCTGAGTCAAAGATTTTTTCAGTAATTGTATTATTAGTGTATTATACTTACTTAATACTCAAAAGACTATGCTTTCGTTTTTCATCTCTTTGGGCCCTTCATGACGGTTTATTTTGCTTTGGACGTCGACGTGTCGTAGGACGATCAGGATCCTTATAGGCCTCGTATTTCAACCAGCAGGCGACACTTGCAGCGGAGCAAAAAGACATACTGCTCAGTCTTGGAAAGGGAACCAAATCTGTCCGGTCAGTTCCGTGGCAAACAGAGTAGTTTCTATAACACATGGCTAAAAGCTTATGTGGGAAAAGGATGGCTCTCTGACGTTCGGTATGCGTGTGTTCGAGGTAATGGTCAAAGTCCGACTTTACTAGAACTTGACCAGTTAGCTACGTTCGACTTGACTACTGCCCGCCTTAGATGGTCTCACGAGACCACGCCACGCGGTATTAGAAAGTACACGAGTCGGTAGAAGCAAGATTTACCTCAAACTTGGGCAATTAAACCACTTTACAAGCGCTACAATAAATTGATGACGAATAAATGATAATACACATGAAATAGCACCAAAAACTTGAGAATAACCTCACAACAAACTTATTCCACTTGACTACTTGACGACTTGAAATCGGAGTCTTATGGCTGACGAACTTGAACAAGAGACAACGAATAAATCTTGGAAGAAATGGGAGAAACCTGACTGACGAGCCGATCGGCTCGAGCGGCGGTGAGCATTAAAAGGAGGAGCTCGTCTCCAGGCATTCCGATCGGACCGTCTGATAGCTGCGAGGCACGCACTGAGAACAACAACATAGGCATTGATCGATTTAGACGGAGAGCTAAAGCACATATCGGGTAAAGTGAAACATATAAAGCTTGAACTAAGGCACATAATGGCTGAATATATGTTTACAACAACACAAATAAGCGTTTTAACAACTAATACTACAAAAATAGTCGCTCTCGACAAAGGATGAGTCCACTTGGCAGGACAATAGATGAATCTTTAGCAGCGTTGTGTTGTCTTCAAAAAAACTCCGATCACACCACCACATCAGCACGAGACCCACTAACGTTACGAAGAAACAAAGCTCCCTTAAAGCGGTTCTTAAAATGAGATTTTTTGAACCCATTAGAGATTTGAAAAGTGTGGCGTCACATGGCTACAAAAGGTTTAGGAGGATTGGATAGAGCCGCACTGCATAACCAAATCTACATATTCAGTTTATGGAAGTTTTTGAAAGTTCTTGCTAGAATTGCTTAGGGCAACTGTCACTTTCTTTACATGTCTTCTGTGCTTTCTTCTTGTTAGAGAGCTCATTCAAAGTCTCTCTTCTAAGGAGCGTGCAGTCAACTCTCATTAGCATTCCTAATATCCGCCTTGCTTTCGTTGGCTTATGTGTCGATTAGGGCACAGACGTCTGTCAGAGAACTGAAGCGGTTTCTCTCCTTTTGAGTCAGTTATCTTTTATGACTTCCTATTGTCATAGTCTTCTATTCATGCAGACGCTTTGACAAAGCAGTACTGCATAATTTCCGTCAACAAAGAAACGAACACATGTCGCAAATAGCGTTCTATTCGTCGAAATCAACCACGTGGTGTGATTATCTACGTATAGAAATCTTCGATGTCTTTCGTTCATCGCGATGTTTTTCCTTTTGTTTAGTTGAAGCGGGGATATCCGTTTTCAAACTTGATTTCTATTCTCACTTCTTCATTTCTTCTACTTTGTTTGGTCGAAAAAAAGCCTCGCCACTGTAATTCACGTTATTACCTCAAACTTGGGTAATTAAACGTTGGTGATCCAACATGCTAGAAACAAAACGTGCGAATCAAGAAGTGCATTTAAATCATATAAACTATAAATTCTATTACATATTGAATTCCGTCGAAAGACGTACGATTTTGTTAAAAATTTTATGACAATATATGGGACCGTGGGACTACCAATTAACAATTTCTATTCAATATCTCATTCCAACACTACGGATGATCAGTAGAAGATCCAAGTGCCTAGGGCTAACAGCAGTGTAGGATCTTTGTTCACATACCGAAGGGCACCTATTTTTTTGAAATTCGCTAAGAAAAATGTGTTACCACATTTCTATGGTGGTACAAAATCCTTGTTGACAGGTATCCGCATAAAGTTCCTTAGCATTTTGTTTTAATCGAGTGCTTTTTGTGCTGACTGCACATCGTTTTTTGCTAGGAATGTTCGTTGTCTTCGGATTTTTTTGTGAAGAAATCTTTGCGTAGACTTTCTTGTACAATAAATTAACAGAAATGAATACGAGTTAGCAAACAATTTCTGTTCCACTTTGCAGATTTGTTAAGGTTGCTGGTTCCCAGTGCTTCATTTCTGTATCATCGACCTCTGTCGCGACCGTGCGATCGCTCCAGTGTGCTGTTATTGGCCTGGCACGCTGTTCCCACGGCGGTTTCCCGATGAGGCGCTTCGATGCGTGAGAAAGAGCTGACGTCAGCAGTCGATCAGCGCAATCTCCGTCCTTCCGACGCTGCCAGTCGACATCGATCCTCCCAGCGCTACAGCGGCGAAGTCAGTCGCTCTCTTGCTTATACTCCCATTCTGCCGGATAGCCGTCGTGAGGCCTTGGTTCTGCAGTACGGCTTTGCTGCTCACTACGGGGTAACAGCACCATGAGAGGACCGTGGGTTCTAGTGAGGCCTGCGCTCACCCAGCGCACCGCCACACGGAATTCCGTTTAGTACGACCAAGGTGGATTTCTGAACCCATTGTCTATTTTCTTCAGGTTCCAGGTATTTGCTGTTCAATACGTATAGCAATAAATCTCATGGAGATGTTGTGTGTCCATGTTTAGTCGGAGGATTTGGGTGAGTCCCGCAGGTAGATTCCCACGGCACTGCGTGGCTGCTGTTCAGATTGGACCGTAGTGTTTGGGTGTTTATTAGGGCATATGTTCGTTATCTCGCATGGGCGTTTTGGACTTTCCTTCCGTGGACACCTGTGAGGCGCGGAATCGGATGGCAGGAGATGAAGAAAAGGGTCACCCCCCGACAGCTGGAGTTCCATCAATACGTCGGGCAGGTAATACGGTTCAAGGACAGGGCTAATCAGGAAAGCTCCTCTTCCCCCCGGGCTGCGCACCATCTGGGTGACCCTCGCGTGGGGTGGTTAAGAGCGCTGCGGGCAGGGGATCGTCTCTGTCTGTGGGGCCACTGATCGCAACAACCTTTGTATCATCAGTCACCTTCGAAATAGTAAATTTTTCTTTTATTCATGTTGTTGATTTTTCTACCTTTTTCTTTTTTTCTGCATCTGAATTTTCTACACACACCCAAATTTCTTTACTTGGGGAATGTCGCGAGTATTCAGGGCAAGCATTGGGGTTTGGAAGCGCGCCGGCCAATCATAGCTAGGCAGAGCACCAGCCGAACACACGCCAACCAATCAGGGTCCCGAGCGCATACTTTTCCCACCAATGAAACACAAATTCGATGTGGCCCGATTCGGCGGCGCGTTCCTACCTCTCCATGCTGCCCATGTCCGCGACATGTACCCAAAAGAAAGCAATCCTTGTACAACTTCAATTAACAATGCGATCGACGAAGATAATTCCTTGACTTTCCGCTTTAGTGACTAGAACAATCGAAATTGAGAAAAAACAAAAGAACATTCTCATAGAGCAAGTTGCTCTCTTTTAGATGTAGTATAACGTTATAAAAACCTTTTTTTACTTTTCTGACAGAAATTTCAAAGAAATGGGAGGACTTAGTTTCCAATTCATTATTTAAATATACTTCGTGGTGCTGTCTTCGCTCTTATTTTTTACGCTACTCTTTCTGGTCACAGAAAGATCCTCTGTATATCAGCTATCTCCATGCATGGTCTCACGTGTATTTCGAAATTCCATCTCTTTTCTATCAGGTCATATAATAGATGTGTGCGTGCAAAATAAGAAACGGTCATTATTTTTGCGTGCTGCTCCTCGTCCCTTTCCAGCTATCCGCCTTAGTTTCATGTATGTTCACAATTCGTTGGCGTGCGTAATATACCATCTCCAGATACTTCTAGCGTATAGTATTTAGCTGCATTTCAGAATCAGAGCCATGGAATGGCTGGAACGAGTTTCAGAAGAGTATGGGAGAGTAGTTCATCCGCCACTGGTGCTGATTCTGTGCATCTCCGGCTCACTTGGTCACCTAGTCTCAATCGCGACGTTGTCGTCGATGATGAACCCGACCAACGCCTTCCTCATCAGCATGTCCTGGTACGGTCCTGGACATGAATAGTCCTGTCTTGGTTATTTATTTATTTATTGTTCGTTCTGTCACGTGCTGAAAAATTCCTTGAAAAATCCTGCCCAGCACACTTGTGGCAATAAAGCAGCGGAGAATAGCCCTTCTAATTGTGAAATTTTTTGCTGAACTCTGCACTTCTCTGCTTAAAAATGACAACATCGATTGGTGTGTGGCTTTTACGGTGCCAATGACGTTAAGTGCCGTCCTTGCAACCTCTTGTTTTCCTCGAATTGGCATCCAGAGTTGTTGAAAAGCCAGAAACTTTTTTCGGACTAACTCCGTCCATCATGAAACGCTTAGTTATTTATTTATTATTTTTCACATGAATACGAAATTTTCTACAATAAAGGAAATTAATGTACACAGCATGATTAGTAACAAAACGTTTAAAAAATACACAGAAAACCTCAATAGACTAAAGCTCAACAGCGTAATGTATTAGGTGCAGGTTGTGAAACGGTCCCCCATTACTGGTAGTGGTCCCCCTCAATGATCCACCCTTAGCGGACGGCGTCGTCGGCACACCTTCTCAATCCACAGGCACATTGGGCGACGTCTTCGGCACGTCTACCTGAGCCCCCAAACACGTTGAGCGACGTCTTTGGCACGTCTTCTGAGTCCCTTGCACGTCATGAGACATATTCCGCACGTCTTGCGAATCCCCTGGCACGTAGAAGACGTCTGGGTGTTTTTCGCTATTTTCCCGCACCGTAATTTGATCAATATTGATTGATGGCGATCGATACTTCAAAAGCGAACTTCAGATTCGTGTTCAGCGACCGCGATTACCCCAGGGGTAAAGTTCCGGACCGCCTGGACGACACCCACAAAAAATCGATAGTTTGATCAATATCGATTGATGGCGATCGATACTTCAAGAACGAACTTCAGATTCGTGTTGAGCGACCGCGATTACGCCAGGGCTGAAGTCTCCAGGCAGGTAGAAGACGCCTGGGTATTTTCCGCTATTTTCCCGCACCGTAATTTGATCACTATCGATGGATGGCGATCGATTCTTCATAAACAAACTTCAGATTCGTGTTCAGCGACTTCGATTGCCCCAGGGCCGAAGTTCCCAGACAGGCAGAAGACGTTTGGGTATTGTTCGCTATTTTCGTGTCGTAATTCCCCCCCCCCCTTTTCCCCTATTTTTCCTCCCGAATTTTCTCTCTATTTTATTATTTCTGCGGCCGATCGATAGTATGACTCATCGCTTAGCGCGTTATTATAGAGTATGATCCTCACTCTTTCTTTTCCTTTTTCTTTATAAAAATACCGTTAGGAGGGAAGATAAGGGATTAGAACAATGGACGACGTTACTCAATCTCTTTTAGAATGCGCCACGCACTCCACTTCCACGGGATGCCGAGGAGGCGACTTGAATGCGTATTTGGCCTTTACAGCGAACAGTTACTTACGGGCCAGCCTAAGAACAGGTCATTGTACCAGTTCACCGAGAGATGGAAGCCTTAGCCTGAGGGGAAATCATAACATAGGATCTGGTATCGGATGTAGGCGACACCCGATACGCTCTCCGACTGAGGATACATAGCAAAAAAACATATCAGAAATAAAAGCAAAAAGGCATTAAAAATGAGCAGCTCAAAGTTTCTAAAGTGCATGAAAGCGGTCATTGTTTAGTGCCTGCAAGAGATTGTGCCATGCCGTCGTCGAAGATGTCTCGAATTTTATTCGATTTGTAGCAAAATGTCTGTTTGTATTGAGTTTCACAGCTATAAACGATTCAACAAAACAAAAAACACATACATATCCTCAGTTTGATGGGTTATGTAAGCAGCATTAAAAATGAAAAATAAAAAATGTCAAGGAAAGTTATAGTAAATTTTACCTGAAGAACAGTTCCTCTAAACATCTCCAAGAATGTAGTTTTCCTCTTTTAATGCACTAAAGAACTGCTGCCCTGTTGCGCTTTAAAATAAATTTTGATTTGTTATTTTTTCCCGAAAACAAAAATTTCACAAACAAGAGGTTTGTTTCGATATGGAAGGTGTTCACTTTGAATTCGGTAGTATAAAG
Source organism: Heligmosomoides polygyrus bakeri (assembly GCA_947359475.1). Lineage (NCBI taxonomy): Eukaryota > Metazoa > Nematoda > Chromadorea > Rhabditida > Heligmosomidae > Heligmosomoides > Heligmosomoides polygyrus. Next base: position 4,739,599 of record OX375866.1, read on the forward strand.
TTTGTTTAGATGAGTGCCCAATTTGGCGTGAAAACTGCATAAAACTAGCGGTTTTTTTGCTTGGTTAAAAATTACATAACATCAGGCTCTAGCATTGAGTAAATAAATAAAATTCTAAAATAAGCAATCCGAGCAACTTGAAGAGGAGTTGCAGTGTATAATATACACTCCTGTTTTGATATGTATTGCATTTGATATTAACTTCCTTCTTAGAGAAATAGATGCCCACATTTCCGACAGAGGCTGTAATACAGGGTGTCTCAAAAAATGTATACACTGTTTGAAATTTTGTTCATGGTAAAGGTACTTAAGAAGTTAAGGACTCATATGACAGCTTAAGAAAATAGAAATTTTCTAACGTATGAGAGGCATGGAATGCGCCATGCACTCGTCTGAAATTTTTCATTTTACACTCGATTGATTGTGTTTCGCTTGAATACATGTTATAATTTTTTACAAAGTGGCCGTTTTAATTGTTTTGTGCTTACTTTAGAATTTAAAACTTAATTACACATTATATCTTGCGAAAAATGGAGGGTATTTTAAAAAATAAAGCTACTATGTGAAGGGTTGTAACATTGCTGCTAGTAGAGCATTTGGAGATATTTGAAAGTCACATAAAAGCGCACGGCGACAAAATTACTGCGGCGTGCAAATAGTCAAGATTGCGCCATGCTCCTGCCTGAAACCTTGCCTTCCAGACTCGATTGATTGTGCATGGGCTGAATGCTTGTTACAATCTTGTTGCTACTTGGTCACGTTAACCTGTGATGTGCTTTTTTAACGCTTTCGTCGTTCCGTAGCTGCAGTTATGTCAATTAACCTTTCCATTCAGCTTAAATGTTGCTTCATTCGTCCACAGAATGCGTCTTGTCAAATGCGGCTCCTGCTCACATTTCAATCGTGCAATCAATAAACTCGCATGTATCGTGTCTTTCACAAGGTTGTCAAGTTGAAAACGTTAAAAGAAGCGCAGCACAGGTTAATCTGGACAAGTAGCAACAAGATTGTAACAAGCATTCAGCCCATGCACAATCAATCGAGTCTGAAATGCAAGGTTTCAGGTGGGTGCATGGCGCAATCTTGACTATTTGCACGCCACAGTAATTTCGTTGTCCTGCGCTTTCATGTGAATCTCAAATATCTCTAAATGCTTTACTAGCAGCAATGTTACAACCCTTTTCATAGTGCCTTTATTTTTTAGAATACTCTCCGTTTTTCGCAAGCTATAATGTGTAATTAAGTTTTAAACTCTAAAATAAGCAAGCACAAATTAATCAAAGCGGCCCTTTTGTGAAGAAACTATAACATGTATTCAAGCGAAGCAATCAATCGAGTGTAAAATGCACAATCTCAGACGAGTGCACGGCGCATTCCATGCCACTCATATGTCATAAATTTTCAATTTTTTAAGCTTTCGTATGGCTTTTAACTTCTTCAGTACCTCCACTATGAACAAAGTTATCACCTTTCAAACAGTGTATACATTTTTTGAGACACCCTGTATATCGTCTGGATTTCCATTTTCTCAGCGAATGGTTCTTACTTGACATGAAGAAGTGAAGCACTGTGTGTCATAATCCCATGACCATTTGAAAAGTGCATCAATTAGTTCAAGAGCTTTTTCAGTCAAGAAAAGCGCCGTTGAGAGTCTTTGCTTGGGGAATTTCTCAAGCAGAGCACCTTCTTATCCTGTGCCGTTCGGGAAAGGAAGCTTTTCAGAGAGCTACAAGGAAGGCTGGGGAAGTAATCCGAGACTTCGTTCGCACGACAAATGCTGGGCATATTCCTTCAGCAGTATCGAATTGCTTGTGAAGCGCTGGGTGGTCTTTGGTTAAACGGCCGAGATTTGAGGTGTTTTCGTTAGATAACGATCATGCCTAGTGAGGGACCAATAAAAGTGGAAGACAAGCGCCGAACGCTTTCGGAATTTCGCGTTTAGTGCGCACCTATGAGGCACGTATAGCGCAGTCGGGAAAGGCGCCGGTTGTCACTTTCACCCGATTCCAGGTTCTTGCTTCGAACTTGCCGCCCAGACCAACTAAGACTTCAAAGTCATTGGCCTTCTATTTGCCCCTGCGATATTTCCTAGAAGTTAAATGCATGGCCGAACCCGCAAAGCGACCGACCTTAACGCCGATCTTTTTTCTTACTTTATTTATTTATTTAATTTATTTTACATGTTTTTATTTTTTATTTTACCATTAATTTATTCTTATAATATATACAATAGCTTAATAGCGTTGAAATGTGCAATCGCAAAGACGCCGCGTAGCCATGAAATAAAGGAGAAACGGTTTATATAAAGGGAAAGCTCTGGCTTGTTCATCGGCTGGCCACCGCAAGTCGTTTTAAAGACCAATTACACATTCAAGTCGCCTCCACGACACCCCGTAGAATTAGAACGCGTGGCGCATTCCAAAAGGGATTCAGAGACGCCGTCCTTTATCCTTTATCCTTTTATCGAATAAACTTCAAATCTTCATGCACAGAGTCTGACTCGAACAAATTATTGGACAATTCGAATATTCGAATAAACGAAAAATAGGGTTCTTTCGATTTTCGATCATTCGAACATTTGATGACGAAATAAATTCGTTCGTCTATTCGCTCGAAAATTCGACATCGAACTTATTCGCTCATTCATTCGTTCGATAAAATTTCTCAAAACCACACTATAGTGGGACATAAAACCTAGGTTTACTAATGAAGGTCTACCAGCTCTAGAATTGCACCAGATTAGTGGGCTCTGATAAAAAAGGCAGAAAAATTCATCGGTGTAGGTGATCTCCAACCCGAATTGCGTCCATTAAAACATAAAACCTCACTGGTCGCTAATACACTGCGTTCAAAAAAGATAGGTTCACCCTTGATTTTCTTGTTTCTGCACGAAATTCGGTTGCAGTCGATTCCAAAACTGTATCAGTGAATTAAGCATAGCAAAAAACGTAGGAGTAAGAGACTTGAGAGAAATCTGCGATAACTGCAAGAAATGAGAAAGGATTGCGTGAAAGCACTCAACTCGAGGTTGTTCAAAAAAGATAGGTTCACCGTCCAAGAAGACACGGCTAGAAAGGCAGGTCAGTTGCAATTACTTTGTTAGTCAATACTCCTCCTAGCCAAGTGTTTACAGTAAAATGGGCCGCGGTTCGATGCTTTCAACTGAAGAACAAGCTCAAATCAAGGCACTCAGTGAAGCAGGCCTAAGCCACCGCCGAATTTCGACGCAGCTGAAGCGATCGCAGAATGTGATCAGCAAATTCTTAAGGAATCCTGATCAATATGGGATGAAGAAGCCTTCAGGACGTCCCAGGATCCTTTCCTCTCGAGATGAGAGACAAATCGTGCGTATGTTATCCAATGCATCGGTCAGCCTGGAGCGGGTGCGCAACAGCCTTACTAAGAAAGTCGCGAGAGGAACTGTTCGAAGTTGTCTAATACGAAACGGCAACATTCTACACACTCAGCTCAATTCCGCCCCACGTTTGACTGCAGCACACAAGAAGAATAGGCTGGAATTCGTCTCCAACAACAAAAGCCGTATTTGGACTAAGGCAAATTTTTCTCCTCGCTAGATGTTACGTCAACTATTCCGATTTTTTGTCATTGAGGTAATTTTTTCTGACGAAAAGCGCTTCAACCTCGATGGGCTCGATGGAAGGCGGTACTATTGGCACGATTTGCGCAAAGAGAAGTTGTTTTTTCCAAGGAGGAATTTTGGAGGCGGTACAGTGATGGTGTGGACAGCATTTCACGCAGGAGGGAAAGTCGCTATTGCATTTACGTCAGCAAGGATGGACTCCCAGGAATACCAACAAGTGCTGCAAAACCACCTGCTTCCATTCCTTCAGGAAAATGCCGACCAGAATTGGATCTTCCAGCAAGACAACGCCTCTGTACACGCTAGCAGGTCTACAAAGGATTTCTTCAGGGCCCATTCAATTGAAGTTCTCGACTGGCCGGCATGTTCTCCGGACCTCAGTCCGATGGAGAACATTTGGGGGCACCTTGTAAGAAGAATATACGAGGAGAACAGAACGTACTCGTCTGTCGAAAGTCTTAGGATGGCGATTCTTCGAGCCTGGAACGACCTCCCCATTCAAAATCTGGAAAATCATGTTGCCTCGATGCCAGCACGGCTCATTGATGTAGCAATGAATTGAGGAGGACCAATTGATTACTAGTGATCACTGATTGTTTTATGTCCTTTCAATAAAGCTGTTCTTTCCTTGTGAACCTATCTTTTTTGAACAACCTCGAGTTGAATGCTTTCATGCAATCCTTCTGATACAGTTTTGGAATCGACTGCAACCGAATTTCGTGCAGAAACAAGAAAATCAAAGGTGAACCTATCTTTTTATCAAGGGTGAACGCAGTGTATGTCCTGCATGGTAAAGCGGCAACGCGTTAACCAATCACAGCATGTCAGAACACCGCGATCGTTTCGCTGATGCCTGATTGTCTGACGCCTAATCCTTCCTATTCCTGTGTTAGTCCTGTACGCGACCTGTGCCATAAAAATAAATGCTTTTGAATAATTAAGCTTAATTTCTGATATTAATATTTATTAGTTAGTTTTTAAATTGTCCATATATAAGCAACTACAATGAAAGAGTAAGAAATTTCTAACGTTGATAACGCGCCCCTTCATTGTTAATTATTCCATGATTTGGGTATTCACTCTCTTTTTTTTTACTGCAGAGGCTTTAAGGCAGGTGGTCATCATTAAATTTTCTGCTGTATTTTTAAAGATAGCATCCTGCCTAATGTTCTTTAAGTCATTAAATTTTGTTCAAAAACACCAATAACCGCGTACTATTGATCCAACAAAAAAAGAGTGTGAACCTTCTATATCTCATTTTCACGTTAAGTGGACAGTTTTAAGGAAACTATAGGCTTTCCCTACAAAGCCTACTGTCCAAATTAAATCACGTCCTTTTCAAATAAACTATTTCTATCTGAGTGATTAACTGCGGCTTTCTTTGACATTTACGAATATAATTAGCTTTTATATAATTTTATAATTAGCTTTTTTTAAAGAGTAAAAGGCTTTGATTTGTGCTTATTCTATAGCGCAAAAATTAGCAATTTTTCATTGTGCTTCAAAAAAATATCGCGCCATGCGTTCGTCTAACACGGTGCGGTCTTCATTTTATTTATGATAAAAATTCTGTTTGCATGGAGTTAGGAACAGAAAAAATAGTAGGAAACGAACCTATCACTATTTTCCAGTTTTACGTGAGCAATATTTACACCTCCAATTAAATTGTAGTTCACAAAAGTATTGATGCATTCTTGCACTTTGAATAAGCTTGTACTGTTATTTTTTGTTAAAAAAAATAAAATTTTTGTAAACTCTTCTACATTGTGGTTAATTTGGTTAGATAAAATTGAAACGTCCAAAAAAAATTCACAGTAATTTTTTTAAATTGAGGATTTGTTTTGAACTGTTTAAATGGGAACTATTTAGATAAATTTAGCTAGCAGCTACTTCAATTTGAAAGCTTCTAAGATCAATTTTAAAATTGACAAGTCCGATGGAAAGATAATATTTTTCGATATTTTTGCTCCCCTTCTCTCCTAAATTTGTCACAGATCCCCGGCGACTGCTGTATGACTTAAGGAGAGATGATGGAGCATGGGAGGAGAATCGCCACAGGCAGGATTTATTCTCAATTCATGAACGCCCTATCTCGTTGTAACATCAATTATTTTTAACAGCGTTTTTATCCTAGATTTTTGATCAACTTTTATCTACAAAGGCTCCATCTTGTCGTTGGACTGCTTCTCTTTTTTTGTTCCATTATTAGTTTGATTATCATATAGATATTGGCTAACAAAACATTAAACAAAAGAGATCTGGTCATTTGTGACCAGAAATTTTCCTTCACATGATAGTATACTGAAAACAGCAAGTTTGCCGATGGGTCTCCTATCCAATGTTCCAAAGTAAAGGATAAAGGATAAAGAACGGCGTTATTCAATCCCTTCTGGGATGCGCCAGCGCATTCTACTTCTACGGGATGTCGTGGAGGCGACATGAATGCGTATTTGGCCATACAATGACTTGCGGTGGCCAGCCGATGAACAAGTCAGCGCTTTATCCTTCCCAGACAAGTCTGGTACCAATTCACCGACCCCGGAGGGATGGAAGGCTTGGTTGGCCTGGGCGGGAAATCCGAACCAGAAACCTGGTATCGGGTGCACGCGACAGTCGCGCCTCCTCCGACTGCGCTACACGCGCCCGATGTTCCAAAGTATGTCAAAAAATCCGTTAAAAATTACGTTAAGTCGTTAAGCCAGACTTTTACGGAAAATTCTGTTAATTCGTTGACTTCTTTAAATCATTAGCAGTTAGAAGTGAACCGCTGCCTCCAAGCGGCAGTTCAAATCTGCTTCCCGGTTGCATCAGTCGTTATTCTATTCATCATCAGCTTCTGCTTCAGCATTTGTGTGTTTGTCAGCTTAGCGGAGTCCGGTAGAATATGAAGTTTGAAGCCAGACTTCGTCTAGCCATAAACGGATGTTGATCGTGTGCGATAATCACCGCTGTCCGCGCGTCGAGTTTTACTGTATGACATCAATTAGAGTAGTTAAGGGGTAGAATGAATACGGCTAAGTGCCGACAACACCGCGACAACACTTCTGCGCTCGCTGCATAAAAACACAGCCATATCAAATTTCTGGTTGAAAAATATCGGCAAATAAAGGTGAAGTCGGAAAACGAAAAATTGTTCGTTGGAGGGAAATATATACCATTTTCACGTCGAATTGGACACTCTTCTAAGCTGGCCTATGAACTTTGAAATCAAATTGAACGTCTTCCAAATCGAGACGAGCTTCTTACAGGTTAAGCAAAAGACTCTTTGAGATGGTTAGAATAATCCTTTTGTTCAAGGAGAATTTTCCTTTTGTTCAAGGAGTTCAGAATAATTTTTTGATGTTTTTCACTTCAGCTGCCGAATGAGTGGAATAATTCTATAAAATTGTTATTTTTTTGAGAGAAGATAATGGATTAAATCTTGTGATAAGGTGCAGCAAGGCAGCAATCATGTTATGCATTAAAAGACTGGATCGCGCCATGCACTCGAAAAGCAATTCGCAATGTTTATCTGAATGATAGTGTAACTACTGTTTACATGCAGCAAGACAGTTAGGATATGTGCGTTTTCTATAATTGTTCGTGTTGCGCCGCTTGCAGGTTTGAAACTAAGTGTCAACAAAAATTTTGCTATCAATCGAATAAAAATCGCGATTTTCCGGACGTGGGCATGGGGCATTCTCTGCTTTGGCAATACAAAATGGCCGCCTTTCCTGCTCTTCAAAACAAGCTTTAAATCATTGTTTTTCCTCAAAAAATACAATTTTATATGTTGTTACAGGGTGTTTCGTTGCGATCAAAACTACAATTTTTATAAAATTTCAAACGATGTGTTTTCTTAGTGGGAAGTAAATTAAAACTTCAAAAAAGTAATACTAAAGTTTTCCTTAAACAAAAATTTATGCTAAAATTTTTATAGAATCTCTAGCTAGTGTAATGCAGAAAAAGCTTGGTTTGATTTGAAAGAGTTCGCTTTGATTTGAAAACTCTTAGGTTAGCTTAAAAGAGTGTCCAATTTGGTTTGAAAAGTGTCCAATTAGAAGTGAAAATGGTATATAATTTCCACGTCCAATTTTACACTTTTCAAATCAAACTAACACTTTTCACGTCCGATTGGACAGTTTCATAAGCAGTTTTGATGCTTGTGAAAATAAAGTGAAGGTCTTCCAAATCAAAAGGAGCGTCGTCAAGGTTAAACTACACATTCGCGAAGGTGTTTAAAATAGTTTCTTGTTTTGTGAGAAATATGGTAAAACTTTCTTGGAATTTTTTAAATTCTGCTGTCCGAATGAGTGTAAAAAAATTTCGAAAAAAATGTAGTAAACTGAGTCTGGTTTTAAAGCACAACAGAGCAGCAATCGTTTAGTTCACTAAGTGACGAGATCGTGCCTTGCACTCGAAGAGCTCGTCGCGATTCCTACTTGATTGAAAGTGTAAATGCCGCTTACATGAAGCACCAAAGCGGATACAGGTGTTATTTCACATTTTTTGTCGTATCGTTAACAAAAGGGCTGCAAAGGGGGCGCGTGTACTTTAATAGGTTCGATCCTACATGCATTGTGCACGGCGCACTCTCGGAACATTCCAGGCATGACAGAGCACTGACAACGCACGCCGTGCTTGAGATACTCCGAAAACACTGCACGTCACATAGACGTCCTGGAAAATAAGGTGCTCTAATCGCAAAAGCCTGCTGCAGTTATTTTTTGGGCCACCCACGGTGAAAGCGTGGTGGTCTGATAAAGTTTTATATATGCTTGTGTAGATCTCGAGGAGGTGAATCGAACGGTACCAACTGTTTTTCAAACAACTTAAAACTAAAGGAGTTATGAGCATGCGACGGTTTGCGACAGATTTTTCGTTGCAAACCGTCTTTTTGACCGCGCGACGCGGGCGGTATTGTAGCGCAGTCAGAGGAGGTGCTGGTTGTTGCGTGCACCCGATATCAGGTTCCTGGTTCGGATTTCCCACCCAGGCCAACCAAGCCTTCCATCCCTCCGGTGTAGGTGAATTGGTACCTGACTTGTCTGGGAAGGATAAAGCACTGACTTGTTCATCGGCTGGCCAACGCAAGTCACTCTATGGCCAAATACGCCTTCAAATCGCCTCCATGACATCCCGCAGAAGTAGAATGCGTGACGCATTCCCAAAAGAGATTGAGTAACGCCTCCTTTATCCTTTCATCTTTTATCGGCTGCAACTGTGCAACTCCATGCAGACAGGCATTTTGCTATCAATCGAACGAAAATTGCGACGTCCTGTGAAAGGGCGTGGCACAGTCTCCTTCTCTGGCATAAATATTGGCCCTAAAACAAGCTTCAAACCAATATATTTCCTCAAAAAATGAGAATTTTTATGCAATTTCACATATTGTGTTCGCTTGTTGGGTAGGTGAATTTAACTGCCCTTCTACTTTCCTTGCTGGAAGTCTACCATATTGCAGATATATTTACCCTTGCACTGAATTTTCAGTCAGATTTTTAGCTTATCTTTTTCATAATCAGATACGTGAATACATGTCAGTCTATGGTAGCTTCTAAGTCGATTAGCTTCGTAGCGCCTTGACTGGGTCGAAAAATAGTCCACATTCCAGCATTGGCAGATTATGCCTAAAGAACTTGTGCTTTATGGCTGCTGTCGCTCCACCTGAAGTTGAAAAAAACAAAATTTAATAGAAATGAATAGCAGATGGCTAGCAAACCGATAGACCTGCTTAGAAGTGGTCAGTGTTTGAGGTGAAGAGCAAACAAAACAGCAATAGCACGCAAACACGTTTTCGGACCCTTATATTCGGGTTTGTACAGCGATTTTTTTTGTGAAAAACTAACTACGACTTTGAATCGTTATCATTTCGAGTTTAGTTTAGAAGACATCCACTTCTGTTTGAGAAACGTAAATCTTATTTGAAAATTCCTCTGAAAAAGTTTGGCTTGGCTTTGATCTCGCTCAGCTCGTATAAAAAATGCTACAAGTACGCTTAAAAAGAATTTTTCATGAAGTTTTCTTAAGGTGCAGGTCAAACTGGAAAAAAGAAAAAAATCTAAAAATATGAACTGAAAATTGAATAAATGCGTGACGTACTGTGTATCCAAACGCTGAGCTTCGGCCAAACACTGAATTCTTCCACTTGAACTGCCTTGTCGTAGATAATGAGCCGTTGAAACAACCTCTTCAAATAGCGGAAGCAATCGCCCAACCACAACCACGGCGATCTATACCCTCGCGGTAGTCAGCGTGAATTCTCCATCTTGGGGAATCTCCAGAAGGTTATGTGCATTTCACCATATGAGGTCGGAAAGGTCCTATGGTGAGGCCGACCGCTTTTTGGAATGCGCCGTGCATCCTAATTCTCCGCATTACTTGATTGATTCTTGACTCTACAAGAAGCAACAACAGTCGGCGCCGTTGGTCTGCCCGGCTTCGCAATGATTTTCTATTCCTTTTTATAGTTCCCCATTGGGTGCGAGGTGGCTCATTCGGAGGCGGAGCCGGCTGTCGCGGCACTCCGAATTCAAGGTTGTTGGTTCGAGTTCCGCAAGGCGAACCAAACTTTCCATCCTTTCTTGAGCTGCGAATTTGTATCTAACTTGTCCCAAAATCACAAAACAGTGACTTATCCATCGGCTGGCCTGCACAAGTAAAATCCAAATACGCATGCAACTTGCCTTCATGAAATCCTGTTGGAAGGAAAGGTGCACGTGACAGTAGGCCTTATAACGCGTCCCACGACGTTTAACTGAGTGGTTTAATTACCCGAGTTTGAGGTCATTGTTGTGGGAAACTCCACTGTGTCCAGATTTCAATTTGGAAGAACTCCTGCGGCTGCGCTATCACGCCTTCCTCGGCTTTTAAAGCATAATTTTTAATTGGAAACATTAATCAATTCCATTGGGGATGCGCCACGCATTCTACTTCTGGAGGCAGTTTGAATACGTATTGGACTGAACAGTGACTTGCTATAGCCAACCCATGCACAAGTCGTTGTTTTATTCTTTTCAGGCAGGTCTGTTACCAATGCACCGACCGTTAGGGGATTGAAGGTTTGGCTGCTCTGAGTGGGGAAGCCGAAAGTATTTTGGGGTGCAAACGACAGCCGGTGCCTTCTCTGATCATGAGTGCGCACGGTATTCGAATAACTGGTTTAATTGCCCAAGTTTGAGGCTATAGTTATAGAGAGCTCTCTACTGTGTCAAATGTCAAAGAGGATTTAAATGGACTAACAACATATATAACAGACGATCCACATAGCGGAAAGAATACGCGAGGGTGTTCTTGAGTGAAATGCTGCGGACGGGCTTCTCCGCCTTTTATTTACTTTATAAATTTTATGTTTTTGAGGTTTTAAATATCATTGGGCATCACAGAAAGTGATTTACTAATATTTTTGTTTTAACGAAGTTTAGGGCTTTCAATTTTCAATTAAAAATAATCATTTTACAAAAATATTTATGCAATCTGTCTCTATTGGTTGATTTCCAGCTCCAAGCAAAGGAGATGACAGCTCAGTTGGACAGTTAGGACAGTTACGCTGGCCACCATCTTCTGGGGCTTCTGTGTCCGTATGCGGACGAATTTTCTCAACTCGACGAAAGGGTTGTCTGACAAAACACACCCATAAATAGCCTTCGACAGACGACACGTCGTCGATCCGATTCCGACGACGTCGTGTGATGGGATTGGGCATTTGACGTTGGCCATCGACGGCTAAGCCGTGATTAATGGAAATGTTGTGGATGTAGGGGGTTCTTAAGCAAGCACAGTCATGCTCGAAGACACGGGGAATGAAGTGATCGAAATGGGAGCGGAGGGCTGAAAAATTGTCCTCCCCATATCCCCTCCACATTTCCGAGTTTTGTCATAGTACCGCCCACTTTTAGTATGGTCATGCCCCTTTATTTGTGAAAACAAACTGTGCGCTGATGCGAGGATACGTCACCAGTGCCTGTTTTACATGGTTATGAACGCAAGATTACCTGTTACAAAGGCTTAAAGCAGATAGATAGTTGGTAGTTGCGAGCAAAAGTCTCGCATTGAGCGGGGCTCGTTCCCGTAGTATCCTCTACTTTCCGGGCAGGATGATAGCTCTTTGCGCCCATGTCACCAATCCGTCATTGTCATCAATTTCCTTCGTCTGGATTAGAGGAAGGATAAGGCATAAAGGATGGCTATTATTTATGCTTAGGATACGCTACGCTTTCTACTTTTTACAGTATTATATATGGTGGAGGGAATCTTAAGAATTTTGAAGGGAATGCATATTTGTCCGTAGCGGTACTTGGTGCATGGCGCATCCTAGACGGAGACTAGCTACCTCTTCTGCCATTCTATTACTCAAGGTGAGAGAAATCGGTAACGTTTTCCTGCAACCACGCGGAGTTTTTTTTTTGGTTGGAAAAAGGCGAAGTTCGGATAAATGGAGTGACTATAATCAATTTTGGGCGGGACTATGACTATGATAAGAGTCCGAAAATGTATTCTGCTTGTCTAGTATACTTCTGTGGTGGTTTATCCGGCAGCGGATAGAAGTGGCGCAGTCGGCACGGGCGCCCGTGACACGAGCACAAATCGATTTTGTTCGCAATCCAGCCAAGCAAATCCTCCACCATTTTCGTAACGATTCCATGATCAGCAGCGTCTCCTTATTACATGAATCGCTCTCTTAACGAAACCTCCATTCTAAGGTTATATAGGGGCTGAATTCGTATTCCATTCTCTATCAACTACTAGTAGATCATCTCCTTATGAATGGACCTTCCAAAAGTTCTTCACCTGAGCCGAAATGTATGCACGAAGCTCCATACTCCTCGCCCACAGCTGCTTAGCAATTCTAACGACTTCTGGTGAAGTCAGGGTTTACGGTCGCCGTTTTTCCAGCCTTCGTCAACGGGCTAATGGGCATTGCCTCCTCTGGAGCTTACGAACGCGAGGGCTGGTAGTTTCACCAGGTATAAGAAATCCCGACAGAATTAGCCTAGCACTGAGATAACTGGGTGACTTTTCAACTGCCTGGAGAGTTAGGTTATTTGGCAGGACTGAGAGGAAAGGTGTGGGAAACCTCGGTCGGGACGCGCCATGTAGCGGAAGATTCTACCGCTCTCGTTGAAGGAGGATCCGGAAGCAACCACCCGGAGCCTCGCGACATGACTCGGATGAACCCAGTCGACAGTCGTCAGCCGCCGTGTCCTGTTGCTCCGTATCACGCGCCGAACGTAGTTCACATCGAAATATCGTCATCGATCGATCGATTTTTGTTAAGAGTCATCGATCGATCGTTTGTGATGAGAATCAGGCAAACACATATTCGGTCAAACATACAGGTCTAAAAACAAATAAACCACGAAGATCCGTCGAAATGACCATAGTCAGTGGTCAGGACGTCTCATAGGCAGTTGACTTCCGCTTGAAAATAAACCAATACGTTCCTTGTCGCGAATGCGAGCAGCATTAGGGGGTGGAAACGCTCCAACCAATCAGGTTGCTTTGAATTAGTGGCAAAGTTCACGGTTGCTACTCTGATTGGCTGGCACTTTACCGCTTCTCTATGCTACCCACATCGTCTTTTGTTAAAAAATCTTTTCTATTGCTTTTGGAACTTTTCTATCGATTTATATTCTATTTTATTCTATTCTATATTCTATTCTATTTTTAGGTTCTGATTTAATCTAAATTTTATTAAAAATGTTGATTTCTTAGATTCCATTTTTTTCTTCTAATTTTAGACTTAGATTCCTTTGTTAAAAAGACATGAATCGTCTTTTTATTAAAAATATGATTTTCTATTGTTTTTAGAAAATTCTTGATTTCTATTTTTAAAATCTAAATTATTCTAAATTTTAATACAAGTTTTGAATTCTTAAATTATATTTTTCCTTCTGATTTTAGAATTAGATTTTTCATTTCTACTTTTAATTGCTCTCGGATTTTGATTTTTCTTCTCTTTTATAAACTTGTGCAATTTTAAATAATTATTTATTTTGTAAGTTTTAATTTTTTGATGATCTTGGTGTGTTAGAATGTTCACCGCAAGTGTTTTACTAATATCTAAAATTTATAAAAGATTTTTCCGGAAAATGAACCTCTTTCAAAAGATTTGAAAAAACTAATAAAAATATTGATTTTTTAGTTCACAACTCGCGCTATGCGCCAACTTCCTCTACTCGACGTTCTTCAAGTGGGCATCCGACGAGCTGTGTTCGCCGTTCTTCTTCTCGTACTACATGGCGAAGACGATGCACGTGTCTGTCACGCTGTCCGTCCTCGTTCACATGGCGGGGGTACGATTATATCGATTGATCGACCAATCAATACTATGCGTTTTGAGACTACTTGGCAACCTATGTATACTGCACGTATACGAAAGTAGTCAGATGAATAATGCGGTGTAATTCAGGTCTTTCACGTCGTAGCACTGTCGATCATTCGATACTGCTCGTTGTCGAGTCTGGCGACCATCAACTCATCACAACAGTGGTTCACCTATGAGGTATCAATTACCTGACCGATTTCGTTCTTTTTCACTTTTTTGTTTATTTTTTCATAATTACTTTTCTTTCGATAATTGATCATTCCCTGAAAACTAATGCATGAAGACATTCCACTGAAGAAGGCTATATCCAAGGCTGTCAGCAGGCATGGCTTAAACCGCATATGTTCCGGGGGACGGGGGTTGTTGACGACGGCCGCTGCTGACGGCCGCTCTGCCCTTTGCCCTTTCATTCCGCCAGCACATTCGCTCACCGTCGCTGTCACCGACCGCATTGATAGGCGAGTTGGTGAACACCTGCGACGTGCCGTCGATAGCTCAGTTGGTAGAGCGGAGGACTGTAGAGTGGCAGCTATCCTTAGGTCGCTGGTTCGAATCCGGCTCGACGGAATCGTTTTGCTGTTGTTGAAACAACACGGCGAATCATTGAAAAATGCTACGTTGACTTATCGTCTTTCAATTTTGGTGGTTAAGTGGGAATAAACGGAATTGCTACACTTTCCCAGGTCTCCGTCTTACAATTCTAAGTAACACCTCCTAATCCTCAATCTTCTCGGAGTAATCTTCTCAGCTGTTTAATATATATAATTCTCAAGTCAAATTTAACACTTGGATAGGTAAGCTAAGAAGTTTCAAACAAAATTTCACTGAAGTTTCTTTGAACAAAAATTATTTTCGACATCTCCAGCTCAATAAATCGTCTTGATTCCATTTCCACTTTTAGCTTTTCATTTTAAACCTACTACTTTTCAATCTTGCCACTTTTAATAAAACATTTTATAAAGCAAAGTGGGTGTATGAAAAGTCAAAATAGACAGAGGTAAACTAACCGTATTAAAAAAACTGTATTAAAATACAAAAAAACATCTATAACAGGGTGTCCTTAAAAACTACGCTTCCAAACTGAGCACAAGATTCCTATCGCTTGATCAAAACAAGGTTTTTAGGATTATTCTAAAGTGCTTCGACAAAAAGAATTGTTGGTGTGAATGGATTGCGCCGTGCACTCATACAGAACATAGCGTGGCTTATTCGATTAAGTGTAAATTTTGTTCACCTGATGCTATGCTGTGGAGAATTGTGACGTTTTTAGAATATTGTGATTGCTTTTGTTGTTTCTAGATCTATACATATGTACACAGCATTCACACTGTCAATCCAAGGGGCAAAGCAATTCATAGGACACATGCACGGCGCAATCTTTCCATAAAACACACCTCCAGATTCTTTGCTTTCCAACACCTTAGCGTAGAACTAAAAGTATTCCATTGAAATCAATTTATAGAAATTTTGTGCCTATTGGGACAGTGTTGCCATTTTTTCTTAAAGCCTTCTGCAAAGCTGAATTTTTATTAAAAACTTTCTTTATAAAAAATAATTTTATTCCATTGGACCGTGTTTATTTAAACTTTAGGTGCGTTTAGCTGTCTGAAAAAAAAATTCAATTTTAAAAAGTATGCGTCTGTAAATTGAAAAGTGTCCAGTTTAAAGTGAAAGTGGTACATAAGGATAAAGCACGGCGTTACTCATTCTCTTTTGGGATGCGCCACGCATTCTACATACTTCTTCGGGACATCCTGGAGGCGACTTGAATGCGTGTTAGGCCATACGATGACTTGCGATGACCAGCCGACGAACAAGTCAGAGCTGTTCTCTTCCCAAACAACTCCGGTACCCATTCACCAACCCCTAGGGATAAAAGGTTGGTAAGCCTAGGCGGGAAATTCGAACCGCGAACCTGGTATCGGGTACTCACGACAGCCGGCGCCTACTCCGACTGCGCCACACACGCCCGAAATGGTAGAAAGTTCAATGTTTATGCTACGCTTTGATAATTTAGAAAAAGGAGTAAAGATATTGCTCATGGACTTCTGACCAGGGCTGAGGAACAGCATTTTTTTCACTTGCCAATATTTTCGAGTTCTTCTAATTCATTTTTTCATTTTTTTAGAAATGCCGAATATCACTGACGATCATCTTTGTGAGCGTAGCGATCATTGGCATCCCGCTGCACTTCACATCTGAGGTGGTCATGGTAAGTGGAAGTAGATAGTGAGGGCGATGTCTGGCCCATATGTGGGTCAGGTAGGGGTCTCTCTAAGGGGTTTTCAGGTCCATAAAACTCCAAAAAAGTAAAGCTATTGAGGTTGATGTAGAGAGAAGCAAATCACTACCCTTTGGATTCATGTCGCGAAGACGTCCCGCAGAAGTGTGGAACGCGCCGTTGCTCCTACCGTAAGCGCAGCAGCCAATCAGACACTGACTCAGCCGCACAGACAGGGCATACGATTGGACGCCGATAGGAGCAACTTCCCGCTTCCACGCGATGCGTTTTCACGACGTGTAACTACACTGTGTTATAGCAATTAGTCAACTCAGAGCTTCCGGTCTTTTTAAACACATTTCAAGACATACAGACCTCTTACAGTACCAATCAATTTACAGGTCGAGGAAAACGAAGGCTGTGCCGCCCGACATCCGGCACTGCGGAATGCGACCGCATTCCAGCTGCAGTTCTCCTCGTTCCCCTATCTGCAGACGTTGAACTTCTGGCTGTTCAATCTCTGCTCGAAAATCATTCCTTCGGTGAGGAGTCAATCAATTTATTGATCGCCCGTATTATTTAAGGCAGTTAATCGATAAGCGTGTCCTTCAGGTGATACTCTGCGTCATGACGT
The DNA here is from genome assembly GCA_947359475.1 of Heligmosomoides polygyrus bakeri. Taxonomy (NCBI): domain Eukaryota; kingdom Metazoa; phylum Nematoda; class Chromadorea; order Rhabditida; family Heligmosomidae; genus Heligmosomoides; species Heligmosomoides polygyrus. The sequence continues at coordinate 4,756,361 of OX375866.1, forward strand.
TCATGATACTCGCCCAGTTGAAGAAGATTCAACAGCTGAGCGCTCGATTCACGACGGTGGAGCGGGATAAGCAGTATCAGCGGACGACGAACATGATTCTGGTAAGCGATCGCTAGGAACCTCAAACTGACGTCTAATCCAGAATACGGTAGATAGGGTACATGTCGCGAAGATGGACAGCAGGAGGAGGTGGGAGCGCACCTGCGAATCAGGTCGCATCAAACTGGCTTGCACTCCCAGTATCCTGATTGGCAGGTGTCTGTTCGGCTTCTGCTGTGCTTGGTTGTGATTGGCTGGCGCGCCACCACCTCCCAATGATGCTCATCTTCGCGACATGAACCGCTATTAGCGACACACTGCAGCATATTTAAGAACAAGAAAATAATTAAAAATTAGGTTTTATCTCTACCTCTTTATTTCTTTCGTTGGGATCTTCTCTATTTCTTATTCAAAGTGTTCTGATAAATTTTTATTTTTTATTTTTATTGAAATAGCTCCTGGGAAATCAACCTCTTCTCATAAACTCAATGAGTAGCTGATTTCTATCGCACACTTGTCAAATCACTACTTTGTTCGCTTTTATTTTTAAACTGCGTTTTTATGGTGCCCTATTGTGCATGAATAAATAAATAAATAAATAAATAAATAATGGAAAATTTTGAAAACTAAGAAATCATACTAATTTGATGCTAGAAACCATATTAACTAGATAAAAGGGTAAAGGACGGCGTTATTCAACCCCCTTTCGGATGCGCCACGCATTCTACTTCTACGGGATGTCGCGGAGGCGAGTTGAATGCGCATTTGGCCACACAATACTTGCGGTGGCCAGCTGATGAACAAGTCAGCGCTTTATCCTACCCAGAGAGACCAATTCACCGACCCCGGAGGGATGGAAGGCTTGGTTGGCCTGGACGGGAAATCCGAACCAGGAACCTGATATCGGGTGCAGGCGACAGCCGGCGCCTCCTCCGACTGCTCTCCACGCGCCCATTCACTAGATAGAAACCTAAAAATGCAATGCAGTCTTCAAGGATGTAGTTAGTAATTGAATCTAAACAAAAAACTAACCCCAAGCTCTCCTATAATTCAAAATGATTAAACAACCTCTATAACTCCTTAGTCTCCAATTCAACAAGCAAAATGAGCTATCAATTAAAAATATTTATCAAGCCGAAACCGTATTCATCGCAAAATTACGAGCAATCTGAAACGATCAATCCAAAAATCGATTAAATCTACTGACAACTGATGTACCGATGCCGATCCATGTTGTTCACTTGTTTTAGTGCCGGCGATTGGTCGGCCAACGTTTTCGCGCCATTTTAACTCTAAGCACAAAACACCGGACAAAAATCGATAGGAACGATCAATAATGGCGTCCCGATCAATATTTTACATATACTCTGTCTAATTCAATCCGAGAGCCCTCACATTATGGTGCAGCAAATGGAGTGGAGCCCACAAACACATTCAGCGAGGGGAAGCGTTAGGCTAGGCACATTGTATCTCCTCCCTACTAGGATTGATCTGGAAGGCATGGTCTCCTTTCTAGCTGTCTGCTTTTTGCCCATCAAAGTCTGACAACGTTTAAGGGTGAATTCCTTTGTAATAGCCCAGAAATCGTGAGGAATCGGTCAAGAGAAAGTCGCCATAAAACTACTGCCTTCTATAGTTGTGCTCGAATATTCGAATAAGTATTCGAATAGTCGAATATTCGACATTTCTGGATTTTCGAATATCCTTCGAATTCGAACGTCGGTGGTTTTAAAAAGTCGAAAATTCGTTCGAATTCGATCATCGAGGGGAGCCATATTCAGATATTATTCGAATCTCGAAGGTTTTGACTTTATTCGAAGGCCGAATGATTTGAATGGAATATCGAATAAGCTGCAAACATTCAAGCCCGATTGAAACAAAATATTCGACTATTCGATTATTCGAATAAAAAAGAAAAATTGGGCTTATTCGCTTTTTGACTACTCGAAAAGTTGATTAGCGAATAAATTCGTTCATTCTTTAGAAAATTTTTCACATCGAATTTATTCGTTCTTTTATTCGATAAAATTTCTTGAAAGCACAACTATGCTGTTTTCTAATCTATGGTAAACCCCACCACGATTCTCCCCATTTGGTCTACTTGACTCCTTGTCTCGGAAATTCCAGAAGATGCTAGACATCGCTTGCTTGTTGCCATGCATTTATGAGCGCTGGCAAAACATAAGGATTTGCCGACGGGCTTCGCATCCCGTTCACACAGCAGGAATCGCGCTTGACTCGCCACTTTGGCTATGTGGGGACTAGGGAATCGTTCCAGCAGCAAGAAAAATCTCACGCTGAACTTAAAGGGATTCTTTTTTTGAAAATTCGAATTCAAAAACGATCAAAACTCGGAAGTGCGAGCGTAGATTGTAAAGCTTCGAAGCCAATTAGCTGCCGCTGCTGCGGCTGCTGTGGCTGCAGCATTTGCAGACTAATTGCCCAAGGAGGAGGAACTGAAAATCCTTAAAAACAACGGGAATAAACTTTCCTGCATATAGAATTACCTAGACAATTATTTTTGCAGAACCTTATCAAAGGCTTTCTCAAAGTCGAAATAAATGACGTTAGCAGGGTGTAGTTTACTTAAGATGTGCGGCTTCTAAAAGCAACAGATTTTTAAGGCAGCGATTACAAAATTTTGACAATTTCAGATTATCATGTTCATCTTCATCATCGTCGAACTGCCGCAGGGATTGTTGGCCGTTCTGTCTACCGTGACAGAACTGCAGCTCATCGTCGCCCTAGGTGAGCTGGCTTCTGAATGCTTTTGCTGGAGCAGACTTCCGAAGCCGATTCCTGTGAAATATTTTCCAAAAAGTAGCACTTTTGTCAGCACTGGAACACTCCGATATGCTCACAACCAAGGCACAAAGATTTCTTCCCCTCTTTTTCTCAAATTTTTCAAAAAGGTCTTCCTTCTCGTCTAGATCAGGCTAATTCTGCTCGTATTTCACTTGTCTTCTCTGAGTTTTCGTTTTTACCCCGTTTGTTTCAATCATTTCGCTTTTGATTTTTCTTGCATAGACCACTTATCCGGGTTTACTGTTTTACTTCCACATGCAATAAATAAATAATTAATCGATTATCGATTTTTAACGAAAGCACCTTTTCCAGGAGACTTCACCGAGATGATCACGTTGCTAACGTCGTGCGTGATATTCGCGCTGTTCTGCATGATGAACGGCCGTGTTCGTTCGGCGTTCATGGAAGCGCCATGTCTACGATGGCTGGAACGATGGACGAGGCGCACGATCGAGCGCAGGTACCGTCCATCCGCTTCTGGAGCCGTTCAGAGAATATCACCCGATGTCGTTCCAGAATCGTGCGAACGGTTGGTCGTGACAAACTGCTCGACTACTCGCTCAACACGCACAAGGCGCCGCCGGTGCGCAACGCCAACAACTACGCGGTCTTATGACCTGCCGGCTATCGCAGCCACCCGCTCTCCATTGTTGTTGATTGATTGATTTATTGATTCTTTATCGATCGGGTCGCCATTGTTCGATGTTGTTTGTACATTACTGAGAGCTCACATGTGATACGGTGTACAGTGTTTTTCGAGAATATAAAGATCTGGTTGATGTCTTCTTCTGCACGAAAGGGGTTGTAATGTTAAGCTGCAGCTGAGGTAGGCATAGCCGCAGGTTCAGTTCCGCATCCAGGCAAAACGTCCGACCTGGTACTACTCTTTAGTCATCACCATGATTATTGAATAGTCGCCAATATATCCTATAGAAATAGTGTCGTTGCTAGGAGCGTGTGGAAGCGCAGTCGGAAGAGATGCAACCGTCGCGCTCACCCCGAATCGAGGGTTCCTGGTACGAGTCCCGCCCAGGGCAATCAACCCCTCTATTCTAGGAGTTGACGATTCGGTACCGGACTTGTATGGGAAGCATGCAACGCTGACTTGTTCATTGATTGGCCACCACAAGTCATGATATGGGCAAAACCCTCTCGATATTCCGTAGAAGTCGCATGCGTGGCGAAATCTACAAAGGGATTGAACAATGCGCTTTCAATTCCTTCTAAACATTTATAACTGTAATGAGCGTGTCTAGCGCAGTTGGAGGAGGTGCCGGCTGTCGCTTGCACCGGATTGGCCCTAGCGGGAAGTCCGAACTAGGTTCCTGGAGTAGCTCTTTAAAAACAGCATAAAAGCAATAGAGACCGTCTGTGATACGTAGATGAACCATGCATTCACTGGCTCAGAAGGACGAGGACGAGATCTCCCCCAGAATGTGGCCCGTTTTAACGCAGAGCAGCACATTCCGGAGTTTCTTGCACCTGGACGACGAAGCATTCCATGAAGTAGTTGGTATTCCTAACTGTAGGGAAGAGGAGCATCTAAATTTGGTGGCTGTAAAGGATTTCCCGGTGGCTCATATTTTTTATGGATTTTTTTGCCGACCCCTCGCTTTCTAATTTCGTCACTTCCATCAATCGACGACCACCCTGGGTGGTGAGGTTTCGATTTCGAAGATCAAAGTGGAAAGCGACCTACCTCATCAACAGTGTGAAAGTAATGAAAATGAAAGGAGGAAATGAGGTCGTTTTCATCTCCTTAGGCAGGTCGCTCTCAAAAAATAAAGGCATTTTTTAGTATTAGTTTAAAAAGCCGCTTATTTATTCCATATGAGCATAATTAGATACGATATTAGCAAAATCTTGAATTAGGCCAACTGCGTTTCAGATAAAATTTATTTATTTGTTTATTTTTTGACAGCACTCTAAATGCGGTAGAAAGATGTAAAAAATATAAAATTTAAAAAATGTAAAATACCGGCAGGCATAACTGCGATGCAGTAGGGTAAAAAATCTAAATAAACTAAAAAAACATTCAATATAAGCACTCAGAACGCAGTGTTTGGATCTTTTTATTTTTTTTCAGAAAAATAATGAATTCATTTTTTAAGAAAAATAACTAACTACAACGCATTTCAAGCACAAAATTATAACGCTTTATATTTTCCTATATATTTTTCCTATATTTTCAAAGCAAGCTAGATACGTTTCATTTCCTACCAAATTGAACATCTTCCAAAACAAAAAAATGAGCGCTTTTTTATTAAGGCAGGCACTCTCTAGGATTGTCAAAAAATCTTTTGCCTTAGGAAAACGTATTGTTCCTTTTTTTAGAAAATTTATGATTCATCTTCCCTAAAAACGTATAAAAATTTTCTCGAAAAATAATCGATCACAAAGTTTTTATAAAGTGCATTGAAGCTGAAATTTCTGAGAATATTTCTGAGAAAAGGAGGCCATGAAGAAATAATGGATAAAGGACGGCGTTATTCAATCCCTTTTAGGATGCGCCACGCATTCTACTTCTACGGGATGTCGTGGAGGCGATTTGAATGCGTATTTGGCCATACAATAACTTGCGGTGGCCAGCCGATGAACAAGTCAGCGCTCTATCCTTCCCAGACAAGTATGGTACCAGGGATGAGCGGATTATCCGCTATCCGTTATCCGTTATCCGGTTTCCGGCGGGTTTTGGCCTATCCGTTTTGTTGTTCGTTATCCGGCAATTTTCGACCGGATAACGAACAACAAATTGGCTGATACCCAGGTTTGGGCGTGGTATTGTATAGCTGTGTAAGCTTCACAATCATAGGAGTGATCGCGAGCAACAATAGAGGGCATTCAAATCTAGGAGATGGGTGAGTTCAGGCACTGGTGACGTAGTTGGAAAGACGCCTAACTTCCATCCTTCCAGGGTCGTCCATTTATACTATACATCTATGAAACCTACTACGGGCTGATTTCTTCATGAGCTTTTCACCACAAGCCATATGCAGACCAAGAATGCATACAAGCTGCCTTGATAATATTACTGGCCGTCACAAATGGAGGGCCTGGCACATCCCAGGAAGAATTGTTTAGTGCCGAATTTAGCGTTCTTTTCCACGATTGCAGTGTGTAGGTAGAATGCGGCAAAGGATTTTAGTTTTTACTGATAGACTGTTGTAACGCATTAAACACATACCGCTGAGCAGTAATGAGTACAAGCAAAATGGGTACAGGTTCAATCTAAATGAGTGGAGAAAGCTACGCTCCTACAAATTGCTGAGGTGTGTTTAGAGAAACGATTTCCTGAAAGTATTTTCTGTACGCTGGTACTAGGTCATAGTACCTCCGTAATCCTAAAAAATTGATCCTCTCTATTAAAAATCAAAACAGTGCAATTGAACTGCACTAAACTGATTTCCCGCTGCGCATGTTGGAGCTTCATTTTAATTTAAGATTGCCTTTCAGGGACACTCTACTTCTGCTTTTCTATTTTTCAGATCTCTCTGCATTAGGACTGCACAATGGCTTGTAGTGGGTAGCCTGTAGAAAACTGGTATTTCATCCATCGCATTCCACGTTCTCCTTAGATCTTGGGGTACTCTCGAACAGCAGTATCAGCCCGCGTGAAGCTGCGAAACCAAGATTGTTATGCAGACTTTATTCGGCTGAGTCGGCCTAGCATAGAAAAGTTAAGAAGCGTCGGAGGAGCCACTCATCCAAGGATCATTCTGTTTGGCCACAGTCTTAATTCAAAAAGAAAACCTGACGATTGATCACTAAAACAACCCAACAATGTAAGCTTACAAAATGCCGGCAAGTTGCTGTTCAATGAAGTGTGAATGAATGAGTGAATAAGAGGTGAATGAGTCTCACATTGAGTCTCACATTCTCTCCCTCCAAGGGCGACTTATGAATGTTTCCATACAATTAGTTGGGCTGTTTTACGCATCCTTTGCTTCGTTCTTCCAATTCGTTTTAAACGGCAAAAATATGAAAAATTATAATTCATATTATGGAAATGTGCTTGGATGAACAAATTCTCAATCTCTCCTCATCCTTTCCAGACTTAAATTAAGGTGATCATAGCGAAACATCAGAAGAGTAGAGTTTGCGAAACAGTTTTAGTTTCACAGATTGGTGGTCTTGCTACTTGTCCTCCCTGATGAGTTTGATAGCAGTTCCTTGTGAAGGAATTGTGGTTCGCAATCCGAACTCGGCATCGGTTTGGATGGCAATGAAGAATCGTTTCTTTTACTGAAGTTTCGTGAGAATCCCATAGGGCTTTGTTAAGGTGACTGCACTATGTTTAAAAAAAACTCCATTAAAGTCGTTAGAAAGGGTTTATAATTTGACAGCAGTTGCGTTCCATGTCTGATGTTGAAACTAGAGCAGTTTAAGTACAGTTTTATTTTTGTTGTTTGTTCGTTATCCGTTTTTCCGTTATCCGGCGATTTTTGGGCAAAATTATCCGTTATCCGGGTTTGAAAATTTTGTTATCCGCTCATCCCTGTATGGTACCATTCACAGACCCCGGAGGGATGGAAGGCTTGGTTGGCCTGGGGGGGAAATCCGAACCAGGAAGCTTGTGTCGGGTGCAGTCGGCGCCTCTTCCGACTGCGCTACACGCGCCCTCTGAAGGAAGGAAGTTACGCAAGATTTTATATGAATCTTCGTGTTTCTGGGCACGTGGTAGCGCAGTCGGAGGAGGCGTCGGCTATCGTGTGCACACGATTCCAGGTTCATGGTTCGGGTTAAGCTTAGGCTAACCAAGCCCTTCATCTCACTGAGGTCGGTGAATTGGTACAAGGTTTGTCTGGAAAGAATAGAACTGACTACTGACTTACCCATCAGCTGACCACCGCAACCCTTCGTATAGGCCAAAGACCCACTCAAATTGCCCTCATGACATTTCGTAGACGTTAGTGGGATGCATGGCGCATTCCACGATGATATTGATTATCGTGTTCTTTGACACTTACCCTTGATCTTTGGTTTTTTGTAGTTGTTTAGTGTGCGCTACAAGTCGTGGCTTCAACGCGAGAATGCTGGACTTCAACGACTTTACCATATCCATAACGTCGACCATTTTTTTGGGCACCGGCTAGACTCCAGGATACAATTGTCGAATGTCTTCAACGTTTCGCCGAGTTCATGACGCCGACAGCTCTCTGTGAACTGCTCGAAATGCTGTTCTGTCGCACATTACCGCCGACTAACTGCGTGGTCATTCACCTAAATTCGCCCGTATAAAAGCTAAACGATGTGAGAGCTCTGGCGCTGTCAGTTTTCACACTTCATTTAACTCACCTGCGTCAACAAAAGCACTCTAGTTTTTTTTTATAATAAGATTTACATGACTAGCTAGACCATCCTTCTCTACCCTGTAGCCTGCGTACAACACGCCGATGAAGTCTGTCCCGTTTTCAATGGGTGCTTCTTCTGAAGTTGGAGCCTCGAAGTTGACCATTCGACGAGCCTCGCCTTGTGGCCACTACAGATGGGCCACTCTGGCATGGTAACTGCCCGTTGGAGCAGTTAGATGAGGTCCACGGGTCAATATCAAGATGCCAGATGAGATGATCCTGATTGTTTAGCATCTTTACACACATAATCACCTTCGAAAAGCTGAACATAAAGTTCAGGCAGCCATTTGTTTCTTAGTAATAGGCTACAGCAAGTTAACCTCCTCTTGAGGAGGTGCCGACTGTCGCGTGTCACCCGATACCAGGTTCTTGGTTCGGATTTCTGTCCCAGTCCAAGCCAGCCTTCATTCATCCGGGGTAGGGTGAATTGGTATCAGACTTGTCTGGGAACGATAGTGCGCTGACTTGTTTATCGTCTGACCAACGCAGGTCATTGTATTGCCAAATACGCGATCAAATCGCTTCCACGACAACGAAGTAGAATGCGTGGCGCATCCCAGAAAGGATTAAGTAGCGCCGTCATTTATCCTTTATCCTTTAATAAAGTGATGAGAGCACAGCAAACGCATTAAAGTCTGGAAGATAGCACATGGACCTCGCTACCAACACCGGATGAGTCCTGTAAAGTGATGTATATACTTATAGAAACTATGAGTTTCTTGCGAATGCGGCTGATTAGTCACTTAGCTCTCGCTTTTCTGAAAATAGAGTTTCAGTACAAAGGCTAATTTAAGGATAAGAATAAAGGACGGCGTTATTCAATTCCCTTTGGGATGCGCCACGCATTCTACTTCTACGGGATGTCGTGGAGGCGAGTTGAATGCGTATTTGGCCATACAATAACTTGCGATGGCCAGCCGATGTACATGTCAGTGCTTTATCCTTTCCAGACAGGTCTGGTACCAATTCACCGACCCCGGAGGGATGGAAGGCTTGGTTGGCCTGGGCGGGAAATCCGAACCAGGAACCTGGTATCGGGTGCAGACGACAGCCGGAGCCTCCTCCGACTGCGCTCCACGCGCCCGCGAGTTAAAAAGGTTAATTCTTTTTAGGTCAAGAAAATACCAAACACAATTTTCTTGACACAGGTTAATTGGTTGCAGAGTTGTTTAAGGAGCTTGAGTTCTGGACAACCTTCTCACTTGAGGTCGCCGTACAATACCGCCCGCGTCGCGCGGTCAAAAAGACGGTTTGCGACGGAAAAATCCGTCGCAAACCGTCGCATGCTCATAACTCCTTTAATTTTGAGTTGTTTCAGAAACAGTTGGTACCATTCGATTCGCCTCCTCGAAGCCTATATAACCATGTATAAAACTTTACCCGGCCGCTGTGTTTTCGCCGTGGGTGGCCTAAAAAAATAACTGCAGCAGGCTTTTACGATTGGAGCACCTTATTTTCCAGGACGTACAGTGTTTTCGGAGTATCTCAAGCATTGCGTGCGTTGTCAGTGCTCTGTCATGTCTGGAATGTTCCGAGAGTGCGCCGTGCAAAATGCATATAGGATCGAACCTATCAATTGAATGGGCCGAATGGGCGGAAGCATGCCTACTGGGTTTCTATCTTCACTTACTAGAAAATGTAAAGCCTTCAAGAATATTTCGAGACGTTTAGAAAAATTTTTCAAAAATTTCCAGACGCTCTACTCGGGAATTGCTTCAATCTGTCCCCGCGAGACTTATGAGTACACCGTGAGCAATATGTGTAGAGATGAACCTATCAATCGAGTGAGTTCGACAACAGGTAGAGTGAGCGTTTGGAGAATTCT
>OX375866.1:4766580-4963380 GCA_947359475.1 Heligmosomoides polygyrus bakeri
ATAGGTTCGATACTATATGCATTGTGCACGGCGCACTCTCGGAACATTCCAGGCATGACAAAGCACTGACGGCGCACACCATGCTTGAGATACTCCGAAAACACTGCACGTCCTGGAAAATAAGGTACTCCAATCGCAAAAGCCTGCTGCAGTTATTTTTTTAGGCCACCCACGGCGAAAACGCGGTGGCCTGGTAAAGCTTTATACATGGTTTTATAGATCTCGAGGAGACGAATCGAATGGTACCAACTGTTTCTGAAACAACTCTAAATTAAAGGAGTTATGAGCATGCGACGGTTTGCGACGGATTTTTCCGTCGCAAACCGTCTTTTTGACCGCGCGACGCGGGCGGTATTGTAGTTCCGTTTCTCTGCAGTTCGGAACGGATTCGTTCGCCAGTGGTTGAACTGCCTAGGAGCCCCTGTAGTTGTACGCGTCCGGAGGAAGGTGGAAAGTGACCTCGTGAGCGGACCTTACCCCGTACCCTAGCAAAGAGGAGGGCATTCTTTCCTGCCATCATCATAGGGTTGCTACGCTGTGTTCTTGACACTGTAGCTTCTGTGTGGTATAAATCTTTTTTTATTTATTCTTGACATGGACAAAAGCCACATGTGAAAATAGGATATTAGAATAAAATACCAAAAAACTCGATTACAACAGATAAATGCAACTGAAGGCTCTTGTAGAACTCTTAAAGGTAGTTTCTCGGAACCATGCCTTTTATTCTTACGACGACGAACGTAGACCTATAGCTTCCTGATAATTTTGAATTGATCAACTGACTAGTTTTTATGCTTTTCCTCCCTATCCGGACTGTTGATTATATTCTGCATTGTTTAGGCGCTTCTCATTATGTATTAAATGAAGAATCCTTTTCCTGCCAGCCCTATACAGCTTGATGGTCAATTGACGTTACATGTAGTGGAATCATTCGTGGTCGCGATGTGCTTCCGCTCTGCGTCTTCTGCTGCATCTCACTAATAGGCGATGCGTTTATTTGATCTGCACGACTGGCTGCACGTACTACGCACCCGGAACGAATTAGCTATAGTGGCCGTTGGGGAACAGGGCTCGTTGGTCCAACGACGAAAGAACACTTGTTGGCTGCTTCCTAGGGAGCATTAGTCTCGCTGAATTTTCCCTCATCAAGAACTCTCAGAAATATAGGCATCACAGACGTCTAGCTACCGACCGTCTGTCAAGTGTCCACTGGGGAGCTATGCCTCCAACCCCCGACCGCAACTGTTTTTCTTTCTTCCTAAGGTCTTCTGGACAGTAATTAAGGAGAAAGCCAAGTCAGGCAAGTCAGTCAGCGGGTCTAAGCACTAGTTTATATCTATCCGGAATAGACATCGATCGGACGGCGCGAGAAATCGATATATGCGCGAATCGTGGTGCCGCTGCGCCGCTTGGCGGTTCAAGTATAAACTGTGCCTAACCGCCGGTCTAACCAATGGCTAGTGTTTCCCTAAATTACATATTCATTTTCAAATGTAAAATTTAGTTGTTAGCACATGGTTGAAAAAAAGAGGATATATTGTCCTGTTTTGTACTGACAGCCATGTTAATCAGTTACCATATTCACTGATGAGCCCCGTGGAAACCTAATTCTGAACACTTTTTGTATTAAGATAAAGGCGAAGCAAGACCTTCCCTGTGTTTGGTATTAGAGCCGTTCTTGTTGCGATTGTATGTTTTCTATTGCTGCAATACTCTAGAAATTTGAAGATTCTATATTTATAGCTTTGCATACAATTCTGTTTCACAGTGATCAATATTTATATACTGTGAAGGCTGTACATCGGTCAACATTCTCGCTCGTTTCTTACCTCGACGAACGAACTCCGTAAAAAATCATTAGAATCGATCGACGACGGCTAGTCGATCAATGTTGTTTATTTGTTGTGAATTCGCCTAGAGGCCAACATAGCCATGTAACTCGAATCTCAACCAGGCAACTTCAGGAGATCTATAAAATCGACTGATAATGGTCAGTTGATCAATACTGCATATTTGCTGCGAAACCATATCGCCAGCCGATGTGCATTGCCTCGCATCATAAGCTCAATTGTGGATAAAAGCGATAAAATAGCGGGCTGCCTATCGATATTGTTTACTTTCGGTGAAGTCTGTCCATCGGCCAACATATTAGCGTGGAGAATGCGGTTACCACTGTATGCGTTTTCTGATTACTCGCGGATGTGATCAGTTGCTCCCTAAATTCAAACTCCCGCGGGCTGTTGTATCCGCGAGGGACTTCGATGAGGCGATTCTGAAGTACGGCGTGCACGCACATGTTATTGATCGGCGCGGGCTCGCTGCGCGCGACCACTGCCGGACTAAAGGTCCCCACACACTTCTGCGGCAACGCCGCTCGCCGCTATGGTCAGGCCTGAGTCATACTCCCGCGGGAGCATCCGCGGACGGGCGGGAATCGCGCCGAGATCCCTGACCTAGCCAATCGCCGCGCCCGCTCGCCCGCCGTCCCTTCGTTTGCGGACGTTCCGCGGACGTTCCCGGTGGAGTATAAGGCCTGCGTTATACTCCCGTGGGCGGAACGCCCGCCGACGAAGGGTGCACCGCGGACGGCGGGCGTGGCGGGTTCGCCACGATGGCCAGACGAGGGATCTCGACACGATTCCCGCCCGTCCGCGTATGCTCCCGCGGGAGGATAATTCAGGCCTAACACAGGCCTTAAGGAGGCTTCAGGACCTAACTTCAACGCGACGTCGCGGCGCTGAAACGCGGACGTGACGTATGGTTAGCCGCTGAGCACGAAATGTTCTCAGTGTTTAAGCTCCCAGACCACATTTCTAGCAAGGAACGTAAGATCCCACAGAATGTCATAGGCAACAGTCTGCAGTAGGACAATTGATCCGAGAATAGGTGATAGTGACTTTTTTCCGTAGTGTAACCATAATCACGGTTAAAAATTGACCGAAGAAGTTGTAGATGGCAAATGCTGACGCTAGAAACCATCCACATGACCAGGATTCCTGTATAAACTGTCGCTGATCGTCCTATTGAAACCACATTCATATACCTTCGCCAAGAAACGTTAAAATACGGCAAAGGCGTGCCGCATGTCCCTGTAGAAAGCGGTTCTACTCGTCGGAAGCATCAGACCGCGACAACTCGTCCAATTTCGTCGCGCACCGTGCGCGGGGTTCGCGCGGCGTTGAAGTTGAGCCTGCACCCGCTTAAGGACAAGCCTATGTCACACTCCCGAGGGAGCATCCGCGGGACGTCCGAGGACGGGAGGTGCACCGCGGATGGTCGTCTTCGTCCCGGGGCGGCTAGCGTCGGAGCACGTTTTTGGCGCCGAATTCCGCGGGACGACAGCAGTCCGTGATGCAGTGCACCGCGGACGGGTGCCGTCCCGCGGGCGGGAAGTATAACAGCCCTCTCGTCGTCCGTCGACGACGATCCGCGGACGGGGGCGTGGCGGGGCGCTGCAATTGGCCAGCTCAGGGATTCCGGCGCGATTCCCGCCCGGAGTACAACATAGGCCATAGGGCAGGGGCGCCGTCGGCGGCGAGCTCTGCGTCCCTGCCCTATGGTTAAGCATAGGGCCGCGGCGTTGCAGCAGAAGTGTGTGGGGGCCTTATGTTCATACCTTCGTGGACTCGCGGAGCGGCTGCGTGAACGCAGCTCTGGGCGCTGGCCTTCCGCGCTTTCGATCCAACCATCACCTCGGGGATCTCGAGAGGAGCCTTACCTCTGTCTTGGATGGAATACAGCCGGCTGCATTACAGGAGGATAGCGAGCCCACTCGCCTGAGCCTTGGATAGCCATTACATCGTCGTTAGCTGGAGCGACCCAATACTTCTTTATGGTATCTCTTATTCGCCTGTAGTGCTCTCATGTGCTCGTCTAGTGCGGATGTATGTAGCGAATCGTGTGGTGGTACTCTGTGAGTCCAGGAGGAAGAATGTAGTGACTCCTTAACCACTTATGCTACGGCCCGCGCAGACAGGTGCGAAAGTAACTTGGTTGTTGATTGATGTGTTGGTTGCTGTTGTTGTTGGTTGTCATGTTGGGGTTCCCTGTTGTCCAATACAGTCGGGTCACCAACAGCGCTCCCATAATCTACCCATTCTCTGTGTTAAGCCAACTTTTCTGGTCAGCTAAAACTCACCCGAGGCGGGCTCCACTACCGTAACTGGGCGGCCGATAAGCCTACGGTAACTATTGAAGAATCTGACGTTCAAATCCAGCGTTTTCCAGGCAATGACAAAACAGTCCTTAAAATCGATTCCTGTATGGTGTGCACACACAAAGGGGGGGGGGGGGGGTGGAGACATTACCTATGTTCAGCTCAACCGAGTCTCTCTTCTAATCTAGAAGGTCAGGCTACACTTTAAGCGCTACTCTGGAATAAACTATGCAGCCATACTATAACCATGAAGTAATGTGAGCTGGATATGATTGCGTGGCGAATTCTCTGCAACTGTCGAACTTCAACCCCAAAGTATAATCTGTTTTTTAAAGCGTCTAAATGTTTCAGATGAAGCCTTTAACGTCTATCCGTGTTTCTCAGCCCCGCAATATGAGCACAATCAGCCTCAATCGCATGGCATCGATAAGTCTTGCCGCCTCGATACTGGCTCTCAGTACGCTGACCGTCGGAGTGCCGTACGTCTTTTGGCTGGTGCATAGCATTGAGTATCTCTTCAACGAGGAGCTGCTGGAGGCCACGGTGAGTTAACGGTCATTGCCTCAGGAGGAGGCCCTGTGAACTTTAACAGTATTTATGTGATAGAGGAGAGATGGCGCAGTCGGATGAGGCGCCGGCTGTTGCGTGCACCCTGGATCGAAGTTCTGGGTTGGGTTTTTTCCCATCCGGGAGGTTAATCCCTCGAGGATTGGTAAATTGATAGCAGACCTGTCTGGGAAGAACAAATCATGGATGAGCCGCCGAGGGATGTTATTATATATATATATATATATATATATATATATATATATATATATATATATATATATATATGGCATAGTGGTTCGTCTGAGGAAAAACCTATTATTTCGTTAACGTTTATTCATTTTAACTTTTACTTTATTTGTCTGTCGGATGGCCGCAGCTGAGACCTGCATGATAATCCTCGGAAGAAGAATGCATGGCGCACCCCAGAAGGGTTTGATTAACGCCGTCTCTTGACCTTTGCCCATTATAGGAGTAAGCCTTTTGACCCAAGGGCTAACCAACAAAAATTGGCTTTTGTGGTGAATTTCATCTTTTCTTCTCTTAGCTTCGAAAATGAGCAGTTTTAAACGTCTGGTGAAAAACATCCGAGAAAATGTTGTACAAAAATATTTTGAATAGTGAAAAGTTCAAATGCAAAATGTTTTCATGTGGAGTAGATCTGCAATGTCTAACAAAATATTTTGAATTTTGAACTTCCATCAGGCATCGTCGGAGGTGCAATAATGTAATATGTCCGATAAACAGGAGTGCGGGTTCAAATCCCGCCTAGTTCTAGAGTTTTGATGGCAACAAGGCATCGTTACGACAGCACACGACATCAGCAATAGCCACTTGAAACTTTAAAAAGATTACTTCAGTCTTGATTTAATTTGTTTGTATTTGTTATTTTTTCTGTGATTTTCAGCGCATGGTCGAGTCGTCGTGGCACGACCTGATGGCACTCGAATCGGAAAGCGGACCGCATCTTCAGTCGTGGAGGGCCACTCGAGACACTGTCACTACTGAAATAGACCAGACCATGGAGGTTGGCCCGTTTCATTGTCAGACCAATTCCACCGTTCCCTACTCTGCATTCGCTTCAGACTTCGACGGCACCGATTTCCGTCGAGCGGTCGAACTCCGGACCCTCAGCATCGAATGGAACTGAAGTCTCTAAACACTCGATTTTTTGCAGCTACAAAATATCATCTCCTCTAATTCAGAATATCTCGAACTCCATCAAGCCCTCAGACGACAAGCAGAAGCAGGAGCTTAAGAGCGCTCCAGCTATTCCTCCGGACTCCTGGCTAGAGGCTCCTGAGACGCTTGTGACACTGCGGCCACCTCACAACATTCTCGTGGCGCCACCCACTTTTTCGAGCTGGGAACAGACCGAGGTTGAGAAGGGCATCGAGGTGATAAATGAGATGGAACTGCAGGTACGAACAACAGCAGTGGACCACTTTCTCTTAGGGGGCTGCTACAACTTCGTTAAGGACATGCAGCGTACCACAGTCTCTGAATACGCCAGCTCGACGTCGACATACACATGGCCAACGGCTCCGCAGTACGGCTATGGCTACAGGAGGCTGACATGTGGGTTCATCGCAATGTCCACCAACACAGATCGTCGTTATTCCTCCGTTACTACGTCGCGTGCGGTCATTGCACGCTCGCTCGCGTTAGGCCAGCAGCAGAGCCTTGCGGGTGCCGCGGGCCCGACATGGCAACGGCGGGTGGTGCGGCCCCGCGACGCAATACTGCGTACTTTTGCCGGGAGGAACGAAGAAATACAGAATGGATTTCGGAGGCATTGGATTTTTTCCAACTTGTTTCAACGTTTCGTAAGAATTTCTTCTGATTCATCTGAAAAGCGAGCTTCCGTGGAGTGCTTTTTAATGCTTTAGACTGAACGATTCGGTTGCTAAATCGTAGTGGGATTCTTGAGTTGGTCTTCTATTTCCTTGTGAGAGGTCCAGTTACTTCTTCTGGTCTGTGTTGCATCCGCTCCAGCAGTTAGGTGCTTTCTGTTGAGTACCTCTCAGCTTCAACTATTTTTCGCATTGTTTAAAGAGTGTATGGCCTTGTTTGTTATATCACCGGGAAGGAGTAATAACGAAAAAGGTTATACACTCTTAAATGTCGTAGGATTTCGTACTACCAAATGTTGATTGCGCAACTATCATGATGGTTTGATAGTTTAGTGTTATTATGCTGCTTTCTATTGAGTACCTTTAGCTTTAACTGTTTTTCTTATTGCTTTAAGAGTGTATAACCTTTTTTGTCTATTGAATGTTTTGAGTGTATAACCTTTTTTGTTATAACACCGGGAAGGTGTTATAACATAAAAGGTTCGTCTGAAGATACATACATGGCGAAACGAAGCATTTTGGAAGAAAAATTTGTAATTTTATAATTTTCGCGTTAAATTGTCTTTATTACGACCGCAAACAAAACAAAACCCCCTCCACCCAAGCTTCCAGCGGTCGGAAACAAAAGAAAACCCCTCCCTCCAAGCTTCCCATCCGGTCACGCCCTCCGGCGGGTCTCACCCGCAGCTCCTGGCGCTGCGGGTGAGAGCCGCCGTGAACTGCGGCAGCCCTCGAGGACTCTTGCGTGCGGCGGCGCCGCGATAACTTGTCCGCGCCGCGGCCTCTACCACAGTGGCAGCGCGGGTCCCACTGCGGCGGGAGCGATTTGGAAGAGTTCTCATGGTGCTGCCGCGAGACTCTGTGGAGGCCCTTAAGGTGTCTCAGAGCGCGCCCTATTTATTTATTTACTTAAACGCACGCAAAGGTGCTCTACGACGTCAACGAAAACTTGGAACAAACAAAGGCATCGAAAGATTGCGCCAGGCATATGAAAAGCTGCGGCAAAAGCAAACAGTAATTTTCCTTTCAATCGAATAAAAAGCGATAATTTTATAAAAGTTCACACAAAGTGTTCACCTTTTGGATAAGTGAATTAAAACTTCAAAGAAATCATGCTATGACTATCCTTAAAAAATTATCTAATATTTTCGGAGAATATTTAGTCTAATGTAGAAGAAGCACATTTCGATTTGGAAGAGTTCGCTTTGATTTTAAAAGTCTTAGGCTAGCTTAAAAAAGCGTCCTATTTGAAAAGTGTCCAATTCGACGTAAAAATGGTATATTGAGGTCAGCTTCTTGCTAATTAGCTTAACCACGGTAAAGGTTCCCCAACGCGCTGGCGAGGTAGCATTTACCTTGAAACTTAACTCTGGTTTTCCCCGCCGCGCGCTCATGAATCGCGCGTAAGTGGGGAGTGGCGGTAGGTTTTGCACCTGCCTGCCGGTAAGTCGTTCTTAAATCCGGCCCCAGAATTTTGCGCTTCTGAAATATCTAGCTTCTCACTGATAAAAATTTATTGATTCTTTTAGTGGTTATTTCGACTGAAAGGCTTTTATTTATTTATTTATTCAATACATTCGCGATAAGCGCAAACGCCAGAAAAAAAAGTATTACAACAACAGAACAACGTGAAGAAACTTAAAGCTAATCAAACACATGCAAAGCAACTAAATGATGACACACGTAGAGCAAATCAAGCCAGTGTCAGATCTGTGACTAATTAGGTCATGAATAAAGAGCCTGGTTAGCCAAACCAAATAAACCGGGAAAACTGTAAAGTGTTAAACATCATAACTCAACTGGGACTTCTTAAGAGAAGCATAGCTCAAGCTGACCTAGCGAAAAGGAGGACGGCATACATCTCGTCACCCTCAGGTATGCGCTGGCTGCCCTATGCGGAAAAAGCGACACCTTCAGCTTACTCCTAGGCCGACAGATGATGATCTTCTCCGGCTCCCCCTTAGTTTGAGAAGCACGCAGATTAAAGAATTTAGAGCCTCCGAAGCGCGAGTAATGGATTAACTTATAAACCCTTCAAATATCAAAGATTTTCCTGCGAGAAGCCAATGCGTGAAGACCCAGGTATTTATTTCTTATCGATGCTTTTGGTACCTTAGAGTAGAGGAACGCGCCGATGCGAATAAGAACCTTGCGAGTGTTGTTATTCTGTACCTTTTCTATAAGGTTTATAAGAGTTTTCTTACTGAGGGAAAAAACCGAGGTGGATGACTCCACCAGCGGTCGAACGCAAGTCTTATAAGCCCTAAGCAACACACTCTTATTCATGGTGGTAAGGCCCTTGAATATCTGATAGGTCCTATTCTGAGCGCGTCTGCAACAAATGGTCACATGCTCCGAGAAATCAAGCTTGGCATCGTAGTGAAACCCTAAGTCTTTGATAGAGCCCACGGCCGCGATAGAAAAATTGTCAATGAAATATTCACGTGTGTCCGGCGATTGTTCGCGGCTGAGTGACATACAAACAGTTTTGCTCGGAGACAGTGGAAGCTGCCACACCCTGCTCCATAGGACCAGCGCGTTAACAGCCTCCTGAAGACTTTTAGCGTCGTCTGAACTGATAATTGTCTTATAGAGCTTAATGTCGTCCGCATACATTTTGACAGTAGCCCCACTGGGTTCAACTATTCTAGGCAAGTCCGAGGTATAGAGATTGAACAAAATCGGTGATAGAACACCACCTTGAGGTACCCCGCTACCGGCCGACCAGACGTCAGAATAGCACTGACCCAGGCGGACTTGAAACGTTCGATTACTCAAAAACTCTCTTATCCAATTCACAATGACAGGGTGAAAGTTAAGCCTATTCAATTTGAGAAGATGTTTC
This sequence comes from Heligmosomoides polygyrus bakeri, assembly GCA_947359475.1. Taxonomy (NCBI): domain Eukaryota; kingdom Metazoa; phylum Nematoda; class Chromadorea; order Rhabditida; family Heligmosomidae; genus Heligmosomoides; species Heligmosomoides polygyrus. The sequence continues at coordinate 4,775,981 of OX375866.1, forward strand.
TTGTGCGAAACACGATGAAACGCCTTAGAAAAGTCAAAGTAAACTACATCACAACTGAGCCTCCTATTTAAAGCATCACCCCAGTCCTCGAGGCATTCCAGCAGATTCGTCTCAACCGAACGTCCCTTCGTAAATCCATGCTGTCCTGTAGGAAAGATCCCAGCTCCTTCTGCAAACTCCATAATGTGTGTCCTAAGAACCTTCTCAAAGAGTCTACAAAATATAGAGGTAACGCTAACAGGCCTGTAGTTTTCAGGGTTCGAGTGATCGCCTTTTTTAAAAATCGGTGTAATAAAAGAATGCTTCCAGCGCGCAGGGATCTGAGAATGCATAAGAGACTGATTAAAAATGTATGCCAACGGAGAACAAATAACATCAGCAACCATCTGAATAAAACTTAGTGGAATGTCGTCAGGAGTGACCGAGGAGGATGAAGGTTTTCCTTGATCGAGTTATAGCATTTCAAAGCAAACTCTTCAAACCCGCCATGATTTTTGCATCACCATTGTAATAACGTGCTCGTTTACAATTCTGCAACCAAAAGCGAGTTGCCAAATCCAAGTAGTTGGACAATACTCAAACCGCAGAGGCAGCCAACTTACATAAGAATCGACGTGCACTTTCTGTTCAGGAAATCACAGGGCTCAACGAACGGATGCAAAATTGCTATTGCTCTGGTCAAAATAGGTACCTTTCATTCGGCGTTCGCTTTTTCTCGATCCTCAAAAAACCTTCCAGGGAGCGCATCTAAGCAAACAGTAGCAAGTCGCAGGTACAGATTTCTAGTCAAGTTTAGGTTGCTGCTCTCTGCCCTCCTACAACAACTATGAGGCGCTACCGGTGTCAAACCTTTGTCCTCCCGGAGAAAAAGGACCACCTGGAGAGAAGGGGTGACGATTTCAGAGTCTTGTCTGGAAACGAACTGAAAACAAATATTCTAGCAATGTTACGTTTCAGAGTCGACGGTGAGCCAGGCAGGCACGGAAGTCCTGGCTACGACGGAGAACCAGCACGTCCGCTAGAGTACTACAGAGGATCTTCATCCTCGGAGGAAATAGGTATTTGTCCTCCCTGCCCTCCAGGACCGCCAGGGCCACCGGGGGCAAAAGGCCCAGTTGGGTACGGTGGGTATCGTGGTGTGCGGGGAGCACCAGGTAATCCTGGACTTCACGGCCTCCCTGGACCAATGGGTCCAACAGGCGGCATGGGAAGAAGAGGCCGGCCTGGAAGAAGAGGCAGCAGAGGAGCAAGGTTTTGATAGATTTTCGAAGGCATTTGACAAGGAGTATTTTTCGTCACCTTGTTTTAGAGGTGCTGACGCTGTCAAGGCCACCCGGGGCAAGCCTGGATTTCCTGGTCCTCCAGGACCTATGGGAGGTTAGTTTTTTTTTAATTTCGCTTTTTTTCTGAAGTTAGCTGCAAGAAAATATTAGCAACATTCTTCTTCTAAAGAGGCCGTGAACCAAATTTCTATATAAAGTCGTTGAAAAGCTGGAGTAGAATAAGAGCAACAAGTAAGCACTCATAAGGAACGTGATTCGAAGGTGGAAAATGCTCAAGAGCATCGAAATCCACAAAAGTGCCTCCGTCTGTCACCTGCATCTGAAGCTATACCTGATTGTATTGCAATCCATCATTTAGTTGTTTGCTACAATAGACTAGGACTCAATTTAATAGTCTTGCCTTCAGAATTCAGTTCAGAATTCAGAATTCAGCGGCATTCAGAAGTCCTTTAGCCCCAAATGATTCACGTGATGTTTGTACAAGTCGAAGGGGCTACATTGTTATTGTAACTCTGTTTCAGTGCCTGGACCACGTGGCATCGGTGGAGCGCCCGGCAATTTCGGACCCCCGGGCAAGCCTGGACCCGTAGGACAACCCGGAGCACCGGTTCGTTGCTTTATGAAAAATTTGAGCTGGTCATTCAGCATTCTCTGCAATTCGTTGAAGTTATTGTTAGGTGCTTGAACGGTTATACAGAGTTAAACAGAACGTTGTGTTAGTCACAAAACAGACAGAGCAGAAGCTCGTTAGACGTCAATTCCACGCGCTCTGCTGTAAAGCTTCACCTAATTAAAACGTGCAGAGTCACTGCATTCAAAAAAAAATTTATATGACCCCTCTGACACGAATGGAAAGGTATAGTTAGTTATTCGATCCGATTGGATGTCAAGAGTACAACCAGATCGTCCTCTGCCTACCTATAGCAATCTTTTTGGGAAGCTCTATCCCATAAATCGGTGAATTCAGCCTCAGCTACTCGCTTCAAATAATAAAATGCTCTGTACGTTTCGAAACGTACCCGCACTTGGCTTCAAGGATACTGATTAATTTCGAGGTTTTCCGTCGGGATGTGTTCGCATTGAATTGTATGATAAGTCTTTGTCATACCATCGCTCACCCCGAGCAAGGCCTAATGATATGCACCCATATCGATTCCATCGCGCCGCCCGATCGATATGGGAGCATATCATTAGGCGTCGCTCGGGGTGAGCGATGGTATGACAAAGGCAATAATGTAGAAGTGTAAGGCTTACAAGATTAAGCCAATATTTGGAAGCGCATCCGCAGGGACTGCTAATTCCTAAACTCGGCGTTCACTCAATGTCGCGCCTCGGTTCCGTGTCTGTTCCGGGTGCACTGTTACCACGGTGGCTTGTCGATGAGGCGCCATTGATCGGCCTTGGAGCATGGTAAATTCGGTAACGTCAGCACCATCAATCGGCGCGCGCCGCCTCTCGACTTGCGCACGCCGCATTCGACGTCCTGCGCTCCGCGACAAGGTGTGCCGACCTCGCGCTCCCTTTCGGATGGCTGCCCTCGGCCCTGTTATTCACTACGTCCGCACTTCGGGTAGGAGCACAGGGAAAGAGCTGCTTGGTTTAGTGAGCGCTACGTTCATCTCCAGGGCCTCATGAATCCCAATCACTGCGGCCATGGAGAGTACCCCCTCTTCTCTCTCTTCCATCGCTACGGATGTCGTATGCGTTCTACTACGGATAGAAATGAGTCGCAGGGAGTGTCCTATGTTTTTTTGGAGGAACCGGATGAGTCACTTACTATCGAGATGGCAAGGTTGTTCTGGCCATGTATATATGTATATATTGCTGTGGTCATAGGGTTTTCTGGATAGTGTTTTCCCTGTGGCTTCGGGGAGACATGAAGCCGGGTGGCGAGAGGCGAAGACAAGGGGCCGTCCGGACGTCTGGAGAACCATCATTGCAATGTAGGCCATACGAAATCGACGAGGTCAATACGCGGGGTCCCCATTCTCCCACGGGCCAGATGACAGCTGGGTGACCCTCGGATGCCCGTGTTGCGACACGGAACAAGGACGAAGGATCACCTCTGCCTGCCGGCCACTGATCGCAGCACTCAAGAAATGTATGGCCTCTGTTTTATGCTGCCACTACGAGGAGCATCACTGTGACGTTTTAAACGTTGATCAAGGAAAAAGAAGCTAGTGGATTTTTTCTAATCAAAAATATCTAATAAAAAGTCTCATGTTCGTTTCTACACTGCCTTCAAACGAACTTTTTCTAAGACCTTTGATGTACTCCCGCTATGCCGCTACTATAGGCTTCCATATGGTTTGCGCCGACGTATTATAGAATTTAGTACAGCGCATAGCGACTAATGACAGTCGCGAAGGGAGAGTATTCGCTATGAGCTCTAGTCTGTTTTTATCTGAATGGACAGCGTAGGGTTCTTCTTCCTAATGACATTAAGTGATTTCTGTTATTGTTCGCTGATTGACCGTTCTTTTGCTGGTTTTCTTCACATAAACTTTGCTGTCGTCCACGCTGAAGCTTCTGCTCCAGTTTCACGCTCACCTTCGTTCATTCGTTTCATCTTATTGCTACGTTCACTGTATTTTTCAAAGTTTCAATGATGAGCTGGTTTGGCGCTGTTTTCCTGTCAAAGGACATATTGGTTCTCCAATCGGTGGATTGTGTATTAACGATTCAACGACTTGAAAATGCAACGAGAGAAGCAGTATGTTAGAAAAAATACTCGAATGTTAGAAAACTGCAAGACTAAAGAAAAATTTGAACAAAAACTGACGAGATGGGGTAAGCTGTGGGCAATTCTGCAATATTCTCCATCTTCAGAATTCAATTGAGTATACTAGATCCGACAGAGACGACGCAAGACGTGCGTTACCGTCGTCGTGCAAATCCGCGGAGGGGAGCAACGCAGGTCTGACGCACCTCCAACATAGATGCGAACGAACGCAGAGGGCAAGTATTCATGCGATGTCACACTGCCTATCAAAACAACAATAAACCACCATAACGGTTATTCTTCATGCGGTAGAAAAAGACACGGGATTTGCACGACAATCCTTTGGTAGGTGAACTCCTTGAAGACGGCGAATCGAGCCACTCTCTGGAGCAAGAGATGCAGGAGAATTGACGCAATGAGCTCTAGAAAAATCGGCGGTGTTCTGTTGTGCGCTTTTGCGGTGAGATGTTCCTCCATCTCCAGCAATCACCATGCTAATGTGCAAGCCTTTTAGAGAAAGGTCCAAACGATAATACCTTGAATAATGATACGTGTACATAGTTCCTGCCTAAAACATACATCGATTTGAAGCGAAATCGCATTACATCAATCACAATCACTGAAAAGTATTAGTTCCGAAGACGACTGTACAACTCTGAATATTAACGACAGATACGCAAATGCTCATCCTACTAGCAAAAATGTTCATCGGCTACTGTTAAGGGTCCGAGTGGAGCTGATGGCCTAGATGGATCACCCGGCAGAGAAGGACCAGCTGGAGAAGGCCATATTTATTGTCCGTGCCCAGCCCTGAAATGGAGTTACAGTACGTCAGGCAGTGTGAGCCACAGCTATGTCTCGTCTACACCGGCGCCTCTCGAAGCTAACCCAATTGTACTTTTTTGCAATAAATGCACGTCTTGAATCCTGTCTTGCTGAATTGTTAAGGTTGAGGCAGAAAGTGAACAACTTTTCGCGGAAGCATCCACGATTATAATTGAGAACAACTCACCTACAACGCCTTCGCCAAGGTTCGTTGGTTATCATAACGCTTATTTGGAATAGTTTATAAAACGATACTAAGGAATTAAGCTCTCCGCGACAAAATCGCATGGCACGCGGAATGCTGAACGAAAATACAGAACAGACTCCAATACCAGTCTGAGCGATGGACTGCAATCGTCCTAGGAAGAATTCATGAAATAGTTAATGGCATGATACTCTTCACTTGGTGCAATATAGTGACCGTGATTGTTTTATCGTTTTGCTAGTAAATTTTGCAAATACTTTGTTGACAGATATTATTTTCTAAGAAAATCCTCTTTTCTTTTGATCCATGTACTAACCAAAAAAAGGTATCTATTGCGCAATTTTTAAGGGGCTCCGGTTTTCTCATCATTCACTCCCAAGAAACGGCACTAACACAACGGCACTGTTTAACACTACTTCTAAGAGTTTTCACTGAAAAATGCACTGGAAAAGTCCGCTAAACACCTGCACAAAAGCGACGATTTATTGAACTCATGGCGAATTAGCTTTTTGCAAGGTGGCGACGGAACCGGAGGACGGCCGCACGATTATCGTCATCGAAGACACCTTGTTAAGCAACCGATTATTCGCAAAACAGCAGAACAGTGCCGTCCTAAAACACGAAAAAATCACGCTACAATACCAGACCTGTACTGCAGATTATAAAAGGGTGGCTTGAAGGGTCACCTGCATACCTATATGCAGGCAGCAGTAAGAACACGGAGAGTAGGAGAAACGGAGGAGTAGTTGACATTGATATTGTCGACAGATATCGATCAGTACTCAGACTTCCTACTGAAACAATATTGGCTTTGTTATTGAAACAGTTGTTTGTAAAGTTCATCACCAGGCAGTGTCTATAACACAGATGCTGATTGTCTCTAAGATAGGATTAAAAAGTAACAAACCTGTAATTAACAAAATTTTTGTTTTATGCTTTTATACTGGAATTTTCACGTTGTCTCGTCTTGACAGTTTTGTAAAATATTATGCTGCTTCTTATGGATTTCATCATTGCTCGTCTGTTTTTTGTTTTTCGTTCTATCTATTCTCACAGAAACGTAGGATTGCTTCTGTGTACCCTCCTTCGCTTTCTAATGGATACCAGGAAAGGCGATAGCTCATTTTTTGGACCATCCCTGTCATTGTGCTAGGGTCGAACTCTTGCTAGATTTACTTTTTAGTTATTTAAAATTTCTGGTTCCTGTTACGTGTACGTATCACATGGTGACTATCATGCAGCAATTAAAGAGCCGCTACACAGTGCGTTTCAAGAGTATAAAACCACTCCTAATTTTGCAAATTTTGCCTTTTTTACGACATTTCGCGGTAAAGGCCTGCTTCCACTGGATTTGATGAAATTTATTTTCATGAATCAGAAACCTTCCTTGGATACAAAACTTAATAGGAAGAAATCATTGTTTTTCCACTGTTTCAAAACAATAAGGTCAATAACATGCTGGTTTGTTATACCGGCAATTCTTCGCCCTTTCAAACCAAAACCGCTCTACATTGACTTTGCTTTTATCTACTATCCTAACACCAACATGTCGCGTGTTATTCGACTGTCTGTCGAGCAACGAGCTCAATTCGAGCTCCATACCAGGCGGGACATTCAAATCTTGAAATCGCTGCTCAACTTCGTCGTTCCAGATGCGCTGTGCCCAACAAGGATAAAGGTTTGTAAGATCCTGTTAGCTATGGTAGAATACCAGTGTCTGGTAGACCTCGTGTGCTACCTAGACAAGATGACCCACACATTCAGCAACTCTTATTGACCTCGACGGCTTCGATCAGCGAAGTTAACGCGGACTTGTCGTTGAATGCATAGCGGACGACCATCTGGAGAGCAACGTTGTCCTTGAGTCGATAAAGAGGGTTCCGAGGCTAAATGATCGCCATAAAACTGAATTCACGCGTAGAAACATCAGAACTGGTCGGAAAACGGTACGCGATTTTTTCACCATGAAATTCCTCCTATTTGAACGAGTAGGACGCTTTACAATACTCTCCTCCGACGAAAAGAAATTCTATTTTGGACAGCCCCAATGGATCTCACTGCTAGAGGCGGGATCTGCGAAAGGACCCACTTATCTTCAGCAGACGTAATTTTGATGGCGGCTTCCAGATCTCCCAGATGGTCTGGGGACCCCTCTGTAGCTCTGGAGTTCTTCGGCTTGCAATTGCCATAAGCCGATGAACTCACAGGACTATCAGAATATTTTTCAAGATCGTATACTACTATTTCTTCACAAACATCACACACAGAATTCCACTTTTATGCAGGATAACGCTCGGTACATGCCAATAGATCAACCATCTATGGTTGAATTCCAAAAATACCAGCGTATTTTTGGAGTTCAACCACAGTAAAGGCTGGCCAGCTTGTTCGTCGGAACTGAACCCGATTGAGAACATCTGGGAAATCACTGTACGTCAGATATATGCCAACGAAAAGCACTTCGACAACGTCGAGGAACTGTGCAGAGCGGTCGTGGCGGCGTGGACCCTGATGTTTGTACCCTGATGTTCTGAAGAACTTGGCTAAAAGTTTGCCATACAGAATTTTTGAACTTATTTCCAATCATGCCGGACCCGTCAATAATTAATCTGTTACTGCTGATTATTGATTGTGATAAAACGGAAATGTCTCTGCGGTAACCTTGTATTTTTGAAACGCATTGTATAAAGACTACTCCGGTATGATTTGCAGTTTTTCGGTCAGACAAATAAAGTTCTAGTCATCTACCACGTCTTATCGAATCTACACCGCACACCTAGTCAATAGTTCCCTTAGCTTCATGGTTGTAACTTCAGTTCGGAAAGTATGAGGCTCGTTTTAGTCCATACTTTGTTGATAGCTTTTTGGGCTTTAAACCTTTTTCTAAGGTCTAAACACAACAATGCTGCAAATTTTATACACTAACACGCAGCCATACCATGGGCATAATGCAGATCTGAGATTAGCGGAGGAGTAAATCGAGTTTCACAACTGCGAAACCGATGTTATTGCGGAATCATGAATCTACCATTTAGTTTTGTAAAGAGAAAGTTTATGAAAGGATAATAAATGTACCTTAGAACCACCCTTTCAAAACAAAACATAATTATAAACGCTTAGAGAAATAATGATTTTTAAAAATAAATATATGATATGGAAAACACTGGAACAATGACGAAAAGTCTCTATTATTTAAGAGTAAATAGCAAACCCACTCAGATCGGTTAGGGCCACTATGCCGGCTATAATCATGAGAGGAATTGTCCAAAACATCCTTGACCGAGCGTATTTCACAACAGGATCGTAGGAGCTTGATTCTTGTTTGTCGTTGTAACAACATGTCCCGAAAATTACCATCTGAAATAAAATTCTTACTAACACGGGAGAACAATATCATATTTAGTTCTTCCAATGTTCTCACTGATTGCAATCTATAAATATGAAACACCCTATGACTTCTTGCGTTTGTTGCTAGATTCTATTCGTAGACATTTTTTACGCAAATAAGCCTCTTTTCGCGCTGAACGTGTTCAAGGTTGACTGTGAATGCCCCACTGATAACAAGACGTCAACCATTTCCATTGTATCCCAACGTAGACACTGTCGTTTACACCCTGACAAGGAAAGGTTCCCACTCGTGGTGGCCTCCTGCGATGCTATTTTGACAGGATGTGGGCCGTGTGACCGGAGTCCAGAATTATAATCACTTTTTGCTGAACGGTTTACAAAGACCTGAAAAAGAGGTCTGAAAACGTGCGCAACAATCATCAACCCCCGTGACACCGCACGAGATGTGTCTCGTTGGCGCAGGCGGTAGGAGTAGGTTTGTACCGGAGGGCTGCTGGAATCGAGTCCGCGTACTGCCAACACCTTTAATGGCAAGGTGTGCGTATTTGTTTGCAGTTACGGTATCACTGGTGATATGGTATGGTATGGCGGTTTAGTTTGCTGTAAGGATTGGTGGTCTAAAATTAACTCCTATGACCATGAGAAAGCGTAATAACTACAAGCTATTATGTGCAAAACTAGGGGCAGTACGTGGACTCGAACTCAAAAACTCGCCGGTGTGCTCCTATGAGGCGGCACTCCCACCGACTGCGCCACCGAAGCACATCTCGTCGAGTGTCATAGTAGTTGATCATTGTTGCGCACACTTTTTTACACCTATTTTTTCCGGTCTTAAAAAAGCGTTTAAAAACTAACTTAGTTCTGTACCCTGCTGCCCTATATCCTGTCAAAAAGCATTGCAAAACCATGAGTTGAGAACCGTTCCTTGTGAGATCTGAGCCCGGATTCATGAAGCGGCTGGAGTGGAAGATATGCGATATCATCTCTCGCCTCTCTCTCGCCTCGTTCTCTCACGTGCTCGCTTCCCATAGGAAGCCGGGAACCTTCCCGGGAACGTTCATGAATCGGACTATTGATGTTCACTTGGCGATACAATGTGCTATTGGTAATATTTGCAGAGAATCTGACAACACCCGGAGACGCTATTAAAAAGGGAAAAGGTAGCTGGAGGAAGGCTGGACGGAGTCTCCATGCGAGACTGTCTACCACCCCTTCCTTGGCGACGTCTTTTACGCTCCTACTATGTCAAGATTCGAATATTTAATGGGAACGTACATATTAAATTCATATCGTTATAACCAACTAACTACAACAAACTCCGTAAACCTTAAGGTTGACGATGTCTTTTCAATAAAACTAAGTTCTGCTGAGGTTTGTCTGTGATGTAAGATTTTTAGGCAGAGCAACTGCACCTTAGATGTAAGCATAACAACCCTTTTTGGGCAAACCCCTTACACCTTCTGATGCAGCTCCACCGTAGATGAACAATGAATGACATTATAATAACCACCGCTGGTGACACACAGTCCTTAGCATAAATGGAAAGTCTTACCGCTATAAAAAGCCCTATCATTACAGCTACTGCTCCAGTCAGCAATGCGAGAAATATGAACGGCGAAAGGCTAGAGTAATTGAAGTTAGCGATTTGTGGAGGAAATGCATCGAGTGTAGCTAGAATAAACATCAGGAGAACGACCAGCATATGGGGAAGGCTGAAAAAACTATTAATGTTTCAGCGAAAGATGCTCGATAAAAGTTGCAAAACGAACACAAAATTCCTACCTCGTCGCTGTCCAATTCTCAGGAGCTCTCCTTACCCGTGCTGTATTGACGGCTGTACCTGCGAATATCGCCGAACCTAGCATAAAGGAAAAAGAGCCGGTTGTTTCCAGAATTTTTTCTGTTTTTCGCAGTCCACGAATTCTTAAAAAAACATTATAATGTTCAATGCAAAAAGCGCGGTCACTCATCACTCTGCCAGCGAGCACGGGGACATTCCGCTCAACACCCATGTTGAACAGCGCGCGCGTCTTGAAATAATTAAAGACAACTCACTATATGAGATAATGAGTAAAGGTACTAAATTTGAGTGTAATAAGACAGTAAATAAATTGGATTTTTACAATTGGACAACATACACAATTGACATGGTTATTAACGTTTAAAAAGAAATATAAACTAAATAAGCGTCAGGTTGATGATATTGCTAACTTTTTAAAACAAAGATTTATTAGTAAGTCTAAACCTTTGTTATATAAAGATAAGCTTAACGTTAACATTCTCAAATATAATTCTGGGCATTCTCAAATATAATTATTTACATTTTTTACATAAGAACTTTGTTATATGCCCTTTGGATAAAGCAAATAATAATTACGGTATTATATGTAAAAATTTTTTACATAACGGTTATCTTAAAAGAGATGGGTTTTATAATAGTAGATGATACACTTCAAAATAATGCTAATGCAGCTATATATTCTATTTACGAAAGCAAAAACAGAAATGAAATCATCGAATATCATAAAATTTTTTGTAAAAATCTTGGTTTAAAACAGCAGGAGGAGTCTGTATTGACATATATTTATTGTATTCCTAAACTACATAAAACACCTATTAAGTTTAGGTTTATAACTGAAGCTGCTAACAGTATTATTAAACCTTTGGCAGTGGAAATGCAAAATATATTTACTTTTATAAAAACTCATTTTAAAAACTATGTTAATTCCATTAAACTTAGAAATCACAAATTTACTGGTTACTGGGCTATTGATAACATTGACATTAGTGATAATATCAGAGATATTACTGCAGACGGTCTTGAGGTGTTTTCGGCAGACTTTACTAATATGTTTACCAATCTTTCACATTTAATGAATATAACCGAGTTTTCTATACAAACAATAGTAAGATCAAAAATAACAGAACACACACTATTAAAAAACTTTTATACTATGTTGAATTCCTTTTAGATAACAGTTTCTGTAGCTGCGGCGAATTTATTTTCAAACAAAAGTTAGGTGTACCACAAGGGGGTAATTTTAGTCCGTTTCTAGCAGATCTTACTATGTCATTTTTAGAATATGTATACTCTATTAAACATTTCAATTACAGTGGTTTGTTTATACCTTTTCGTTACATGGATGACATTTTGGTTATTCATGACAGCTATGATGATAATATAGTTAGGATCATAAATAATGTTTATAATAACGAGCTTTCTTTTGAAATAACACACAGAAGTGAATATAGGTGTTGTTACTTGGATTTGGATATACAGATTATTGATAACAAAATGTTTACTAAAATGTACTATAAGACGGACGATTTCAATTTTCCCGTTAAACGCCTTCCGCATGCTTCTTCGTCTCTTTCTATGAGTATTAAAAATGCTACTATCTTTAGTGAGGTTTTACGTATTGCACGTACATGTACTCGTTTTGAAGAATTCATGGAGCGTTTAGAGCAGTTAGTTGACATTATGTTGGATAATAATTATGATAAAAATAGAATCATTAGCTGTTTATTTAAAAGTATAAGCCAGAGTAAGTATATTAAATTTAAATATGGCATTACCAATATTAAGGATATGTTTATCAAAAATCTCAATAATATCTTTAATTAAAATAATGCTTATTTATTTACGCTATACATTATTATTAGTCGTTTTTTACAGCCCTTTTATAGCCCTCTCTTATTGTTCCTTACTTTTTCAGTACCTTTCTATTCCCCTCTCATACTTTAGAACATGGGTATACAATTTTGTTGCTTAGTTAGGTTTATTTTCGTTCCTTATATCCTTTCACCCCTTCAACCCCTTCATGGTAGTTTCCGCGCTCCAATGCGAAAGTCTGCGAAGACTGCTGTATCACACGCTGCGTATAGAATTTTCGTATTTTCCTGTTAGCGACCCTTTTAAGACCTCCTTTTTCCTCCTTTTTGATGCTTCCCTTTCCTGTTCATCTCTCCTATCATTTTATAATGTTAGGTCTATCTTTAGGCTATATTACTTTTCTGTTTTACACTCGATTTTGACCGTTTTTCTTCTAGGTACGTTGCTTTTAAACACTTATAAGAGCTTCCCTCCTTACTGAGGAGTTCCGGGGAAGCTCTTATTTCCTTTATTACTCCCTTACATTCGTCTAAGGGTAGGAACAAAACGAATGTAAGATTTTTTTATTCTTGTTTATTGTATCGGTTTAATTTAAAAAGTATGGAATGCCCGCGATTAACCCGAGATCCCTCGCGCGCGGTGGAATCAGAGGCTGGATTCATCAACGACTAACCCGCGGATATAGCGGCGTATAAAAGGAGAGCCTCGAAAAACATGTGGCGTTCGGCTCCCGTCCAAGTCTAGCGGCGCCCTAGCGGTTCGTCCCTGAATGGGATTTTGTGGACCACCAGTGGTATTGTCTGTATGGATTTTGTTACACTACAGAACACTTTCTATTTTGACCATTTTACTTCATCTAACGTAATGCTAGTCACTTACGGAACCTGTCGAGGGTAAGCCATAGCTCTATTGTCATCACGCCGGCTCCTATCGCACTTGTTCTGGTCGGACAGGGAAGAGAAGGGGAGCAAGTTGGCCAGAACGCTCACCAGGCCGAACTGACACCAGACTGCCCTACTAGCCCCGCCTTCTGATTTCGTGCCCCAGTCGAGTTTCCGGCACCTGCTTGCTAGGAAGGATACGGTATCGTGACTCATAAGAGTCAGGACATTGGGCGACTCCCCTCCCTTTCCTTCCCCCTGCCTTATTCTGCACCATTGTACTGTCTGCAATGTATGGCCGGTAAAATATTGTCATTAAGGTATTTCTTGTAGCGTTTAAATGGCCCAAAACTCATTACTTATGTATGGATTCCGTGGCCTGTGTGAACGCACGTTAGTACATCCGCGCATAGGGAGGAGCTTGTCCATTACACATTCAATAAAAATAGATGAACTCACATTTTCATGTCAGGAAACTGCATGGCGTGAATAATAGCAGTATGTATGACTAGCAGAGCGGCACGTAGTGCAAATGGCGCCAATGTAACTACGACGAAGCTTTTGGTGAAGTCTTTGCGCATAAGGGCTGTGTATGTGTAGAACAGAGCCAACAGAATACATTCCACTAGCAAGGCGATATTGGCAGCTTGCTTACCTGTAACACTTTGCCTACTACGTCGAATCAGTAAGACTTGAAGAATGAACAATACGCCTCACCGGTTTCAAACGAACGATGAGCGTAGAACAGTAAACCTTCTTGACGGCATCTGTAGCCGAGCTCCCCATTGCTATCGGCGACGTACCGGCATATCATGGAAGCTAGCTGCTCATTTCTCTTTCACCACTACTAAAATACAACATTTTTCATGTAACCTCAATATTCACCACAACATACTGACTGATACTTTTAGTAATTCCGATCATCGATCGCTTGCAATATCTAAATGTGAATCTTTTAAAATATTCGCCGTTTTGAAACACTTTATGTATCACATGCCGTTGTTATCTGGTCTGTTGCGCTATGTAAGTAGGCGTAAGATTGTGCATAACATTCTTCTCTCCGTTCATTTTCTCATTTCTTGCGCATAAAAGTCCCACTACACACAAAGCACTATAACTGAGGAGCCGACACTAGATATATAAAATAACCCTTTCTCTTATTGTACATATTAGGTTGTAAGGAAAGGTCTGGCAGTTTTCCCACATTATTTTTGAAAAGCCATACTACTCAGCTCAAGTTGCACGGCTTTAATCAACGTAAGCACCATTAAAATCAACGCTACTCCGCCAATGTGATACCGGCTTAGATATGCCATTTTCTTAAAAATCTGACGATCTAGACTGAATAAATTCTAGGAACATAGATTCTACATCACGTTGGTTTTCAGACACTCTACCTTTTAAAAAGTTATCTAGATGCTTAAAAAGTAAAAGTCAGTTGGCGCTAGCTCTGGCAAATACGGCGGGTGAGACAGAGTTTTGACCTGCAGTTCGTTCAATTTCTGGAGGATCATCCGCGAAACATGCGGTCATTCGTTGTCATGCAAAAGTAGCACGCCGTGTTGATTCACCAGTGAAGGCTGCTTTTTGTTCAATTTTGCATACATTTCTATCAGTTGTTCCCATTACAGCTCTGCTGTTATCGTTTGGCCAGGAGGCACAAAGGAAAAGTGAACTATTCCAGCTGCAGTCCACTATACCGTAATCATTGACTTCTTGCAGTGCAAATCCGGCCTCAAAAAGGTTTTCTGGGGCTCGTTGATATTTATCCACTGTGCAGAACGCTTCTTATTATCATACAGGATCCATTTCTTGTCGCAGGTGACAAGAAGGGCTCCGTAGAATTTCTTCTGATCAGGGAACTCGCGACCTCCATTCGCCTCAGCTGTTGCGCTTCGGTAAGGTTGTGGGGCACCCACCTGTCGTGTTTTTCACCATGCCCAGTTGCTTGACGTGATTAGCAGCAGCTGCATGGTAGACGCCTAGGTCTCTTACTAACTCCCGGAGTGGTCAATGAGGGTCCTTTTCGACTACTTCCTTTAAGGCATAGTGATCAACGAGCGATGGTCTTCCAGCTCGTGCCTTGTCTTCAATCGATTCTCTTTCATTCCGAGGCTTACTGAACCAGCGAAAAACAGTTCGCTCGGAAGTGGTACCTTCTCCTCATGCAGTGTTTACATTGACAACTGTTTCCATCACCATCTGACCAAGTTTGAATTCGTGAAGTAGAGCAGTTCGTAAAGCCATCTTGTCCATGCTATGATTAAGGTTCCCCAGAAATCAGAAATGTTGAAGAAATACTTGAAAACTTCAGCAAGAAGAAGAACTATTTCCTCACCTGAGAAGCACAACTTATCGATTAGGTGACCGTTCCAATTTAGTGCAAGCTGATGCCAATGAAGTGCAAAAGCTGCCAGAACTTTCTTACATCCTAATATGTATATTCGTGATTTAGTTATTTAATTTATTTTTGTAATTTAAACACAAATGTTCAATTTACCTATGTTTGAGGTTGTACTAGTGAACCACCACTTGGCGAACAAGAACAAGCTGAACAGGGCCACGTGCTACTTAAATAATAGTGGGGGGGGGGGGATGCTAGTGAACCACCACATGGAATAATGAAGGATTTAGGATTTTAATAATAGTGAAGGCGGGGTGCGTTGCGAAGTCAAAGGAGGGCTGAGCATGGCATGCACAACTAGAGGTTTAAGGTTAGAGTAACACCCAGACCAAGCATGCCTTCCATCACTCCGCAAACGATTATCAAGAGAAAAAACTCATAACTATTCCTCGAAGGAAATTCATTACACATGAGGTCAGTTTAATGGTCTGAGCGCGGCATCAAAATATGGGATCGATTAAGGCGGGATTTACGCCTTAGACGCCAGGCGCAACGGCGATTTGGATTCTATCCATATCGAGTGGCGGTACATATGATTGATACTGTTAACCTTCATAACGCCGCTCCTCTCGGCGGCGAAAGTGTAAACCCCCTAAGCCCTAGTTTATACTTGCGCCGCCACGCGGCGCGGCACCACAACAGCCATAGATATCGATTTTTCGCGCCGCCCGGTCGATATCTATCTCGACCATCGTGCCGCGCCGCGCAGCGGCGCAAGTATAAACTAGGGCTAAGGCGGTTCATTCTATGATACACTCTTCGCTGAGCCATTTGTACCGCTAAAAGTAAAATGCATAAATAAATCTTATACAATGCAGACAGAGCTACTGCATTCGCAGGACTACGCCTTGCATTTTAGATTTTCTAGACAAGGCATCTCATATTGTAAGGGACGAAGGAGGAATCGGTGTGGTGAGTCCCGTTTAGATATTTTTCCCCGTGTTACCTCTCTCCTTGCTGACCATCTCTTTCGAAACGTCGCGGTCCCTTGCCCTTCTTTGTTTCAGGCACGGCCTTGAGGAGGACGGACCTATATAAGCGAGGACAAAGGACTCTCGAGGACTGCCACCCGGACGGTTGAGGAACGCGCAGCTGCACCCAGGGACCCGGCCAGTCCTTCATCGAGGTGCTTCTGCTCCTTCCACCGACCACGCCGGCATTCGTCCCCACTCCGGTGCCCAGTGTGTGTCTCCCGTTATGTGTTGTCGACATGTTTTCCCTTGTGCCGAGTTACGTTTCGGCTTGTCGTTCCGTGCTTTTTGGATTGTCGCAGATAAATATGCGAAATGAATTGATTTCGGGTCATGACCAGAGGCTGAATAACCAAGATTATTACTATATGAACATGTTCATGTAACAAAATTAACGACTAATTGCACGACTACTTACAAAGGCATGACCTGTGTGAAGGTGACTTGTGCAACTCAGTGATTGTGTACAAGTGACACAAAATGTGCTCTTTGACGCTAGGTTAAAAAATCGCCGAAATTGAAATTTCGATTTCTCACCCAGGCAAACTATCGATTAGAGAGCGGTCCAATTCCAAAGGCGTGACTCACGATCAGAAAGGCTGGAATGCATGGCTTAAACCGTTACGTAGCTTGCGGTAGAATAGCACATTTTTTTTTTGGTTTTAATAATACAATTAAATTTTAATTTAATTTAACAGTTTTAATACAAATAAATTACTTTAGAGGAAAAATAATAAATACTAAATTACGCAATCAATAAATTACACAAAAATACCACTGCTAGGTTTGAAGCGTCGGAGGCACAACTTCAATTTAGAATGCGCCATGCACTCCAATTCCCGTTAAGAGCGATGGAGCTAGGTTTCATCCTTAACAGTACGCCTAAAGTCGGCAATTGTGGTTTCCATTTTCATTCTAGGCTGTGAGTATGGGGGGCACCCGCTGTTCTGCGTAGCCCTAGGAGTGTTATGTAGTGAAATAGTCAGTGAATTAGTATCAGGCCTGCACTGGCAGGGTGAAAAACTGACTTTTCCATTTCCTGGCCAAATATCCCTTCAAATTGATATATTTTCCTAAGAAATGGAACCTCCAAAGATACTGATTAACGTTGACTCTTATGCATGCTCTAAGTTTGACAGAAGCAAAGGTAAAGCAGGTGCTTGCGGTAGGAACCGCTTTGATTCCTTGCTAGGCAGCTCAATAACGCTAAGATCTGTAGATAAAACATTTTAAACTAAAAACCTGGTCTAATTTCAAACAAAGTAAGCACGAATAAACAACGTTTCACAAACGAATTTGAATCTAAAAGCTTGTGATGGAACAGTTCTAGCATTTCTACGACGATGCTGAAGCCCGCTAGGCGGCGACGTTCGGCTGCGTCTACGTTGCCGGGAGACGACCGGGACACAATCATTGAAGTCATTACTACGACTTCTATGAAGAACGTAAATCAAATTGCCTCTGTGGGTCAATCAAAGTCCCGTAAAGCAAGAAATGCTTTTATCAAGAAGGATTCATTGCCTGCTGGATGCACTGCGCTTCTTGGGTGACATCAAAGTGTTCGGACATCAATTAGTTATTATGAGTCCTACAAAAATTTTCGTTGAGTTAGCAAAAATATCTTTATTTAATTTATGAAAACATTGTAAATCAGGTACTAATCGGGTTGCTGCCCAAGTTCACGGCAAGCGACTCGTTAGCCAATGGATGCGTTGACTGCATCAGTTACTTTTCTTCTCTACTATTACAAATCTGATTTTCGAGAATTAACCTTGGGTTTGCTTTTGCCTCCTGCTGGAACTACGGCATGTGACCTTGCCAGCAAGTGAAACCCCAATAAATGCCGAAAGTGCCCAAGAACAAATGGAGTTAAATTTTCCCACAGTCCACCGACTTTCCACGTTCTTCTCGATAATCATCTACACCTATTCTTGCGACCAACAACATTTTTCCTACCGCTGATCATACCCCCAATGAATTGTTAGCTTAGCTTCTTCGGAGCAGCAGAATCTTTTTGTACCATAATCCTCAGCTTCCAGCCAAAGGCAGGTGTGGGCCCACTGATGGTAAAGTAGTCGCGCTCAATGGGATATATCTATTCATTAAGTGGATCCGAGTTATCCGGACATCTGGCACGAGTGCAGCAGCACTTCTACTTCTCACTTACCTGGTTTGCTTGGCAATGAGCCTACACATCTTAAGTGTGCTGGTTGTCAGCGCGTAATTATCTTGCACAAGCCTCCAGATGAAAGATGCGCCTAGGATATAATACCAGAGGCACATTGCGCGTCTTTCGAACCATGGAATAACAATACCCACCAAAAAAATTAAATCAAACTAATTAAATTAAATAGTATTATTATATAAATAGATTTTACGTCGCGAAGGTGAGCAGCATTGTGAGGTAGGACCGCGCCAGCCAATCAGGCCGCATTAAATAGGCCATTCTGAAAGAGCGTGTACGGCCGTACTCTGATTGGCTGTCCTGCGCTCGGTCGGTGCTCTGATTGGTTATGATTGACTGACGCGCCCACCTCCATAGCTACCCATCTTCGCCACACCATAAATATTACAATGGGTTTAGTTTCACTACGAAAGAAAGGGCGAGGTTGGGTTTAACCAATTCCTATTTGGGATGCGCTACCCATTTTATTATTTCATGATTCAAAAATTTCATAATTCCGCTATAAGGGGGCAACTCAAATGCATGATTGACCCGTAATACATAATGAATTTCGATGGCCAGCGGCGGATAAATTGGACAAATTGCAGTGGTTTACCCCTACTAGAAGAGTCGGATAGCAATTCTCCTGTTCATGTCTCCATAGTCTATTGGAACCGATAGGCCTGGCTGGCACACGATCCAAGAACCTCTTTCGGGGTTCAGTGACGGCCGACGCCTCCTCCTACTGCGCTGTCATGCTTTTGCTCATTATCAGTGTTTGTTGCATGGAAATGAGCTACTCTGTTGACGCGTTCCGCACAACAGTCACCTCGGCCTACTCGTTTTCTGCCTTGTCCTATTCCTTGGACAGCCTGGCTCCTGCTCCAAATCAAGGTCTGCACCAAAGCATTGATTTCAGTAGGATTTCAGCAGTACAGTTCTCTGTCGAAACGTATTCTGATGGCTAGTGAACCGTGTGATCGAACGTGGGATGTCCCGTGGCTCCACGACTGTGCCATTGATCGAGCGATACGTGGCTCAGCGAGATGTTCGCACTCTCCAACATCAGTTGCTGCTGATAGGCGGTTGAATCGGAGTCATGGTGAAGAATAAATCGTCGGATCCGTCTTCCATGAAGCTTCTGGAGGTAGGTGTTATTCTATCCAAATTGAGATTCCGAGCACCTATACTCTTGACAAAGTTGCCATCGTTTCGAGCAATATTTCCTGAGTTAAAACGAAGTCATTGAATTATCAACCACTTTTCTCAAATACTAGAAGCAGTTCAGCTCTTTATTTAAATCTTGCTGAAGTATGGAGGGCAATACGGGTTCTATCATAGTCGCGGCGAGGGTGGGGGGGGGGAGGAAGGCAAGTGTGAGGCAAAGTGTCACTTGGATACGTCATCCAATACTTCACAACCACATCTTCAGAATTTAAATGAAAGTCCTCGTATCACGAGAGAGCGGCCGTGGCTATAGTATAATTGAAGGTGTAGAATGATACATGTCTCACTCCAGTTAGGATAGACCCGCTACACATATATCGCATAATTTGCCAGTGCTTCACGTATTTGTAACAGTTTGTTCACTGTAAGATCACCATAGCTTAACTTAGTGAACGATCTCATGTAGAAAACCACGACTGAATTAGCCGCAACGGTTGGGCGGAAATCGGCTTCCTGGCAAGTTACCAGCGAGCTACGGAGGGGGACGTTCTTCCCGCTAATTGCGCGAGGAGCGCCCATCGCGGACGAGTTCACGCGCTCGGTGGGTTGGGGGAACAACGGGACCCCTTCCGTCTCCAGCCATCAGCTGTTACGATCGATGGGATCGTCAGGAGGCCATACTGCGCTCTATTCTTTCTATTTCTGCCATTTTCGTCGTCTGCTTTGTACTCACTTGCTACTTCTTGAAGGTTTGGGAGGGACCGTTCTTCCCCGGTCTTACTTAGACCTAACCAAATTCTGCTGATGCACTCCATAGAGTCGTGGAGTTGACGTGCAGGTTTGCTCATCAACCCGCGATACTGTAGCGTGTGGCTGCTGCCGTTGCATCGTGGATCGTGTCCGCCTCCACGTGCGCGTTCGATCGATGTCTTATATGCCCGCCTTAACACACACGTTAAGCGGATTGTGGGGCGGTGGGTGGAGGCGTGCTGCATGCGAGGGAGGCCGGGGTTCGTTTCTCCTTCGGTGAATTTTTGCACCACATCCTGGAGTCCCTCCCCTAGCCTATCTCGAAGAGCGCAGAACTCAGCTGCCGATTCCAACGGGGCGACGAAAGCAGTTTCCACATGAGCAGCTCGGATCGCACGCACCCTGGAGTCCCTTCCCTATCCTGGTTCTGCGCTCTTCGAGCACAGAAACCACTGGACGATGAAAACGTGCACCAATGATAACGCCTCGGATGGCGTGAGCGGGCGCTGGCACTTTGCCACGTCAGCGCCTGGTTAGGTCCAATGGCTACGTTCTTCCCCTGCCCGCCGAGCACGTGAACTCTGAACTCGTCCGCGATGGGCGCTCCTCGCGCAATTAGCGCCGCCCCTCCGCATGCTGGGGAAGAACACTACCCCTCCGCAAGCTACTCGATGCGGCTGCTGTGGCACGTTCACTCAAGTTGACGATGAAGCGCGGAGACTTTTCAGCATAGACAGTCCTAAAGCCAGAAGCAGCGTTTTGCGGCATGCCATCATTCCGCGACTAAGGCCTATGTTATACTTTGGCGACGCGTCGGCGACGCCTTCGCCGACAACCTGGCGCTGACACCATCGATGACATTGTACAAGGCACCCGATGCACATTTGCCGTGCACACTGTCGTCGATGGTGTCAGCGATGGCGGCGGCGGCAAAGGTACATCGGGTGCCT
The DNA here is from genome assembly GCA_947359475.1 of Heligmosomoides polygyrus bakeri. Lineage (NCBI taxonomy): Eukaryota > Metazoa > Nematoda > Chromadorea > Rhabditida > Heligmosomidae > Heligmosomoides > Heligmosomoides polygyrus. The sequence goes on from OX375866.1 coordinate 4,797,264, forward strand.
TGTAGCATCGGAGCGCGTTTTCAATATCATCACTTGGTAACCAGTCTGCGGATAGGAACGCTGGGTGATCACATCTGCCTCGAACTTATAGGTTATCGGCGATTATCCGCTTTCTCATGCAGTCTCGAAAGACTGGGACGGCGACTAGCGAAAGAAAAGGATGGTAGCGAACGGCATACGACGACGGTGCGGTGTTTCAGCGCAGAAGAAAGGCATCTCTAGTTATCAGCTGCATTCCCTTAACGCTCTATAGCACCGCTGAAAACGTTTTGCGATCTTCCCTAAAGAAATTCCTCATTGGATACGCATTCGAAGTACCTCATTTTTTGCTAGGCCTGAGTCTTGTTAGGTTGAATGCTGGAATCTATAGCGTTTAGGCGGCTTGAGACGAGTCTATTCTATATCTTTAGAAGCGGACCACCTTGATTCACCTGACTTTATTGCTGAACAACAAACAAGGTACATGCATGTTATACACTGAAATATGACGACAGCGTCGTTGGCGGCAGCAGTATAACACCCCCTGCGAAGCTGTCGGCGACGCTGTGTTGCGCGGGTTGATACGCGCTGCGCAGCACCCGCTCAACGCTGTCACCGACGGCGTCACCGAAGTATAATATAGACCTATGGCCTCGTTCAAAGCGTTCACGTAACGATGCGATGCCCATTGTCGATGGGACGCGATCCTCTGCCAGGGGGATAGTGCTATGAAAACCACGCGTTCGAAACGAGAGCGCAGTAGCGGATCATCGAGGAGTGAGCAAATCGCTCAGCAGTGAACAGTAATATCATATAAAAAAGAATTAAGGTTATTTATTATGGAAATACCATAATGGCGTTTGCGTGGGATGTGATGTTCGAGAGCGCGACGCGACGTCGCATGATCGATATAGGAGCCCGTTGCATTGTTTTCCATAACAGTTAACTTTAAATTTTAAGCCATTTTTGAACAAAAAGATTGAAGTACCTTACCCACTTTACTACGAAAAATTCGCCATCCGAAATGGAGACCTCGTCAGGTCGCTGTTAAGATATAATTTTCTTTTCTTATCGACGCTGATAATAAAGTGGTCGAAGCACTTCAATCTGTCTGTTCAAAAACGGTGATAGAGTTTAAGGGTTTTTGTTATGGAAAGCAACATACTAAATAGGGTACGAAAGGAAGGGGTTCCACAACATTTCTCCTAGTTAGTTGCTTTGATATTTTGATGGTAGATCAGCAGGGGATATGTTCTAGAGGAGACCTCAACTCTTCCATTTCGCCTGATTTCTGGCGACTTGCATCCATTGAGGCGGAGCGCGCTGACCAATTTCAAGAATGAGTCTGACCATCTTGTTAGCTATCTTGGTGACGGCATCTTCTTGTTTCTTGGAAGCAATTCGTCAGCTTGAAGGAAGAGGCATCGTCCGTTTCTTCGTCGATGTGAGTGACCGGTCCAGCGATGGCTCGCATTCTTCTTGAACCCTGCTTTCCATCTAACGTCACTTCTCCCTCAAGTCTGAGCTTCGTAACCAGAGCTGACATTTCTGGCGTGTTCTTCTCGGATTTATAGAACATCTTTCCAGTGCACGATGAATCGATTGCACCGAATGAGATGCTGTTTTCTTAACACGCCCGTCTTCAGTAACGATACGCATATGTGTGGGTAAAGACGCGTTAGAAACCGTGCCCTTGAGATAGGATCTCTTACCTGGTCGGCCATCTTTAAATAGAATCGAATTGAAGGATGCCCATGCTTCCTGCGAGATGTTTCATAAGCTAAGCTGTTCATCATAATTAATTGTACTCATAGATAGAGATACTTGCTGTAGATTAGTTATAATAGCATCCTGTCTCATACCACTGGTTAATGATAACTTTCGTTTTGTTCATTTTCATTCTAAGGCGGTACCCTGTACGTGTTTGTGTTTCAATTGGGCTCTCCGGTGGTGCGCACACCATTAGCTCAATTGCTGCTGGTACTCAGAACAGGTCGTTATATCCGAGAGGCAGCACACAATTCAAAATAGGAAATACATGTCGTCATCCATGCAAAAAAAGGCCAATGCGGCCTCAGTCTTGTAGAGTTTCTCCGCTCTCGTAACTCGCCTTGGTTGTGGAATTACGAATGAACACTTAATTATAAGTGGCTGCGGAAGGCCGAAGAAGTCTAGATGATCAGTAGTGCTTCCTGTGAACAATCCCAAGACTAATGTAGCGTGTAGAACAGGACATAGAACTGCGCTTCTTTGGGAGACAGCTAACTATTTTCTTTAACCGAGTTCGGCAGCACCCCACAGCTACTCATGAAAAACGCTGCATCCCTGTAGGAGTAGTCCCTAAAAAGGACAGGCCCGAGCAACTACTAGCTCGGCTCCTTCCCCGGCACCTGGGCTGGCTTTTTGGCCGAACTGTCTTCTTTCCCTTACATAGGCGTCAATGGCCTTTCTTCCACTTTTCCACTCTGTGTGTGTAAAATGTATAGTTGTGTATAACAATGTGATCTATAAATTAATGAAAAATAAGTTCTCTGTTGTGAATTGGTGGCCTCGCTTGCGAGGCTACATGCTCTTGTTGATCGAGGTCCTAGTACTACTGCCCTGATCGCCTGGCGATCTTTGGTTAGGCGAGGTCGATTGCTGTCTCCTTCTCATCTTGTGTACGTTTAATAATATAATGAGAGAGTACTTGACAGGATAGTGTGGCAGGATGTAGAGGTGGCGGGACCGCTTTGGTTGTGTTGGCTGTACTGGCCAACCGAGGCTTGGCGAGCCCCATCCGGGCTCCCCCCTCTCCCTGTAGTGAGTCGGCTGTCGTGAGTAACGAGGAGCGATAAGGGTCCGCTCGAGTAGTTTCCATGATGCTGATAGAAGCAGGCTCAAACATGCGGCGCCCCAGAGCCGCGCCCACGCAGCTGCTCGACGTGCGGACGAAAGTATAGAATGGACCTGGCGGGGGGCGGCGCGCAGCCTAATCCGCCGATCAATAGCATGCGCAGGCAGGCCGGACATTGGGAGCCCCTCATCGAGGTCCCGAGCGGATACGGTAGCCTGCGGCAGTTTGAATTTAAAGGAACGACTATCGCATTCGCGACACTCTCATACTTCAGTTTTATATACTTTTAGCACTACTGCTCCAAGTCTTTAGAAGCTTCTCCCTTAGTTGGCAAACCGGACTGCTAGGTTTGTTATACTGACATAATTCACTGACGACGCACGTCACGTTGTTCTGTTAGTTATTCCTACCATTATCCTGCGAGCTGATGTAGTAACCGTCCACAACAAGGTTTCGGCTTAGTACGTTTCATTAGATATTTTCTTGTACATGCTTTAATTTAGGAAACTCAGCCTTCTCAGTCAAGGAAACCTTCAGCACAGGCGGAGCGCCATTCTCATGATAAGACGGCTAGCTTGGAGCCTACCGAAGATACAGAAGGTGCATCCAAAAGATCCATACATCAATCAAGGAAGTCTGCAACACATGATGAACATCACAGCAAGGATCGGTTTGCTAGTCTGGATCCTACCGAAGAGACAGAAGATCCATCCAAAAGGTCCGCACATCAATCAAGGAAATCTTCTACACATGATGAACATCACAGCAAGGAACGGTTCGCTAGTCTGGATCACACCGAGGAGACAGAAGGTCCATCTAAAAGGTCTGAACATCAATCAAGGAAATCAGCAAGACCTGATGAACACCACAGCGGAAATCGGTCTGCTAGTCTGGATCACACCGAAGAGAGTGAACATCCGTCAAAAAGTATGCGATCTCACTCGAGGAGGTCAGCAAAAGGTGGCGATCATCTCGGCAAAGACCAACCACTTAATGTGGATCGAACCGAAAAGACAGAAGTCTCATCGAAGCCTCGATCAGGAGAAAGAAGTGATCAAAACAAGATTACGTCACGAAAAGCGGCCGACCAAGGCAAAAACGACGAGACAGTGGGGAAAGCGAAGGTTGCTGCATCTCCTGGCGTACAACCGAAGGATTCAGGTGATTGATTTACACCATTTGAGAAAACGTTTCTGTTTCGAAATTCTACAAGACATCAAACTTTTTTTTTAAATTTCAATGTTCTCCAAAATTAATTGAAGGACTCGCTTAGAAGGTCTCAGGATGTGTAGGACGCTTAATTGCTTTGTGGCTCAGACTCCACTCCTTTGCATAGTAAACCTTGCAGAACGAAAACTGCCAAGCAGAATCTGAGAAGAAAGTTTAAATGTCCTCGGTGTTCATTTTTCCTGCGGACCTCTGGTGGTCCAAAAATGGCAAACACTTGTCGCGTGGTAGCACAGAGGATTGAGGTCGGAGGTATATATCCTCCCACATGCAAACCTGGGGCCAGATTTCTCAACCGCTTACCGCCTTTTAACGGTGAAAATACCGCTATACCTGATGCTTATGAATGTCATATAAGAGCGTTTTGGTGGTATTTTCATAGTTAGAAGGCGGTAAGCGGTTGACGAATCTGGCCCCAGTGCTGTTCATTTTTCCGCATTCGCTTGAAATCGATTTCGTGTACGTTTTTTAATTTTACCCAAATAAAGGTCAGGTTTTCTTTAGCATACGGGTTAGCTCAATGTTCCCCATTCTCATCGAGCCCGCTGGAGCCCAAAATAGGTTTACAAGGCGACAACTTTTCGGCATTTTCGAACCGCGCAGCGAACCCAGCAAAAACGTTCATTATACCTGCGCTTCCTGCTAGATGCCCACAAAATCATATACGTGTTGTTGAGAACCTTTGGAGTAAGTTCACTGACGTCCCTTGTCAGCGTAATTGTCCTTCCAGGAGCTGCGATCCGGCTGTGCTCCGTGATTGTTATAGCTCTTGTACGGCTTATGTTTCGGCGGTTTCATGTTCCTCGTAGCTCGAAAAAATCCAAACAGCACTAGAAGATCTACATGTTTTATGGTCGTTTCAAGAATTTAGAGTGGAAGCACCCGCGTTTTTTAACTTGATCGATAGTGATCAGCTAATTAATATGTGGGTCCTGCTGTTCAATGCTTTGTGGTTTTCGTACCGTGCTTCTTTTAAAGCTGTGGTGTTGCTTCAATAATTACGATTCCTTCCCTTCTATTTACTATAAGAACTGTTCGAGCGAGAGCCAGTGCAGGAGACTTGCGTACTGGGTAAGCGCTGTCGTCCATTTAGGCGCAGCCTCCTCCTCGGACGACAAAAAACACTCCACGGATTCGAAACGACGTATGTATGGGCCGGCAGATATGGTGAAGGTCTTCGTGCCAGTATCCATTTGCATGCTTCTTGTGGTGTTATGCGTCAGAAACATCGAGGATTATCAGAAAGACTTCTTTATTAAAGCGTAGGTGTTCAAATTTCGCTACATTTCTAGACGTGTACGCTATCTAACATCAACCGTTCTAGCTCTTGCATAGAGTAAATAAAGATATCTTTTTGTGCAACCACCACACCCTTTCTTCTGTTCCACTGTTTCTCATATCTTTTCTGACGATTAGAGAAAAAATGTCGGCATCAGGGATTTAGATGGAAATAAAATTTGTGATGGTTACGGAATGGTAGGTTGATAAAGTCTTCTTGTCCATTTTTTATTGCTTGCATTTAGGCCCTATTTTATGTACAGTGAACCGGATGATGAGCCAACGAAAAAGCTGTTAAAAGCAATAATAAATGCTGCTATTTTTTTGGGTGTTATTATCTTCGCCACATTCCTCCTAATGTGCTTCTTCTATTTCAAATGCTACACAGTACGTTCATGTTTCGAAAAAATAACATTTTTGTTGAAGATTACACCGAACGCATTGACGACATCAAAGTTTGGCATACTAGATGGTTTAGACATTCATTCTCCTTGAATAATATAACTCCTTTCAGTGTCTTCTTGTCTATGTTTTAGTTGCGACGTTCGCGTTATTTACAATAATATTTACCCTTCAGTTTCGGTGAGTGGTTTTTTTGCATGTCGGATGTCTCACAAAAGTAAGCACTTATTGAAACAACATGACTTCGCCCAAGCTTTAAAACACAAAACTCAGTAGGGTGGAGAGACAAAATTCAAGGTTGCAATATACACTCACCTTGTTGTTCAAATTCGAAAATGAATTAAAAAAATTGTTTGTGAAAAATTGTACGGGCTAAATGCCTGTCCCAGTTCTGTCGTGAACTAAGCATGTCCCACCTTAAAGCTTCACACTCAACAGCTCACTACACATTGCTCCAAAGCAGGTAGTTTTAAAAGTGCAAGCACTGGTCGAAGGACCAGCCAGCCTGTTGTCAGTGGGACAATCATCAAGGGTTAGGACTAGAATGGAATGGCTGAAAGGTTTAACTTTTTGTGCCGTAATATGTCAATATTGCGCGATGTACTCCTTCGAAACTTCGACTTGGAAAACGACTTTATTTTCACGTTAATGCTAATCTAGTCAGCCGTTGCACTGCATAAAAACGTTACGGAACAGTGACGCCTTTTACACCAAAGCAGGATTAGGCCAACAACTGCCTACAAACGTTCTCCGTTGCGTAGTAAAAGTGCACGAAAGTTCTTGCCGTTTTTGAACGTGCGTCTTTTTCTTGCTCATACTGAGTCTCAACAGTTTTTCATGTGCAAGTAGATAGGTAATGAATACGATTATTGCTATTGTTATCGACTAATCACTCGTAAAAAACCTTGGCAAGAAGTAACTTTCGAAGAAGTACATTCGTAGCCTCAAATCTGGCATCTCAACAGCTGGATCCAGCCATGGTACTAACGCCGCTGTGAAAATGCGGAAGTCGCTAAGGTGTGAAAATGGGCGCAGTGACTCCCCGTGACTTGACGGAACGCGATTGCCGACGACATGCGGAAGTCGCTACCCATTGCTCTTGAACAGATGCACGGGTAACTGGTTGGCTTTCATCGTGACATGATATGAGAGGTTAAGAGGTCTGTACAACAACTAGCGCAGTCGATTTGAGTTTGGTGGAAGTGCAAAGGCGTCATCCATTACAAGCTGCTGCCACTTAACACCACACTCACCGCAGATTTCCTCTATCAGCAGTTGGACAGCTTGGCCGCCAAAATGAACTAGAAGTGCACGAATCAGAGCACGATCCGATTCCTGCACGACAGTGCATGAGTCGTAGGAATCAATCGCCAGAAGCTGCTCCGCTTCGGATGGGAAGCGCTGCCCTACTCACAGTACAGCTCATACTTTATGCATTTAGACCACCTTTTTCCACCACCTAATACCCTTTTTCCATCATTCTCCAACGCAATGGAAGGGAACACATTCACTGATGAAGATCATGTGGACCGCTGATTGAACAACATCTTCGAAAGCATTATGCACTGATTTCACCTGAGGTCCACTCGAAAAGTGGCGAAAATGATTGCTTTCTATTTCTTAAAAAACAAAAAGAATTTACGTTACGAAAAGGGCAAGAGCTTTTCCTACAACACAATATTTTCACCTGCGCCACTGACTTCGATGGTGATACCCACTTTAGTTGAAGTTATCGTTACGAAACTAAATCGCTAAAATCATTACTATTGAAGTTTGAGTTTGAATAAAGTTAAACAAACAGCGATGCGGTCAGGTGCTAACATTACTGAGAAACGCATGTAGTTGTTATATATATATATATATATATATATATATATATATATATATATAAGGATAAAGGACGGCGTTACTCAATCCTTTCTGGGATGCGCCAGCGCATTCTACTTCTACGGGATGTCGTGGAGGCGACATGAATGCGTATTTGGCCATACAATGACTTGCGGTGGCCAGCCGATGAACAAGTCAGTGCTTTATCCTTCCCAGACAGGTCTGGCACCAATTCACCGACCCCGGAGGGATGGAAGGATTGGTTGGCCTGGGCGGGAAATCCGAACCAGGAACCTGGTATCGAGCACGCGCCCTTATATATATATATATATATATATATAATTGCTCGTATCTCTACAATTAAAAGAAATTGAGGAGTGGAATCGAATGCCCGTACATAGTTTATACCGACGCCAATACAGTTGATAAAAGGAAACAAATCGGCGTCAACGTCCGGAGATTGAGCAAAAAGGGCTCCTGAAACATTCTTCAACATCTTTGATGGGGTAGTTATTGTGAACGCGAGTAAGCTGTACAGAAGCAGTGCATGGAAAATTGGTTTCACATATTGAATTTAGAGGAAGCTAGTAGTTTTCTACAAAATCCTTAATCGCTGTGCTCCAGAATGTGCGTTCTTTACAAGTAAAAGTCACCAGAGAACATTATTATATGCATCGTTGGTGTAATGTAATATAGCCATCTGACCGTTAAGCAGAGGGCGCAGATTCGAGTCCCGCAAAGATGCGTTTTTTTCGTATTTTTTGATGCGTATTTTGTCACTCGCGCACTTGCTCACTCCGCAAAAGCTTAAAGTATGTCTACTGTCGTCAATGTGTTAAGTAAATATGAATCGGTAGTACATGACATACTACTTGCAGAAGAATCCTTCAAGAGATGAACGTTCCTGTGTCAGTCATAACATATTTCTTTCTTCTCTACAACTTAGTTATGGTTGAAATGATGGCAGTCTTTTGGAAAGGCCCAAAAGGAGTGCAACAGGTCACCGATTTCCTTGTAACTATAATTTCATGTAGCCAAATCTTACTGTTTTTGCTGATCTAAGTGCCCACACTATTTTTTTAAATTTAGTTTTTATAAGAGCTTTAGTTTCTGAAATGACGTACATTGAGGTAGTTGCAAACTGCCACAAGTTTTCTGATTCCATGGCATTCCGTAATTCTACTTAGGCATCACTTATACTGCTCTCGGCAATGGTTGCACTTAATGTTATGCTTCTTCTGCCACAGTGGACGAGTTGGGTGTTGCTAATTGTTTTAGCTTTATGGGATCTGTGCGCGGTACTCTCGCCATGTGTAAGTTTAATATGCCGTTTAGTACTTTTGAGTTAGTAGTGTTAGTGCTATGATAATAGTAGAGATGTGCAGAGCTGTGTACCTATAGTCAAGTAAATGTAGTAACACCGTCAAAATCAGCTACTATTTTTTAAAAGCCTGATGTTCCAGAAAGGTCGGGGAAAGCTTCCATGCTATCGCGGCTTGGAGTTTATGACCACTAGTCAAAGAAAACATCACCGCGGCAGCCTCAACAGCCGGCATGCACGGTGGCGTCCCGCACCCATCGCGGGCATGGCATACTTTTTTTGCGCCACGCGCGGTGTTAGGCCGGGGGCATACTTCCATCGCCGCGATGCCATCGCGGCGCTCAGTTCATGGCCATTCCGCCGCACGCGGCCGAATAGTCAAAGAGGACTTCGACGCGGCCGCCGCAACAGTGGCGGTCGGCATGCGCGATGGCTTCCCGCGCCCATCGCGGGTATGGCATACTTTTTCGCGCCGCGCGCGGTGTTTAGCGTTGCTCATGGACGGATCGCCGTCGCGCTTCCTTGCAGAGCGATGAGCGATGCGACGAGCGCTGAGAAATTCAAATTCTTTCGCGTCGCTCTGCAAAACTCATCGCCGCGATTCCATCGCGGCGATGAGAAGTATGCACGAGGCCTTAGGCCTATGTTGTACCCCCGCGAGAGCATCCGCGGGACGTCCGCGGACGGAAGGTGCACTGCAGATGTTCGTCGTCGAGCCGGGACGGCTAGCGTCGCATTAGAGCGCGTTTTTGGCGTGCGACTCCGCAGGAAGTATAAGGCCCCATTTATACTTCGTCGTGGCGCGACGCGATGGCCACGCAATGAGGCCAAATTGATCGATCGCGTCGCACAATCAATATGGCCACTATACGTGGCGTCGCGTCGCGCCGCGATGAAGTATAAACGGGGCCTTACAGCCCTCTCTCGTCTGTCGGCGGAGATACGCGGACGCGGGCGTGGCGTGGAGCGGCTATTGGCCAGATGAGGGATCTCGGCGCGATTTCCGCCCGAGCGCGGATGCTCCCGCTGGAGTACAACATAGGCCTAAAGGCCCATGCACACTTCTGCGACACCGCGGCGCGACAAGTGGGGCGACGGCTACCTCCGCGAAATCCGGCGGTCGCGGCGCGGTCGCGTTAGAGCATCGTTATAGGCGGCGGGACCGACGTCCCTGTGCATGTCGCGCCGCCAGGAATGATTTGAACCATTCCAGCTTGCGGCACTCAGCGCGGCATCGCCGGCGATAGCCGCCGCGACAGCCGCAAGAGTGTGCATGCCCCCTCCCTGCGGCACGTGTCGCAGTGTCGCGCCGCGGCCGTCGCGGCCCTATGCTTTATTATGGTCGCGCCGCGCTGTCGCAGAAGTGTGCATGGGCCTTAAGGCGCCTTTTATACTTGCGCCGCCGGGCGGCGCGGCGTGATGGTTGACATGGCTATCGATCTTTCGCTCCGCCCGGCGGCACCGCATCACTTTCATACTCCACCGCCTCGAAACACCACATTTGACGGAATTTCGGGTTACGGTATTCGGCGAATCGCGCCGCTGGAGGGAAGGGCGCGGCGCGGCGCGATCAGCTGCGGCAGACTCGATGTGCAGTGGAAGATTTCACACCGGGATGAAATATTTTGCTATCTCCTTTTTGTTTTGGTTCCCCAATCAACAGAACAAAGAGGGTGTTGCAAAATTATGGCGCTATTGTAGTACAATCAGGATTCCAAAGGTGGAGAAGAGGTCGGGAAATTTTTTTCGACCCAACTTCGTCCAGCGAGGAGTTAAAACACACGTCTAACTACATATAACGGGGAGTAGAGCAGAGTAGAAGTGCAATACAAATAACGAAATAGGGCACTAGTTAAAAGTTCCGACTTCACCGACAAGACTTCGGTCGAAAAAATTTTTTCGCTGAAACTTTGTCTAAAGATGCTATTTGGGGTGCTGATCACGAATTTGACATCCGTTTTTCATGATTAGGTCGGAGGTCACCCATACCATTAACAAGGGTGGTCCAGGCAGAGTCACCGATTTCGCTGAAACTTCGTCTGAGGGAGGGGGGGGGGGGGGTATTTGGTGTGCTGACCACGAACCTGACATCCGTTTCGTAAGCGTCAATATCTTATAACGAATTTCTCACCTTGAAGTAAAAGCTGGAAGAGGTTCGGTGGTGAGAACGAAGATTGAAACAATGGCGAGATTTCATTGATAAATATTGTGACTAAAAATGACCAAAACTAACTGAAATATATCAGCGGAGGAATAAAAAGGCATGGAAAGTATACCGCAAGAAATACTCTAAAGTCGGTGATCCTGTCTAGACCACCCTTGTTAACGGTATGGCTGGTCTCCGATCGAATCGTGGAATACGGATGTCTAATTCGTGATCAGCACCCCAAATAACCCCCTAGAGGAGGTCTCAGCGAATTTTTTTCGACCGAAGTCGTGTCGGTGGAGTCGGAACTTTTAACTAGTGCCAAAGGATCATTTAGTGCCATTTGCATTGCAGGGGATTCGACTCAATACCACACTCACCAGTTTCAACCCTAGGTTGAGCAGACGACTTCGAACCCATCCTTAAAGAAGGATTCGTCGCTTCTCACAGGAGACCCACCACTTCTCACAGAAGATCCACCACATTAGCAAGATACATGCCGTTGCTCAGCCGGGCGAATCCTTTCTGTTTTGGTTTTCCATTGACTCAAGGGCCCTCTCCTTCGTCATCCTTGGCGAACGGACCGTAGTTAGCAGAAGCTCGTGGCCGTGCGCCGCTGACGCTCCCCTTCCTGACTGCAATCGCACAGCGGCGCGTCAAATTCGGAGCGCGCCGCGGCAGTCGCGCCGCACCCCAAATTGACGCGCCGCGCAGCGACGAGAGTATAAAAGGCGCCTAAGCCCTAGTTTATACTTGCGCCGCTGCGCGGCGCGGCACGACGGTCGGGACAGATATCGACCGGGCGGGGCGAAAATCGATATCTATGGCGATCGTGGTGCCGCGTCGCGTGGCGACGCAAGTATAAACTAGGGCTAAGGCGCCTTTTATACTCGCGCCGCCGCGCGGCGCGGCGTGATGGTTGACCTAGCTATTGATTTTTCGCGCCGCCCGGCTGCGCCGCATCGCATTCATACTCCGCCGCCTCAAAACACCACACTTGACGGAATTTTGGGTTACGGTATTCGACGAATCGCGCCGCTGGAGGGAAGGACGCGGCGCGGCGCGAGCAGCTGCGGCAGACTCGATGTGGAGTGGGAGATTCACCACCGAGATGAATCATTTTGCTGTGTACTCCTTGTTTTGGCTCCTCAACTAACAAAACAAAGGAATTATGGCACTATTGCACTTTCAGGACTCCAGAGGTCGATGAGAGGCCGAAAAGGTTTTTTGACCAAACTTCTCCAGGGGGGGGTATTTAGGGTGCTGGCTACGAGTCTGACATCCGGTGACCATTACCATAGTCACCCGTACCTTTCGTAACATAGGAAGGGGGTGGAGATCTGTAGACATTCACGAAGTTTCACCTACTGCGCTGAAGATCTGTTCAGTGAACAATGACCACGGAATTGCAATACGAGAGAGAATTCTGAGCGATTCTCGACAATGAGTACCTTCCAGCTATTTTACTTTTGAACCTGCACATTTGCAAAATAAAAAGTCGTTTAGTGCCATTTGCATTGCAGGGGACTCGAATCAATACCACACTCACCAATTTCAACCGTAGGTTGAGCAGACGACTTCGACCCCAGCTTTAAGAGAGGATTCGTCGTCCCCACAGGATTTCCACTACTAACATTAGCCAGATGTATTCCGCTGATCGGCCAGACGAATACTTTCTGTTTTGGTTCTTCAATGACTCATGGACCGTCCCTTCCGTCGTCCTTTATGGCCCACGGAACGTAGTACGTAGAAGTTGGTCGCCGCGCTTCGCTGACGCTCCCCTTTCTAACTACAATCGCGCAGCGGCGCGTCAAATTCGGGCGCGGCGCGACTGGCCGCGCCGCGTCCCGAATTGACGCGCCGCTGCGCGGCGGGAGTAAAGGCGCCTAAGGCCTAAAGGCCCTCACAGACTTCTGCGGCGCCGCCGCGGCCCTATGCTTAACCATAGGGCAGAGACGCAGAGCTCGCCGCCCAGCGGCGCCGCTGAGCGACGCCGCCGAGCGGCGCCGCAGAAGTCTGTGGCGGCCTTTAGGTATAATCCCGCGTCGCGCCGGCGACAGTCTGGGGGCAACTGTCAATGGTGCGCCTTCTCTGCAGTGGCGCACGGCGCAGTGCGTATGAGTTTTGAGTTGTTGTGAGATGTTGCCATCGCTTCCGCGACGCATGGTAGAGGGGTGTTATACTCTGCGCGGCGGAAGAGAATCATAGTCCTGCGCTACGGCCGTCGTGCACTATTTTTGCACCTGTTTCGACCGCGCGTCGCGAGGCATCGCCGTCGCTGTGCAATCGCGCGTCGCGTCGGTGGACGGGAATATACGACAGGCCTTAGCATTGGTCCTGGACGTATCACCGTCGCGTAGAACGATGAGATATACGACAAGCACTAAGAACTCCACACCCTGTCGCCTTGTCTGCAAAGCTCATCAGGAAGTATGCAGGAGGCCTAGTGTTCTGCATTAAACACATTCCTATGTTTCAAGTCAGTAGTTTTGTTTGTAAGCTCGACATAGCGGTCGCATAGACATGCACCAAGTGGTGGTGATGTTTCAAAGCGTTGCGCATCCTTGACGTCCAACAAAAAGCCTTCCAAAGGACAACAACATATGGCTCTTGTCTGGTCCCTAGAGTTAATGCATCTCTTTCACGAAGGAATCGACTTCAGCACATTCACCGAGCCATTCCTAAAAGCCGTTTAGGACAAATTCATGTAGAGGTCGCCAGGGCAATTTTTCAACAGTCGTAAAAACCTTGCGGGTACTCCACTCTGTTTGCAACGATAGTTTTGACAAAACCATAAAAACCGTAAGCAACAAGAGGCATTTGGGCATCTTGAGATGTCGATAACTCCCTACCCTGGTATCGAACGCGCTCTGATTGATAAATAAGCTCTGTGCACTGTAACTGTGCTATCCGAAGGCTATGGTGGAATGATTGACTGATTTGTTATATTTTTTGCACATGTTTGTGCACTATTTGCCATGATGTCAATGACTTTTAAATTTTTTTTGTAGTTACAGCGTTTTCCCTTAAGTCATATATTTACACACTTAAGGGGCCATTGAAGATGCTGGTTGAGCTAGCGGAGGAGAGAGGAGAGGATATTATGCCAGCTCTGATATACAGTGAGTTTGTGCAGCTCTTCACTACAGGCAAATTACTAATTAGAAAATTAATACAGTACTGGTAAATTAGGAAATAACTACCGCAGGCGCAGTAATTGCTTCAGTTATGCAATGAAACCAATTTTCAGCCGGATCTGTGTCATTTTCGCAACACAATTCCTCTGCAGAAACCCGCATGGCTGCTGCAGGAGACAATGGGTAAGCTTACATGTTCGCGGATTCAGCAGCTCTACCTTGTACTATTCTGGTTAGGTGTGCTTGATTAGCTTTGTGGGAATAAGGTCATTTTGTCAGATGACTAAACAAAAGGCAACGATTGATAAAGTTTATACGTGATGAATGTTTCTCTCGTTACTTTAACGTTGGTCTAAACTTTATGAGGTTCAGGAAGGAATCTACCGGATCGGCGGGATCGGTTGAGTTGACAGAGTCCAGTGAAGAAGAAAGTGAGTCTACCTCACCTCTAGAGAACTGAAGAAAACTATTCAAATTTTACCGCTCACCGGATTGCGACTGCTAGTTTATTCAAAAAGTAAACGATAGCAATCAAAAGTATCGATTCTTGTCTAGGTTTGGACGTTTGAGGTAATAAGTAAGCTTGCATGCTATTTTATTTAAGGAATGTGCAGATGATATCCTGCTTCGCCTTTTAGCCCTATATAGGATTCATTACTGCAAGAGTATAGTGGTACTACAGGCATCTCCCCGAGGATCATCAGTAGGGCAGGGAGCTGTAGTACGTTCTAGGCGCCGAGACGCGGGTTTATATACACCACTAACTAGGTCAAGTGTGGTGGGAGATAGTATAGGTCATTGTTTATTAGGCTAGAGGTGATCTTTGCAGCGGGTAAAAACGTGGTTAACTTTAAGGGTCAAAAATTGATCTAGCTGCGTTTGAATGAAATTGCGCGTTTCTTTATACGAGTTAAAACTGCTATTTGTAGCTGATGCTTTTATTATGAAGAATGTACCTCAGTATACCCTGCAAAATATTTTCTCTTGTAGTTTAGTTCAATAAGGGTAGTTATCAAGCTGCTAAGCTAATGGAGACGAAAATGCTACGGTGGACGGCTAAAGTTACGCGTTTTGGACCGCGTTCGCAACGACGCCATACAACAGAGGTTCGGTGTCACCCCGATAGCCGAGAAGCTGCGCGAAGCTCGTCTTCGTTGGTACGGCCACATCCTTCACGCTAATGACGACACTGTCCGGAAGATAGGACTGAACCTTGAGGTCCCTGGAAAGCGACCCAGGGGACGCCCGAAGCAACGTTGGCTAGATACATTGCATTTGGACTTAAAGATGGCTGGTGTGCACCCTGATCAAGCACTTGATCGGGAGAATTGGCGTCACCACACCAGAAGAGCGGACCCCGCCACCAAGCGGGACAGACGCTAATGAAAATGATAATCAAGCTGCTAAGCATGTTGATGAAATCATATTTTTGGTGCGATTACGCGATATGCGAAGTGTTACAGCATAATTATAGCTTGTTTAAGGGAATAGCTCACATGAGTCGTAGTGTGGAAAGTTTATTACTTTGTAGTCACGCACTTGTAATTCAGTAATTAGTGGGAGGGCTTGTCATAAAAAGCGCCGATGAAGCAGTATGTAGCCTTTTTCAAGACAAGTGCCCCTTTTTGTGAAGCCGGGATATGATAGTATAAACCACACGATATTACTTATTTATATTTACACTTTATGCATGTATATGAGGTACTGGCATACGTAGACTAGTTTTCTAGGATTTATGTTTCCTAAGTGCTAAAGAAAAAACAAGTGATAAAGTCAGCAGCACTTGTTCAAGGAAACATTCGACTTGGACTGGGAGATTTCATTTTCTATTCACTCCTCGTTGGTACGGCATCAATGAATGGTGACTGGACCACAACTCTTGCATGTTATGTCGCCATTCTGACAGGCCTTGGGTTCACTTTGGTGTTGTTAGTGATGTAAGTTGCCAAGCATTTTCGAATAATTTTCTTAGTATTATACAACTATTTTTCTTTCAGAAGACAACAAGCACTGCCAGCACTACCTATTTCGATAGCCTTCGGTGTTGTGGCGTTCTTTGGTTCAAAATTTGTAATGTCGAAATTGGTTTTGGAACTGAACAAAAAGCTTATACTTATTTAACAGATACGTAGTCCATACCGCATGCAGTAATTAGTGAATTTAGCGAAGATGCGTACATATTATATTTGATATAATAAACGCTGTGTTGCTAACATTGTCTCAACAATAGTGGCTGGGATTTTATTCTTTAAAATAGGCAAAGCGCGGCGAAGGCAACCGTTTCATATCATCTGTTGACTATTGTCTCATAGACGTCAATGCCCATCAGTGATCTTTCATGATCACTTTGTGACGAGTTTTGCATCGTTTCGATAACTTTCCGTACGAACACACTTCAAAAAATGTTATGTCAACAAAAACTCCAAACAAAAATAACAAGCAAAATGGAGGCCATCTGGCATCGAGGTGGTAGATGTTCTCGGCTTTCCCTTATTTATGCTATATTGTCACTGGAAATATGTGCCTACCGCCAACTGCTTGCATTATGCTTCACAAAACATGGGATCAAATGAAGCGAACTTCACACACAAGCATAGGGATGCCGATCCTCGAAGCGTGACTTGTACCCAGGAAACGGGACAATCCCAAGGGGATTCATCTGCTATACACAAAATGTACAATCTCGTAGTACAGTCACATTCATTTTTCAAGCGGCGCAGCCCACTTGCATGAATGAAGGATCAAACGAGGAGTGCATGGACGAATAAAAATTCAGTGTTAAGAAAAACACGCAACAGTTAAGCCTTACACCGCAGGCTTTCATGTGTCAACTATGTGTAATGCCTCTACAGTCAAGCAGTCGACGCGCATGCGTCTGTATGATGACGCGGGTGCGCGGTAGCAATTATTCGTTAAAATGATAATATCCGCTAGAGCCTTTGAACTTGACTTTCACCATCCTCCCGCAAGGACATATGCTGCATAGCCATCCATGAACATAAGGTAAGCAGCATTTTTACATGCACATATTATTATTATTATTATTATTATTATTATTATTATTATTATTATTATTATTATTATTATTATTTTCTGTTCGATTTTCGTAGACTGCGACTAAGAAAGCACGATTTCCGCAAATCATATAAAGGTGAGCCTCATGCGGCTCACCTTCCATAGAAGCTCAATATTCCCTAAAGGCCCCACACACACACACACTTTTGCGGAAACGCCGCAGCCGTTTCGCTCACCATAGGGCAGGGACGTCGCCGGCGACGAGGGACGGATGGCAACGGCGGCGAAGCTGGAGTGGCAGCGGCAACAGGTCAGACTGTCTGCGCTCTAGCTTTTCGCGACAGGGAGCGGCCAGAGCGCGGAAAGAAGGCGGGAAGGCGAATAGCAGCAGTATTTCCCGACTGGAGATACAATACCTCGCTGTCCGTGCCTCTGCCGCTTGCTGCCGGAAAGAGTGCGGGAGAGGTATAACTCATCGTTTTCGCCGCACGCCACCCGCCGCTCTCCGCAAAAGTGTGAGGGGACCTTAACATCACAACTTAGACGGGTTGTCCTCTCAATAAGCATTTATCCATTGAACCGGTGTGTACCTCGAAACAGGAACAAATTTGTCCGTGATAGATCTCCCTGCAACATTCTATCCGCATTCCAAAAGTTAGGGACTTCAGGGCGTTTGCGTAGCGACGCCAAGCCCACTGTCGGTGCGACGCGCTCCTCGCGTCGCGCTCGTCTGCGAGAGGGATGCTGCTATGAACGCCACGCGTTCGAAACGAATGCGTAGTATCGAATCACCAAGCAACGAACACATCGCTCAGCAATGTATAGCGATAGATAATTGCGTTAAATGTGCTGTTTGCTGCGCAGCGGAAATGAACACCTCGCGACGGCGTACCGCGACGTCGCTTGATCGATATTGGAGATTATTATTACGTTACGTCGAGCCGCGATGATGCTCTGGGGTCGGATTCATCAACGACTTACATAACTTTAACAAAGAATTCACAGCGGAAAACTTAGATAACGCGGCTTATCGCACACCATATCGCTTGATAGGCCGCACTATCAGGGATTTCGGCTGTAATTTTTTCTGTTAAATTGCTGTAAAGCGATGATGAATCCGGCCCCTGAACGGCCCCTTACTGAACGTGCTCTTCCAGCCACATTTCTCATTTAGTCTGCAAAACACAATTTTTACAACGTTATCACAATCAAGCAAGCGAGAGTAGGGTGAGTTCTATTTCTCTTGTCTTCAATGTCAACAGACGGTCGGTTAGTGGATGTGAATGAGAAGTCATCAGATGATGCTATCACAAGTGGGTCAAAGGTGAGGGTTTTTAAAACGTTAGAAATCTCTATATGTCCTTACCGCTTGTCAGAATCTTATATCGGGTCATATTGGGGTTTTGCCTAAGGGGCCTACCATCCCGTAACATTGGGCCAAGTACGCGTTCATTTCAACTATGAAGCTGCTCATATACTGGTATGGTTTAATTGAACGTTGTCAATAAAATCCGTACTCTTTTCCAAATGATCCTTAGGAAGAAGTAGAAGGTGAAAAGCAAAAGTGGATACGCACGGGACTTGTAGCTTTTCGTGATGTGTGGG
This sequence comes from Heligmosomoides polygyrus bakeri, assembly GCA_947359475.1. NCBI lineage: Eukaryota > Metazoa > Nematoda > Chromadorea > Rhabditida > Heligmosomidae > Heligmosomoides > Heligmosomoides polygyrus. The sequence continues at coordinate 4,816,037 of OX375866.1, forward strand.
TTAGGGGATCTATAGAAATCGGAAGGGAGCAACGGTAAAGTGCCAACTACCTACGCCATCTCATATCGCACAACTACATCTCATAGAAACTCAAGGATGGAAATGAAGACGTTAATCACTATGTGCCCCTCCCCCCCCCCCTCCGATTAGAATAGATCCAGGGAAGGCTCTCTTATAGTAGTAGATTTATTTCGATGAGTATCTTACGGTACGATAGCACGCCACGCTGTCCTATCGTGCTCCCACCTCTCTCCAGCCGTAGTACTCCGCCAGAATGTAAGAAGAAATGGTATGAAAGGTCATCGTCGCAAACGTTCACCCCCTCCTCCCCCCTTAAAGGGTATTGGCCTTGCAGCTATATGAACTAGTGTGCCTTGCCCGTGTGATGTAACCTTTTGACAGTTAAAAAATAGGGTTAACAACTGCAATCCATCAGCCTGGGGTATATGATAAGACCACGCCTAAATGGCGTAAACAACAATAAAAGGGTCAACGTCGGAATTTTCAGCCATCAAGTGGGTCGTCCGGCACAAAGTCAGCGCAATTAACAGGAGGTAATGTGAAGAGCAAAGAATCGGCAGATGGTACAAAGTCGGCACCTCAATCGAAGGAAACGTTCGAACAACCAAAAACCAAGTCTGCTGAAGCAGGTGACAGCTTTCCATCGCGTAAAGTGGTTTGAGGGGGAGAAAGGCGGTGTCACTTCCAAACTCTCAAAAATCCCGATAACGCTTAAAAACTCTAACGTTATCTATAATAGAACACTAACCTGGCTAGAATAACACTAACTTCAATAGAACTAGTAAAGGGAAATCGCACGACAATGGACAAACGTGAACCGAATGACAGACCGTTGCGTCATGGTGCCAGATCGATAGGTACAATGCCTCTTCAACGTCTACCTAGAATGAGCTTGTTAAACCAATGTTATACCATCGCTCACCATGAGCGATGCCTAATGATAAGCTCCAATATCGATCGCGCGACACGATGAATTCATATGGGAGCTCATCTGTCTTCGCTTGGTGTGAGCGAGGGTATAACATAGACCTTAGTGATCACATGCATGACTAATAGTACATTCAAACATGCTTCACGAGGCGCTACATAAATTAACATGGGATCGGATTACTGACCTCGCGTGCTTTAGATTATGTCTTGCATCTTGTCTGAAGTGTTTGATAACGAAGTTCTATCATGACGTCAACGCCAGCATGGTTTGAACGTTTCCGAGACGGTGGTGAGAGGCTTGAAGATGACGAACATCAACGGCGTTCTGAAGTTGTGGATAGCCAGGAATTGAAGGAAGCTGTCGAGTCGGATCCAACACAAACTACACGTGAGCTCACACAGAGATTCGGTAGTCACCTTTCGACCATTGCCGATCATTTGAATGCAATTGGAAAGTCAAATCGGTGTGAAAAATGGTTGTCACATCAGCTCAGCGTCACAAGCAAGGCAGCATTAGTCGCCACCGCTGGCACTCCCATCCGCGAAACCAAAAGCAGCGGTTTTTATGACTTCATCGTGACGGATGAAAAGTGGATCCACTACAACAACATCACACGAAAGCGGCAATGGTTGAGGTGAGCGCGAACTTTTACTCACTTTCGGCCGCGCGCTTCGGGCGCGACGCTGCCGTTCGCGGCAAGCCCATGATGGCACGGCGAAAACGCGTCCGACCTGCTAGCTCCGTGCGCGTGGGTCCTGCACCGATTATCGAAGGCAGGCAAATTGCCAATCGTCGTCCTGGCCTTGCTGATTGTTTACTGTTGAACCACGTTGCAGTCTGTACCAACAATTATCACGCCAAATTGGGCACTATTCTAAACAGGTCTAGCGCATTTGAAAAGAAAAAAGAGAAAAGCTGAACCCCTTTCAATTCAAAATGAGCTCCTCACGTCGAACTGGAGACTCTACAAAAAGGTTAGAATAATTTTTTTCAAGGAAGATTTTCAGAATGATTTCTTTAATATTTAATTTACCTGCTCAGTGAATGAAGACATAGCTTGAAATTGTTTGAAATTGAGAATTGAAATTCTATTTTCTTGAGAAAAATAATGGTTTAAGGCTTGTTCTAAAGAGCAGAAAGGCGGCGATTTTTGTTCCATAAAAAGAGATTATGCCATGCCCTCGTCTAAGACGTCGTGATGTTTGGTTGACTGATAGCAAAATTTCTGCTCGCATACAATTTCACACCTGTAATACACAACAAAAACAAGTAACGAGCACACATATCTTTGCCTTGAAACTTCATGTAAGCGTCACTCATACTCTCAATCAAATAAAAACGCGACGAGCTAATGGGATGCATGGCGCTGTTCCTTTTTAATGTACTAAATAATTGCTGCCTTATTGCGCTATAAAACAAAATTAAATCTCAAAAAATAAAAATGTCTAAGAAAATCATTGCGTTCATTCGGGCATGTCAACTAAAAAAAATTCAAAGAAAATTACACCAAGATTTCCTTGAAGAGCAATTATTCTGCTCTCCTTAGAGATCCTCTAGTTTGACCAAAAGATGGTTGCTTGATTTGGAAGGTGTTCACATTGATTTCAAAAGCATCATGCTTGTCTAGAATAATTCTCGATTCGACGTGAGAAGTGTCAAATTTTACGTGAAAATCGTATAAATAAGGTTTCTACCAATGATCTTAGACTATCAGATATACTAATATCACTAACTTCCTACTAATATTAAGGACCTTATCACTATAGTAATTACAATAGTCAGCTGTTAGCGTTAGTTAGTTTGCTGCTAGTAACAGCAAAAATTCGCAGTAGCCGGTTCCTATTCGCACATTAATGGAATACTAGACAGCAAGAAGCTCTCTGACGGAACTCTTGTGAGTAAATCTCGTGCGCACCGCCAGCGGATAGCTGGCAACGTCGCACCCGCGGCGCGCGCGGCGGTTGGCGCGGCCAAAAGTAAGTAAAAGTTCCGCCCCATGGCGGTGAGATTCCGAAGGCAACGACGAGGCCTGATATTCATGGAAAAAGTCATTTTAAGCTTTGTAGAGCAGTAGAGGTCTGGTGCATTTTGAGATGCCGGATCCAGGCCAAACAGTTAGGCGGACTACATAGAACAACTGAGCCGCATGGACCAAGCGCTGCGTCAACAAGGAGTGAATACAGCATTTGTGAAGTTCCTCCATGACAACGCTCGACAGCACGCCGCAAATATCACACTGCAAAAAATTGAGGAAATGGTCAGGGAACCTCTGCCTCGCCCGCCTTGTAGCACAGACCTTGCACCACCAGACTATCCTCTTTTCCCTTCGATGCAGCACGACATGGCGGCGAAAAATTCAAGAACCGTGACGAAGTCGAAATTTGGTTGTTCAACTTCTTCGGGTCGCAGCCACCGGAGCTCTTCAATAACGGCATCCATTCTTTGAGAGGATGATGGCGACATGTTATTGATAACAACGGAGATTACCACTTGTATTAAGGTATGGTCATTCTTTTATTGTAGCAAAATTTCTTTTTGAGCAAAAACGACATTTATAATCCGACAACCATACTTTCAGTGGTCGGGGTGGGCAAAACGAAACAAGGCTTAACCGTTTGGCTCTTCTAGTGGGAAAATTGAAAGGAAATGACTTTGCAAGCTAGTCCAGGGTGTCGTCATTGCAAAGCCGTTTAGTTTCGATTATTCCATCGTTGCAAAATGGATGCAGTGAAATACCCATTTTCACTAGGATAGATCCCTAACAAGCTCAGTCTTAATAGAGGTAGATTGGGTAGTGTCGGGAAGAATGCAGTAAAGGTGTTTGGAGGTAAACCACCCCCCCCCCTTTGTGCCAATTTTTTCCTAGCGCAAACTGATTTACCTTTCCTTTTTAAAATTAGCAACATCTGAGTCATTACCACACCCAGGATCACCATTTAAATAAAGAAATAAGGGTTTATTTATTAAGCTTCGTTTTTGGAACACTCTGAGCAAGCACATAAGAAACGATTCTGGTAAAGCTCAAGGGATGCTGGATCATCCATTTATCTACCGTGTCCAACATGGGGCACTAATCTATGCATTTTCAACGTGTTGACATTACGAATGTCATGGCTGTAGAAGAATAGAAAGTATAGAATATGAATTTTTCTCCACAATGCAGAAAGAAGGAAAGCGCGATTCCCGTCTTGCAAGGTTAAGACCATATTTTACTTACATGTCATTCTTGATTGCCTTATTGAAACAATTTATTTGTTAAGTGCCAGTTCCGGCAAAGGAAGAGGAGAAGCAACTACAGCACAGGGTTGTGCGAAAACCGGGAACTCCTACTCATGATGCTTCTGATATGTTGAGAGTATTCATTCCGGTTTCCATCTCTATGTTCATCGTTGTCATCTGTGCAAGAAACATGGAGTCCTACAAGAGAGGCGTCGTAATTCCTTTGTAAGCTTTTGTGAATTTTTTTTGTGAAAAAATATTTTCTGTCTCCTAGTATCGAAAAGTCTTCCCTGGATTTTAGTTCGAAGGAAGGTGGAATAGGAAATCGCCTTCAAACGATAACGAAAAATAAAACTTTTTGCTACGTATCTCAAATAATATGATCTACATTGCTCTTTTACTAACGTTAACTAACTTCATTTCATATTAAAAAGCCTTACTGCGGCCTTAACAAGCTCGAATGTGCCCTACTCCATTTTGCGATTTGAATACTGTGAAATAATCTTTTGTTTAAAGCCAGTTAACGAGAAACGTACACTAGCTAAACATGGGACCCTTCCATATTTAGGTGGTGCAGCTTTGCGTTAAGCATTACAGATAGGTTGTTATGGTAGCTTAATTTCAGACCCGGAGAAGAGCCGTTGTACTTCAAGGAATCAGGTGTTGAATCCGATTCAATGATTTGGTTAGTTGTGTTGGTGATAGCAGTCTTCCTTGTCCTCATAATTATTGTGACATTTATTGTGTTTGCACTTGTCTACTTCAAATTTTACAAGGTGAGTTATTCTGTCACAATAGTGATTTTTTTCCATTTCCACTTAACCTTTTCTCTATTCAAGGCACTGTTTTACATGCTTTTTTAAAAAACAATCTTTTAGTACTTATTTGCTCATGTATGGCTTGCGACGTTTATTCTTTTAGCTTTTATTTCATCATTCCAGTATTAGTAAGTGTATTTGCCGTATCATTCAATTCCATAGCTATCTAAGCATAGAAAACGTCTAAAGAAAGTAGCTCGGCGTCTTACCCATTGGACAGCGTAATGTTCTCATCCCAGAATGAAACAGTATGCATACCTTTCATCTATAATGGAATGGGAGGTCGGCTAAAAGCCACTGATTGCTCCTTCTCGAACTTGTTTGGAGTTCTGACCCCAGTCGGACGAGAATGTGAACTGTATCGTCGTGCCGACGATCCGGCCCCAACAACGGTGCGAGGAGGTTTGCCCTGTCAGGGCATTCTTGTATGTTGTCTCACAGATAAAGGTCGGTCGTCTTCTCTGTTCTTTCTGCTCTGCCCTTCATTCGAATACCACTGAACCACGGATTCTCTCCCACGGGTATACTACCCCAATCTACCTACGTCTCGACCCACACATTTTGGTGCATCGGCCAAGAATCGAATCCAGGGGCCATCCAGACGATTTTGGAGGGTATGACTCCAAAGTCGTCATGTCTCTTCTGCTCCTTAGAAGAGAATCGAGATGGCTCCAGTCGTTGCAGCCGTTTCCCCGACCTCGTCTCCCGAAGAGAGACACAGAAAAGCCGTTATTTAACAAAAAACCGTTTCAGAATATTTAGATATGGAAATATATGTATAGTAGGGCGCCCTCCACCTTTCACCCTCCCATCTCGCTAAATTACGTCAGAATTAAAAACGAATTAAATTAAATTAAATTAAAAACGAAATTAAAAACGAAGGCACAAATAGTCTTGTTCCGCTAATAACTGAATTCTTCCACCACTGCTTGTGCACTTTATCTGTGCCCGAGAAGCTGACAGATTCCGTAACCGTACTTCTACATAAGAAAGGCGACCCATTTGAGCTGAAAAACTACCGTCCAATCTCTCTCCTGTCTGTTTTATACAAACTTCTCACGAGAGTAATTCTTAAGCGACTCGAACAGGTATTGGATGCAGAACAACCTCCTGAACAGGCTGGTTTTCGAAAAAACTACTCCACTGTCGATCATCTACATGCTGTAAATCAGCTGATTGAACGATGCATCGAGTACCAAATACCTCTCTTCATAGCTTTCATTGACTACGAGAAGGCCTTTGATACAGTGGAAGTGAATGCGTTATGGACGGCCCTCCATGAACAAGGAGCTAATCATCAGCTTATAGAACTGCTTCGTGAAATCTACTCAAAGGCGCAGTCTGCAATTCGTCTCAGAGGAGCAGATGTTCCAATAAGAGTTTGTCGAGGAGTCCGCCAAGGTGATACAATTTCACCAAAACTATTCACCTCTACGTTGGAGCATATTTTTCGAAAACTTACTTGGAATGGTTATGGAATATCAGTTAATGGAACTTGGCTCACCAACCTTCGCTTTCCTGACGACGTTGTTCTAATTGCGAAAACCGAGGAAGAACTGCAAACCATGATCAACGAACTAGATCAAAACTCGCTTAGTTGTGGATTGAAAATAAGTGCTTCAAAAACGAAGATAATGGCGACATCTGACACATCCATCACCCTAAGGGGAAAAGACGTCGACAATGTGAAGTCTATCACATACCTGGGACAAGATATCTCTCTCACTCGAGATCCCTCCAAAGAAATCACTCGAAGGATTCGTGCAGGCTGGAGCAACTTCTGTCGATATGCAAACTTTTAACATCGAGGACGGTCGAAATGAAGTGGAAACGACGCCTTTTTAATATGTGCATATTGCCGTCAATGCTGTATGGAGCCGAGACCTGGACTCTATCAAAGTTGGCCAAGGATAAACTTGCAGCAGCACAAAGGCGCATAGAACGTCAAATGGTTGGAGTGAGTCTTCGAGATAGAAAGCGAAACGTGTGGCTGCAAGGAATTACTAAAGTCAAAGATGTGGTTGACTGTGCCATGGTAAGAAAGTGGACTTATTGCTGGAAGATCTCTAATAATGTTGATAATGAGTGGTCTCGTCAGATTATGGAGTGGTATCCGCCTTCCAAACGAACAGTGGGACGACCTAAATCTAGGTGGCGAGATGTATTCCAGAAAGCCTTGGGAACATGCAATTGGCTAGAAGTAGCAAGAAAGAAAACGAAACGCGAATGGATCGATCTAATGAATGCCGCATATTGTAAAATATTGAAAGGCATATAAATAAATGAAATATAATAAATAAAAGCGAAATAAAAATAGTGAAACAAAGGGATTTTAGGCCAGAGTGATCAGAGAACGGCGGCGATCCAATTTGATATCTTTGCTTCGCGCAGCGCTTCATGGTCTCGGGATTACTCCTCATTGCGAGCGCATAGTAGGTCAGACGCGAGGGAAAACAGGGCTTCTGCGCCGAGGTTGATGTCTCGGTGAATGGTTTTTCTAATCTCCATGCGTTATTCAGAGATGCGGTCTATTGCATATCAGGGTGTAATTTTGGAATTCCACCTCCCCTTCACCTATCGCGCCCAAAGGCACAATGTTTCATATTAGAGACTAGGAGTCCATAGTTCATCCCTTGCAAAAGTGGTTTCCATTGCCCATTTGCCTCTAATATTGATTTTTTGAAGTTTTGAAAAACCTATTCTATGAATTGAAAATCGGACTTTCAATTTAAGCATTATTCTTCAAGAAATAAACTATCCCATCTCAATAGTGCTATTCGCGTTTCTTCTTTACAATGTGGTTGTGGTCGAAATGATGTCGTTATTTTGGAAAGGCCCTGTGAAGGTTCAACAGGTAACGTAGTCTCTGCAATTTTCTTAATCACAAGTGTTTTCGAAAAACCTCTTTTTACTCACTGTATAGATATAACAGATAAATCTATCCTAATCGGAGGGACCATGTATTGATTTGCGTCTTCATTCGCTTCTTTGGGTTTCCTCGAGGAACTTTAGTCGCTGCCCTTTAAGGAAGGGCACGCATTTAAATTTAGATGTTTAGTTATGACGTACGCAACTGCACTTCACGGTTGTCCTCTCCCGACTAGGACAGACCTGAATAGACTATTAGCATCGTACATTTATTGGCTCTACCTTGACAAAAACAATACAGCATGAATTTCTCAGGCTATAACTAACCTTTTATTCAGGCTACGCTACTTGTTCTCTCTGCGATGATTACCCTCACCATTATTCTAGTACTCCCTACATGGGCGACTTGGGTGACTCTGATTGCATTGCTATTCTGGGATCTGGTAGCCGTGCTAACTCCATGCGTATGTTGATCTCTTACCGCTGATACGTTTCATTTCTACGCAGAATATTATCGAGAAAGACAAATGTCGGGAACCGTTCCAAACTTATCGAGAATTTTGGCGTATATGAGTAGAATTAAAGAGTTATTATTTACCCTTAATAAAAAAAAACGTTCTGCCAAGTAATGAGTAAAAATAAGTCATAGGTAAATTAGAATGTCATAAATATCGGGTCTTTGGTGTACCTTGAACAGCAACATTAAGAATATGTAAAAATCAAGTCTAACGTTGCTAATATTAACGAACTCTTCTTCAGGGGCCTCTAAAACTTCTTGTTGACCTGGTTGAAAAGCGCGGCGATGACGTTATGCCTGTGCTCATATACAGTAAGTTTTCTCTACAGGACTATTACAACAGGCGAAAATAACTTTACCAGTTAATAGAAAAATAAAAAAGCGTTGAAAGTAAAAATACCTCCTCTATGCTCAGCTGGATCCGTGTCTTACTCGCAATCAAGTGCTTCAGAAAGCCGTACTTCAGCTATGGGAGAGGCAGGGTAAGATACTCTATCAGGCATATGGGTTTCACTACATTCATAAACTGTGTGAGCCATAAATAGAACATAAAGCATAGAAAAAGCATAAGAAGTTTCACTCCCAGCTCAATTTTTTTAAAAATTTTCTGTATACAGTCTGAGCGCCTTTTTAAAGACCTGAGAAAGAGACATGAAAACGTAAGCGCAACACTCATCAACCCCTATGACACTCCAAGCGATGTGCCTGGATGGCGCAGTCGGTAGGAGTGCTGTCTCATAGGAGCACATCTGCGGGTTTTTGAGTTCGAGTTCACGTACTGCCATATTTTGCACATATTAGTTTGTCGTTATTACGCTTTCTCGTGATCAGAGCAGTCAATTTTAGACCATCAATGCCTACAACAAATCGATACTGTTTATTTGCGCCTTCATATATGATATTTTTCGTGGGTGGCACCGTGTTACGTCGATGGTGAGCCAGGACCCTCCTCTACACCCCGCGCTCAACGACGAAGTGGTTATTCCTTGCCAGGGAGAAAATTGTTCCTCACTGACTTTTGTAAGGTGCTGCTGGTGCTGTAAGGTGCTGTTGCGCTTGTGTTTTACTTGTTCCATTGCTGTTGACTAAAAGGGAAGAGGAATAAGACCTTTTATTTCCCAAGAAACGATATGGAACAGATACGCATCGTTGAAAAACTAGCACATATGGAGGCACAAATAGACAGCTTTGGTTTGTTGTAAGCATTAGTGGTCTAAAATTGACTCTTATGATCATGGGAAAACGTAATAGCAACAAACTATCATGTGCAATTCAATCAGTTTCTTTAAGCCTCAGTTGGCTGGTATCGAGGTTGTAAGCTGTTACAACGATGTTTTGTTGCGATCAAAACTTCATGTGCAAAAATATTGGCAGTACGCGGACTCAAACTCAAAAGCCCGCCGGTTTGCGTTCATGAGACGGCACTCCTACCGACTGCGCCACCGATACACATGTGGTGTGGTTGTTGAGTGTTGCGCACACGGTTTCACACCTATTTTTCAGATTTTCAAAAAAGCGTTCAGCAAAAACTAAGTGTAGTTCTGGACTCCGCTTACACAGCCCTACATCTTCTCAAAATAGCATCGCAAAAGCTCAACTTGGGTTGAAAACGTTGTTTCCTTGTTAGATCTCTGACAGCTATTAATTTTGATGCCGAAAATGCTTTCCTTCCATTTGCCCTAGAGCTATCATTTAATGAAAATTATTAAAAAGAAGAGATCTTGCTCTAATAAATGTCAAGATTGAACATGAAAATTTTGTTGGTATGTCTGTGCCTCACTTCAAACATCTGCTTGCCCGAAGTAGGTTACCCTAGCTTGTTTCCTTTTTTGCATTGTGTTCTGCTTAATACCGCGTTTTCAACTGTGTTCTGCTTAATATCGTTTGTTCATGTTGTCTTATGATACATATTATGTGTTATGCGTGTAATTCTCCTGCAATTTACGCCCCTTAATAAATAAATAAATAAATAAATAAATAAAGATTTACCACTCACGTCTCATGTGGCTTATTTTTTCAAGATACATCAATTCTCTGGAAAATGCTGCGAAGCCATCGTCGCCCCCAATTGCGGCTAGGTCATGGCGTCCTCCTCATTTTTCCGGCAAGGAAGACGACGATAGTAAGTATTTCTTAATTTGTAGCCCCACTCCAGATCAATTAGAAAAACATTATGTTTATTAAATTTTCGTAAAATGTCAGAGCGCTCACGAGCATAAAGTGTGGAATAACGAACAAGAAACTAGTAATTTAAGGAGGTATTATGCTCGGTCTGGGAGATTTCATTTTCTATTCCCTGCTTGTTGGCACGGCAGCAATGAACTCTGATTGGACTACGACCCTCGCCTGTTATGTGTCTATTCTAACAGGACTTGGCTTCACTCTAGTGCTACTTGCAATGTATGTTGTCATCCTATTCGAAAGTCATTCACAAGTGATCAGCAAAATTCCAGGATGCAAAGAGCACTGCCGGCTCTTCCAATATCTATAGCCTTTGGGATTATTGTGTTTGTCTCCTCAAAGTACGTTACATCAAAACTAGTCCTTGAAATCAATAGGAGGCTTATATTTATTTGAATTGTTCTGCTTTTTTAGTCTTTTCTGCGTTAACGTGAATTCACCAAAAATGCGTACTTTTATGTTAATTTTTAATAAACCATTTTTATTATGTGAGCTTATTTTGTATCACAAAGAGATACTCCTTGACAAACATGAGCAGCTTTCGCACAACCACGAGGACGCCTATGATGGTGCGGCACAATTGTCACATCGCACCGTTTGTGGAAAAAGGTGAATAGAATTCAAAATGCAAAGGTAGAGAAGGATAAGGCGGCTTCTATACTCCCGCCGCAGCGCGGCGCGTCAATTCGCTGTGCGGCACGGCTGGCCGCGGCGTACCGCTTCGCGATTGCAGTTAGAAAGGTGAGCGTCAGCGACGCGCGGCCAAAGCTTTCGTAGTATTTATTGAATGTTCCTTTGTGCTGTTATATGGTACAAAGGTGTCAGATGTTTAATGGTTCGCATTCCAAACTACCCGCTTCCATAACTGCACTATATAGGGGCCTATACACCAGTTTCACGTCAAATTTGGGCACTATTCATGGGGAATATACATTCTGAACATCCCTCTACCCCTATCCTAGAGATGAACCCTCGGGGAACCAGAACAAAAGTGCCCGATGGTGAAAACTGCGACTCCACACCGAGTCTGTCGCTGCTAATCGCGCCGCGCCTCGCCCTTCCCTTCAGCGGCGCGATTCGTCGAATACCGTGACCCAAAGCTCCGTCAAATGTGGTGCTCACTGCGTAGTTTACTTTTCAGCTTAAGATGTGCGCTACGTATCAGCTTTAAACAGCAGGCGAGGGGGCAAAACAAAATCGCTTGAGTGGTGATGTTGTTTATCATCGCTCCGCATCGTGTCACAGTGAAACTCTGAACATTTCCTTAATGACGCCCTCTGTGAAAAAAACAATAGTAATCTAATTATGAAAAGAAGGAGGATTCACCTCACTTGTTTTGCCTTTCATTCGGCGTGTAACAAATAGGCGGTGCTCACTGTTTAGCTACGAGTTATCTACGCTGTAAGTCTCCCGCTCCGCGACCTCTAAAAAGGAGGCTACACGGAAGTAAATGATGGCATGTTTCAAAACGCTAACGTGTAATGCCTTGTTATAAACTAGCCAGTGGTCCAGCGGCCTAACGGCCGTCAAACGTCTGGTTGGGGGCATCACCCCAAACTCCGAGAATAGAACACCCCGTCTAGGCCTTCTTACTCGCGTTACAGTGAAAAACTGGATCTAGAGGAAAGCGGGACAGTAGGGCACAATCTTGTAAACTGCTCCTATGAAGCTTATCCACCTTCTATCGCACTTACGCCGATTTATTCTCCGAAGAACACATTCTCTACGTGGTGACGAATAGATTGTGATAATTTTGTGAGAGCTCTATACCGCTAAATATCCGACGGCAATAATAATCCACCGATTCCCGAGGTCATTCTCCCTACCCCCCCCCCCCCCGGCAATACACAATACCCCTTACCCATGTGGTGCAGCCAGAGACAGGAAGAGAAATGTGGTGACACGCACACGCTCGCTGCCTTTAAAAGGTCATCTGAAAATCCAACGCATGCTTCGCAATGTTTGATCTGTGGCACATCTCTTGATCTAGACAACTTTCCTGTCACATACGTGTTGGACGATAGTGAGAAAAAGTACTGGTTCGCCCTTACAGGTTCCTTCCACTGATCCCCTTCCTATTAATGGTCCACCTTCACTGGTTCTCCCTTTACCGCCCCCCCCCCTTCACAGGACTCTCCCACTTCACTGGTTCCCATTCACTGTCCCCCCTTTTTGCCCCCTCTTACTGCCTCCCCTCACCTAATCGTAAGTGGTACACTTTATTGGTCCCTTTCACCGGTCCCCATTAATGGTCCCTCCTTTTCTGCCCCCACCCTCTTCACAGCTCTCCCTTTACTGGTCTCACCTTCACTGATCCTTTTTACTGGTTCCCTCCCCTTCACTGGTCCTCCTTTAATGGTTCTTCTTTACCGGTTCCCCTTCATAGAACTTCCCACTTCACTGGTTCCCGTTCGCTTCACCCCTCCCCCCCCCCCTTACTACTCCCCAACCCTCATCTTACAATTAGTGGTATTCTTTATTGGTCCCCTTCACTGGCTCCCATTAAAGGTTCTACTCTTACTGGTACACCCTCCCCTACCTCTCTTCGCTGGTCCTCCCACCCTTCACTGGACCCCCGCTTACTGGTCTCCTCTTTAGTGATCTCCCATTATCCCATTACACGTGTTCGGAATCCTGACACCATTTGCGCGATATAGGTGACACCTCTTCTGAACCCAGACACCACTTGCGTGACATCGGTGACACCTCTTCTAAACCGAAACACCCTTGCATGAAATCCGTAGTACCTCTTCGAGCCCAGACACTCCTTGCATGACATCGGTGACATGTCTTGTGACCCCAGACACCCATTACGCGACATTGTTGACACCTCTTCTGAACTCAAACACCCAATGTACGACATCGCTGACATGCCTTTTGAATCCGAGCGCCTGTTGCACGACGTCGGTGACACATCTTCTAAATCCGAACGCCTGTAGAGCAACGTCGCTGGCATGTCTTTTGAACTCGAACGCCCTTTACGCGACATCGGTGACACTTCTTCTGACGGTCTCGACACGGCGTGGGTGGCACCACATCTGAACACGGACGCCTGCTACTCGACTTCTAGGAAAGGCCTGACGGATGAGCAGACGGACGGACGGACAACAGCTAACTCCATTATATATAGTAGGATCTTGTGAACACCGTATGATGTCATATTGAAATATTGAATTTACACTTGTAATTACGAAGACTACATGAAATATAAAGTGAAAGGATGGAAATTTTTGAGCCTATACTATAGCTTCTTAACGAAATCATAACAAAACTTGCTGCGCATTGTTGAATAGCAAACAAATGCTCTAGTATTTAAGCTTCATCCGGCTGTTATTAGTGAAATGCATAGTTTGCAGTCGTGAGAGTTAAAAGCAGTAAAAGTGCAGATGGTATCTTAACTATAAACGAATAAAAACGTTGCAGAGTATAGAAATTTTGGTTTCGTTTTCCACGGGCCTTTACATGAAAGCGAAACTGACGATGTATCCTTACATGCTTATCAGTTACACAATGTAAAGAAGATGGGGTGTTTAAAATTATCGCGAAAAAAGGACATACCTCCACAAATCTACATATAAAGAAACTAAAACGACTTATCCCCAAAATCGTTCTTCCGTTTGAATGAAACTGAACTTGAACTTGAACTTAAAAAAAAATCAATTAAAATCGGCGTACAAACCTCCTTCCCCTCCCAGCGTATCTCTTCCGTTAGCTTAAAGCACAATTTAAAATTCAAAACAGTGAGACAAAGAACAGGTTGTGATAGCCTCCCTTCACCTCCCACATCCCGTTCCCGCTTTTGCGTGATGTGTCACGAATTCTCCGTTACTCGTCCCGCGAGTAGACCTGCGGCCCAATGGTTAAGCATAGGATGGCGGCGGCGATGACGTGGCCGAGCAGCGGCGACGGCGGTGGTGAGCAGGGATGTGCGGAATTTCCGTTTCCGTGTTCCGAATTCCGGTTTCCGGCCGTTTTGGGCTCTTCAGTTCCGTTCCGTGTTCCGCCTGTTTTTGAGCCGGAAGGCGGAAACGGAAATGGGCACTGTTCTACACTGTTTTCTATTGAACACAATCAGCTCATCAATTAAAAAGAGTTCTCCTTCAATTGTGAAAGAAATACTGTTTGATAACTCCAGTATCAATATTCTTGAAATTGGTTAGGCTACCAAAAAACACTCAAAATGGCAACGGCTGGGTGCAGGGCAAAATTAGTGTTAGCGAGTGGATAACAACACGAGCACTGGTGGACGTGACTTTGACGACGCTGTACAATTAAGGCTGTTCCCAGTTAACGTATCTCCTTATGTATCAGCTCATCGTATCCAAGGCGGGTAAACTATAACGGTCAACATGTGTTGTTTTGGTTACGGAGAATAGAGAACTGCCTCGGTTCTTTAGAAGTAAACATTCTAACTAATCTGTAGCTTGAAGCATATGTTATATGCAAACATGCTCTATAACATACTATGATACCCCTAGGTGGATCACCTATTACTATGATACACCTAGGTGGATCACCTATTACTATGATACCCCTAGGTGGATCACCTATATGACTAACATGGATTTTGCAAAAGTGCAAAACAAGGGCAGTCTGCGGGACCCAAACCCCCGACCTCTCGCTCACGAGCCCGAGCGCTTCCCTACTACGCCACCTGTGCACTGCGCCGAGCTGCGATACGAGCCTTCATCCCGCGCGCGCCCATCAGCTGCGGAGCACGTGAATCAACATGGCACCAACCCGTGGCTTCCGTCGCCCCTAAGGCGCCTTTTATACTTGCACCGCCGCGCGGCGCGGCGTGGTGGTCGGCATGGCTATCGATTTTTCGCGCCGCGAGGCAGCGCCGCATCGCTTTTATACTCCGCCGCCGCAAAACACCACACTTGACGGAATTTTGGGTTACGGTATTCGGCGAATCGCCCCGCTGAGGGGAAGGGCGCGGTGCGGCGCGATCAGCCGCGCCAGACTCGGCGTAGGATGGGAGATTTCACCTCTTCGACCAAACTTCTCCTATTGGGAAGGAGGGGGGGGGTGGTAGGGTGCTGGTCACGAATCTGACATCGTTTTTTGAAGTTACGGGCGATTACGGTAGGTTCGGTTGATTAGGGAGTTTGGGCGAAATCGGTGACCATGACCTTAGCCCGCACCTTCTGTAACCTAGGAAGAGAATAGAAATCTGTAGACATTCACGAAGCTTCATATATCACGCTATGCGATATGCTTAGTGCACAGTGACCCTAGAATGGCCATATGAGAAAGAATTTTGAGTGATTCTTGACGATGGTACGTTCCAGCCGTTTTACTTTTGGACTCGCACATGTCGCAAAATAAGGAGTGGTTTAGTGCCGTTTGCATTGCAGGGGATTCGACTCAATACCACACTCATCAGTTTCAACCGTAGGTTGAGCGAACGACTTCGGCTTCAGGCTTAAGAGAGGATTCGTCGCTCCCCACAGGAATCCCACGACAAACATTGACAAGATGCATTACGCTGATCAGCCAAAAAATGCTTTCTGTTTTGGTCCCTCAATGACTCGTGGACCGTTTCCGGAGCACAGGCCGTAGTGCGCAGATGCTCGTGCCGCGGTCGCTGACGCTCCCCTTTCTAACTGCAATCGCGCAGCGGCGCGTCAAAATCGGGGCGCGGCGCGACTGGCCACGCCGCTCTCCAAATTGACGCGCTGCGCCGCGGTGGGAGTATAAAAGTCGCCTAACTCTGCGCAGAGTTGTATTGGGGTCGAGGTACCTGCAGTTTGTTACTTCCCAGGGAGAGGCGGTTCTGCCCATATACATACAACATTTGGGCCGCTCCGATCTACCGTTGAGATAGCATCCTTTTAAGGCCTTTACGAATGCGTGCTAGGAGGAGGAGGACATTGCAGTAACAGCGACTTTCTTACTTCTTTTTCTTACTATACTTTCATATTCCATCTTAGGGCGTAGCGCTACCTCTATTTATATGCTTAAGCAGTTGCGTGATTAGTCCCTGTGTACCAACCAGCATTGTCAAGCAGCCTACCAATTTTTGGCTTCACTGGATCGCTTGAAATGATAAATAGAGAAGAACTGCGGTGCACTGCTCAATGATGCATAAAGGAAGCAATCACATAAAAGTATAGCCCTACCTGCTGCTTTTCTTATGGAAGTAAGAAAATAAACTAGGAAATAGTAACTTGGATAACTTTACTATCAGGCGTATCAGTTTCGTCTAGTTTCGAAACATGAGCTTGGTTCATTTCTCTTTTCTACCTTCGGTAGCTGTTCAGCACGAACAATGAGTGACAGATCCAACGATGCGCATAACAAAGTCTTAGAGGTCCGCTAGTGCTGTTTCTCCTTCAGTAAACAAGTTTGAATAACTGTAAGTCGACAGTTCACAATCAGCTACCTTGTCATTATCGCATTTCAGAAAAGAGCACTCGCAGACGAAGACGGGAATGCAGCAGACCAACAAGGTTATATGTGTCTAAATGCCATAGGGAAGCAAGAAATTAAAACTGAGCTTCCGGATGCGAACGCAGTCGATACTACAAACGCCGAGGCTCCAGCAACCAAAGTACTGCAGCCGGAAAGTGGTCTAGGTCCCAGCGCAGAAGCATTGACAGAACAACAGAGCGGAGCTCTTCCTACAGAGGAAACGACCGGTCGCACTAAAGTTGATGGACTGTCACCTACGGCGGGTTTGTACATAGTTCAGATTAAAGTTAAATCAACGCAGTGCGAGATGGGATGGAAGGTGGAAGGGATAGGGAGGACGCAGCCTTCTGCAGAACAACTGAACTCTAATAAAGTCAAATTAGGGTATAAGCCTATAGCAGTAGCCTAAGTGCCCTTCTGTAATTATAGTGTAAGCAGCCATGTTGAATGTTCTCACCTTAGGCCTATGGTATAGTCCCGCGGAAGTATCCGCGGAACGGGAATAATCTAGCCAGGACCCAACGCACAATAGCCGCAGTCCGCAACGCCCATTTTCCGCGGATTATCGGTGGCGGTCGGTGGACGGGCTGGTATACTTCCCGTCCGCGGGACGACCCCGCCGACCGACAACCTACCGCAGTGCAATGCACCGCGGGAGGCTGTCGGTCGGCGTTATCAAAAACGTTATCGAAAAATAGACGTGATCCAATTTGAAAGCGACCGATTCCATGAACTTGGAACGTTCCTAGTTCACGGAATGATAAGCGCGCTCCAATGCGATTATCATTCAGTGTCGGCCGCCGACCGTACTGGTCCCCGTACCGTACCATAGGCCTTAAACATTTCTCGTCATCTCACATCATTTTACAAACGATAATGAGGATGGACTCTCACTCATAACATGTGATCAAAATAGCCTAAATCAAAAATACAAAAGAACACACAGTGCTAGCAAGAGCCCGCCCCAGGTAGATTTATACATGCTATGACAGTGTGCGCAACCACGTTTCACTGTCGTGTGAAGCAATCCTAGAGGAACTCGCTCGTGACGTCAGCTTCTGCGGAAGTACCCCGCTTTGCTTCGCACATGGTCTTCTAGCTACATCTCGATGACCCTAGACATGCATAGTTCTTTGGATAAAACTAAAGACCACAATTTTTCAGCAAATCAGCGGCCCTATCCTCATTCGTAAGCAGGGTCGCAAAGGCGGCCAAGGGCGGCTAGCGATGCCGTGCCGCAGCCGACACTTTTGCCTCAAGATTTCGGGAGGGGGGGGGGGGGGCGGCGCCGTCTCGTACTGGAGCAGTGCCAGAAAAAGAAAAATACCTGCGTCATCCGGAGACACAGCACGATGTAAGAGCAGGAAGGAGGCGATATTGAAGAAAAAAAACTATTAGGTTGTAACGAATTAAATGGCACTGGCTCTCGCCATTTTTTGGCGCGTCTTTACGCGTTTGATCAAGAACAAACCGTAACATGTGGCATATCATTTAGAAGCGCAAACTTTGCTCTACCGGTGAGTATCAAATTTTCTATGTAAAAGTGGGAAAACTATAGAGTTTTATCGACTTTTTTGCAGATGGACAGAAGGGTAAGCCGAGGCATTTACTTGTATGAATTCAAGCTGGGCACTACAGCTAAGGAGGCGGACGAGAAGATCAACGCCGCATTTGGTCAAGGATGTTCCACAATTCGGACGGCGTATCGTTGGTATCAGAAGTTCCGGAATGGAGATGAGAGCTTGGAAGAACATGAAGGTCGTGGGAGGCATAGTGATGTTGATGAGGAGAAGCTGAGAGATGTGGTAGAGGAGGATCCGCACAAAGGTGCCAGGGAGATAGCGAAGGTTCTTGGCGTCAGTCACAACACAGCTGCCCGGCATCTGAAGGAAACTGGAAAGACCAAAAAGCTGGAAAGATGGGTGCCTCACGAGCTGTCTGAGGAGCAAAGAAACCGACGATATGAGATCTCGTCCGCACTGCTTCTACGGAACGAAACGGACCCATTCCTTGATCGCATTGTAACCTGTGACGAGAAATGGATAATGTACGACAACAGGCGACGATCGGCACAGTGGGTGGACAGCGATGAGACCCCAAGGTTTTGCGAAGCCGGATTTGCACCAAAAGAAAGTAATGGTGACAGTATGGTGGTGTTCGCTGGGAATTATTCACCACAGCTTCCTCCCTCCCGGTGAATCCATCACGGCAGAGAAGTACTGCATTGAAATTGAAGAAATGATGAAAAAGTTGAAGGGTATCCGGCCGTCCTTGGTAAACCGAAGGCGAGTTCTCCTTCTGCACGACAATGCTCGCCCCCATGCAGCACGAATGACGTTGCAGAAATTGAATGAGCTGAGCATTGAAACTCTACCACATCCTCCGTTTTCTCCCGACCTCTCCCCAACAGACTACCATTTCTTCAAGCATCTTGGCGACTTCTTGGTAGGGAAAATATTCAAATACCAACAGGATGCCGAAAGTGCCTTCGAAGATTTCGTCAATTCCAGAACTTCTGATTTTTATGCTACTGGGATAAAAAAGCTTGGGTCACGTTGGCAAAGATGTGTAGAATCAGAAGCTTTTTTATTTCGATTAATAAACTTGCCTACAAGCCGAGATACTAACTGTTTAAATTTACAGTGGTTCAGTGCCATTTATTTCGTTACAACCTAATACAGTAAAGGCCATAACAAACCTAGCTCACTGATGAGAGAACTAGGTGTTGTAAGGAAGGTTCTTGAGCTCGTTTCCTCATTGACTGCGAAAGATGCCTTGCGAAACGAAAAACAGGCTGAGCCGTGTGATTCATGTCGATTTGGGTGCATGATCCTTGTCGGGTCACGTTATTTTTTAAAGTGAGTACTAGTAGGTCTTGAGTAGAAAGAATACAGTGCCTCTGCCGCGGTGCGTGAGCGGCGCCTTTTACGAGTTTTGCCGCTCCCCGCTTTGATGCAAGTGTTCGGAGATATTCCACGTTCGGTTTTCGATAAATCTTGGCATAGTAGTCCACGATGTCGAGAAATATATTTATCTTAAGCCACTCCAAGAATGGTAACACAGACAGCACTCAGGCTAACGTTTCGGCGTTCTCGCCTTCTTCAGAGCCTAGAATGAGTTGAAAGAAACTATCCCCCAAACGTCACTTCATTTTACGAAATTGTTTGAGAGACCACTAGACCAAAGAAACGGTGAATAGAGAGCAGGATGGCTAACCTTTAGCAAGTGGACTAGTGACATCCACCGGGCACCCGCAGCTGGAAGTCTAACGAGGGTGACTGAAGCTAGAGCCCCAGGGACTACTCGCCTAGGCGACCTCTAGGGTCATGACCCCGTACTAAAGCTCCAGGAAATACCCGCCTGGCGGACCTCTTGGGTCATGACCTTGTAAGGCAAAACCCAAGATATCCACGAATGGTGCCAGCTCCTGCGTCACTGCTACACACTCATCCTTGCTATTGATTCCAGGTGACATGGCCGCAATCCAAAGCGCTTCTAGGGTTCGCCGCGCCGAGATGTCGGGTTCATGCGCCGGGACGGTGACTGCGACCCCGAAACAGCTGTTTGCGTGCGATCGCGCCCTATGGTCGCCCAGGGGGTGGCGGCGTTGGATCTTTTTAGCCCATCAAGGTGCTCCTTTACCCTGGGTCATGACCTTGTAGGGCAAAAGGAGTACATTGGGGAAACCTCCCCAATGTACTCCTTTTGCCCTACAAGGTCATGACCTAGGAGGTCCACCAGGCGGGTATTTCTTGGAGCTTTAGTACGGGGGTCATGACCATAGAGGTCACCTAAGCGAGTAGTCTCTGGGGCTCTAGCTTCAGTCACCCTCGTTAGACTTCCACTGCAGGTGCCCGGTGGACGTCACTAGTCCACTTGCTAAAGGTTAGCCATCCTGGTCTCTATTCACCGTTTCTTTGGTCTAGTGGTCTCTCAAACAATTTCCGTAAAATGAAATGGCGTTTGGGGGATAGTTTCTCAGATTGATTTCGTCTCATTCCAGGCTCTGAAGAAGGCAAGAACGCCGAAACGTTAGCCTGAGTGCTGTCTGTGTTACCAATCTTGGAGTGGCTTAAGATAAATATTCATGGATCATCTGATTTAGTGCAGCTGCAACACACATCATTTAAAGACGATCCAGTCAGCAAGAGAAAAGCGCTCGGACGTTTGCTCCAGTACTGGTGCATCCCAATCTAACCACCACAGACTCAAATCAAATGAAAAAGATTGAACGATAAAGTCGGCGTCAACTCTATTTGAGGGATACGCATTCTTATTCCATGGGATGTCGGGGGGGGGGGGGGGGGGGGAGCGGTAATTCGAATACGCTTTTGACTTGTTTGCGTTGGTTGTCCACCGAACAGATCAGCGTTCTGTCCTTCCCTGAGCCATAAACCAGCTTCTGGTAATGATTCAAACCCGCTGAATTCACTCACGTTTATCCTCAACGTATAATAGGGCGTGAGATGGACGAGCCGACAAGCCATAGAGGACAATTATATGCACATTAATGCGGGATAACAAGGATCAAGGAGCATCGGAACCTAGGAACGAACTCGGCGGAACCCGGAGCTGGCTGCGGCCACGTGCACCTATCTTCCGGGCGTCTGTCCTCTGCAGTCATCTGTCCGTGCTTATATTGGTCCATCCTACTACTGCGCCCACATTACAAAGCAGAAAATATGAATAAAATTATTAAACTAAATCAACTTTGTTTTTTAGCCCTGTTTTAGAAATAGCGCGATGCTTAGCACTTTCTCAACATTATTGCCTAAATTCAGTCGTCAGAGTTAGATTACAAGCTCATTCAAGGAAATTTATACTGCTTCTTTTTAGCAACTGCAGCAAAAATTGAAATAAGCAGGCAGCAAGTTGGCTCCGCAATAACTACAAAAATATAAAATAAAAGCGAGAAAAGGGTAAACAAGGATAAATCCTAGAAGAGCCATGCCATTCAGTTATTTTGACAACGGCTGTGAAACTGAAAATAAACTATTTCATAAAGTTATTCGATGAAGTTACTGACTGACTTCTTTGCAATTTCCTAACCGGATAATTCGCTCTGTTTTTATATCGGTTTTCTAGTGGCGCTCTTTTCAAGCGGTGGTCCCTTGGTAAAGCAATCACAGTAACAAAACACCAAAAACAACGCAAATACTCGTTCCTGGCAGTACATATAGTAAATATTGGGCAAACATGGCGCAGTTGGAGTAGGTGCCGGCTGTCATATGCACCCGATACCAGGATCCTGGTTCGGACTTCCCGCCCAGGCCAACCATGCCCTCCATCCCTCAGGGGTCGGCGAACTGGTACCAGACTTACCTGGAAAGGATAACGCGCTGATTTGTTCATCGGCTGGCCACTGCAATTCATTGTATGGGGAAATACGCATTCAAATCGTCCCCAAGACGATTTGAAGAGCTAGGATGCATGGCGCATCCCAAAAGGAACTGAAGGAACGAACAAAAGGAACGAACTTCATCCTTTACCCTTTACGGTAAATATCAAACTTAAGTGGGTTACATACCTCATCTTTGGGGTACTAAAGCTAGATTCGTTAATCGCTTACCGCCCTCTAACGATAAAAATACCGCTAAACCCCTGATATGACATTCATCAACATCAGGTTAACATTAACTTAGTTTTCCTTCTAAGCGGTTGATCAATCTGGCTCCTGCTGTCTAATCTGTTGCGTTTACATTTTGCTGATAACCACTGACTAACAGCTATAGGTTAACTGGGGTCGGATTCATCAAGGACTAACATAACTTTAACAGAGAATTCACAGCGGAAAACTCAGATAATGCGGCTTATCGCCTACCATATCGCTTGATAAATCGCGCTATCAGGGATTTCGGCTGTAATTTTCTCCGTTAAATCACTGCCGGTCGTTAACAGAATCCGGCCCTAGGTTTACTTAAAGATAACTTTCAGCGAGCATCGTTTAGGAACAGCTCCCATGCCAGAACCTGCTCATCCTCAGCAGGAAGTCGAAAAGAAACTTCGTTCATACGGTCCTAAGGATCTAGTGAAGCTTTTCATTCCAATCTCGTTATGCATGCTTATTGTTGTGCTATGTGTGAGACACTTGGAAACCTTCAAAAGACTTCGTACGATCCACCAGTAAGTACTTATAGAAGGTCCTTTGCAAGTCGGCTTATCAATTGGGAAAGTAATGCGAGATATTATCAACTTAAAAATATTGGTCCACTGACGCTCCATGTTTTTTTTTCTATTCCGATGCATCATACGATTGTTCATGTAGTTTCCTCCTAAGAGCTGACTTCTTCAATCTCAGAGTAGGACAGTATGTTGTGCTCTCCTTGGTAGCGTTTGACCTAAGTCCTTCGTGGTAGCGTTTGACCTAAGCCCTTCTTGTTGCAACCTGGGACCGGATTCATCAACGACTTACGTAACTTTAACAGAGAATTGTAAGCTTATCATGCGATATGGTGAGCGATAAGTCGCGCTATCTGAGATTTTAACGCTTTTATCGCTCACCATATCGCTTGATAAGCTTACAATTCTCGCGCTCATAAAAAGCGCGCTTATCATTCCGTGAACTAGGAACGTTCCAAGTTCACGGAATCGGTCGCTTTCCAATTGGCTCACGTTTATTTTTTGATAACATTCTTGATAACACTGCATTGCACCGCGGGAGGTTGTCGGTCGGCGGGGTCGGTCGGCGGACGGGAAGTATACCAGCCCGTCCACCGACCGCCACCGACAATCCGCGGAAAATGGGCGTTGCGGACTGCGGCTATTGGGCGCGCATACTCCCAGGGCCGGATTCATCAACGACTTACATAACCTTAACAGAGATTTCACAGCGGAAAACTCAGATAACGTGACGAATCGCTCACCATGTCGCCTGATAAGCCGCGCTATCAGGGATTTCGGCTGTAATTTTCTCTGTTAAATTGCTGTAAGTCGTTGATGAATCCGGCCCAGGGAATATGGTGAGCGATAAGCCGCGTTATCTGAGTTTTCCGCTGTGAATTCTCTGTTAAAGTTATGTAAGTCCTTGATGAATCCAACCCCTGCACTGCACGTGCGTACTCGTCAGGTTGTGTACAATGTAGGATATTCCATATCACCATTTCCAACTGCTAGGCTCTGCTGGTGGAAGCCTGTGGACTGCCTCTTGTGTCACTGCGGCGAGTAAGAAAAACAAGGAAGAAAAGTCGTTGTCAGAGCTATGCACCCCAACACACGTTGCGCCGCCCGAAAACGGAAAGCCCAATGTGTGTTAGGGGTTGCACGGTTGTGACAACGATCTTTCTTCCCTATTTTCATAACGAATTATATTCAAACGGATTCCTATAACTGGTGTTAACTACGCCAAGGAAAAACGCAACATGTTGTCCTACCGTGAGCTGTTAATTGAAGAAAATCACGCCTGGGAGGGAGTGTCCCCCTAATCCTGCACAACAAACTGAAAGCGTTGCCAACGGGTTAGAATATATTGTGCCGAAGGGCGATATAGCCTCAAAGTTGGAAGTGCTCTCTAAATGTCGCTGTGCAAAATGTCTTAGAAACTCTGAAACACAGAACGTTGTGCACATTCAATGCACAGGGATGTAGTGATGCAGCATTGTGCAAGCACGCATGAAGTAGTTCTATTACAGAAGGTATATGCCTAATATTTTAATGGAGGAAGACACGTCTGCGGTTGCAGCAACTGCTTCTTACACAGTCGCTTATTTTATGATGCTTCTTGTTGTTGTCACATTTGCTGTTGTACTCCTTTTTTATTTAAAATGCTACATCGTAAGTTTTTTCTTATATGCAAAAAAAGCAAACAATCACTCGTGGACGTATTGCCAATTTTGTTCTAATTCTGTCTCAAAGTTTTATTCACTGCTTCTCTACCAAGTGCGTGATCACCCTTGGCATCGATGACCATCCCTCAGCAGATGTCCAAGCGTCAAGGGTTCTGTGACCAGGAAGCAGTATATTCAGCTGTTTTTTTTTTGCAAGACATTGTAAGCTCTCTGATAACCGCATTCAATCAGGTCTTAAGGGGACGTTCAGAGCTCCATCGCGGCGCGAAGTGACATAGATATAACACCATATAGATTCATCGCGTTGCGCCTTCGATGTCAGGGAGCGTTTAGAGTGCACGCGACGCACGTCGCGATGTGCTGATATGCCCTCACATCGATCGCGCGACGCAATGAATCGATATGGAAATTTTGTCATCAACTGCTCCTTCCTCCTTCATTTTTGACTGCGCACTACGAGTCCTTGAAATAAATGAATAAATAAAAATGGGAGCTCTCAGGTACGAGTTTAAAATGATGCCGCGTAGAAGTGATGTGATACATAAAATTAAGTGGAGAAGCAGGAACATGCTCTTAATTTTTTAGCTTTAATTAGGCCCATTACAATGCAGTGACAATCCATTCTTCATGGAAGACTTCAAAGCACAAGAATCTTACATGCTGCTTTAATCTGACATACACAAGTTTCCTTCAGGTTATTCTTATTTTTATCGTCATAGCATCTCTGAATGTATTAATTTTCCTGTCATCCGCGATTTACTAGTAAGTTACTTATTTAATTGTTATAAATAGAATTAGTTGTAAATCTATGTATAAAATTGTTTAAATATTTATTATGTTATTATTTATTGAAATTAAAATTGTCTTTTTTATATAGCTCTTCAACATCATGAAATGCAACGCCACAACAATCTTAGTTAAAGGACAATAACATCCAAAACAACGACAGCTAACAACAACTTAAACATGTTTTGTTTCGCCTCTACCTTCATACAAAACATGCTTACAAATATAAAAATGTGAACAGTTTTGCACTACTGAAAGTTCTTCTTATTTAAGCCGTATTCTGCGAGAACTGGACGTGCCTGTGTCAGCGGTGTTATTTTTGTTCGCTCTGTACAACCTAGTCGTAGTACAAATGATGTCAATTTTTTGGAAGGGTCCCAAGAAAGTGCAGCAGGTGATGTCTTTCCTTTTTGTCTGTTTTGTCCAGATTGTAAACTTGATGTTTAGCCGTAACTGAATATCAGTCAAAGTTCAAATTTTTAACTAACATTTGTATTAATAATTAACAAACGTGACTTCAGTTCCTCATTTCTTTCTCTAAAGTGCACAAGCTCCCAGTCTCGCGATACCAGGAGCCGGACTCCTAAACGACTAACAACAGTTTAACTTAGAAAATACAGTCAAAATCCCTGATAACGCGGTTTATCAAGGGCGAAATTTCTCACCATATCGCTTGATAAGCCGCGCTATCAAGTATTTCGACTGTATTTTCTCCGCTAAATTGCTGTAAATCGTTGATGAATCCGGTCCCGGATCTACAATAACTTCCCGAGTCCTTTCCTTGCTTTTATCCTTACATGCCAACGGTTTTTCTATGACTGTAAACCCCACTACTACAATCCCAGAGGTTCATCGCTCGAGAAGTCTACTTGAAGAACAGGCAGTTCAATAACGTTGAAGAGCTGAATATAGAAATACTGGGTGCACTGGACAGCATCGGTTATGACGTGACGCATAATCTCGTCTGTAGTATGCATAACAGGGTGTTCAATGTAATAAAAATTAATGATAGCCGAAGTGAGTATCAAACAGTGAAAATGAATTAATAAAAATCATGCCTTTTGTAAGTGGCTTCATATTTTGAAACAAACAAAATATCAAGAACGTCCCACTTTTGCTGGAGATTAAGGTTTTCTGGAAAGGTTAAGCTAGCTGTTTTCGACAAGTAATCTAAAATCTCACTTCTGCGACAACGCCGCGGCCCTCTCCTTAACCATAGGGCAAGGACGCAGAGCTTGCCGTCGGCGGTGTCCAT
This sequence comes from Heligmosomoides polygyrus bakeri, assembly GCA_947359475.1. Taxonomy (NCBI): domain Eukaryota; kingdom Metazoa; phylum Nematoda; class Chromadorea; order Rhabditida; family Heligmosomidae; genus Heligmosomoides; species Heligmosomoides polygyrus. Next base: position 4,842,834 of record OX375866.1, read on the forward strand.
GCACTATCCTTAACCATAGCGGCGAGCGCTGTTGCCGCAGAAGTGTGTGGGAGCCTTAATGCGACTAAGGGGACGTTCAGAGCGTTCGCGTAGCTACGCAAAGCCCACTGTCGGTGCGACGCGATCATCGCGTCGCGCTCTTCTGTGATGGTGTTGGTGCTGTGAACGCCATGCGTCCAAAACGATAGCGTAGTAGCTAATCACCGAGCGATGAGCAAATCGCCCAACAATGAACAGCGATATCCATAATCGCGTGGCGATGCTGATAATTGCGTGCGATAATGTGTTCGCTGCAGAACAGGTATAAACACCCCGCGACGGTGCGACGCGGCGTCGCTTGATTGATATGGAAGATTACCATTACGTCGCGTCTTGCCAGGATGCTGAACGCTTCTTCGTAGAAACGTGAAACTGAAAGTGACAACATATAAAGCACTGGTATATTCCAGGCCTCGCTGGTGATATTCTCAGCAGTGGTTGCACTCACTATTTTAGAGATACTGCCTTATTGGATAACATGGATATTGCTGGTAGTTTTGTCGGTCTGGGACCTAATCGCCGTTCTTACCCCGTGTGTGAGTTGTCACTTTGAGCTCGGCAGAACTGTTTCCAATTAATCCACCAGCAAACTACCACCAAGGACGCAAATAGGGTCCGGGGGGGGGGGGGGGGTCACCATGTAGTACAGTCCTATTTGCTTTCAAAAACCCCAACTTTTTGCAGCAATATATGCCTTCTTACCAAGACGTACAATCACTGAGTAGGGGGTGACCTCCCTCTTCCCCCGGACCTACTTCAGCCCCAGCAAGTTTACTGAACATCTCGCCAACAACTCTATCCTAATATAGCTATTGATCACTTCGCAACTGAGGTGTGTTAAAAACATAATAGAAAATTAGGATCAATCCCAATCGGCGTTGGGGTGTGGTCGTATACGTCTCCATTGAATTTTTACGAGAACATCGGCTGTTGTCCTATGCCGTTCCATTTAAAATCAGTGGATGCGTTTGTGTGACATGGGATGATGTACGCAATTGGTATTCTACGGCGCACCTTCCCAACTAGAAGAGATTCAAAAATTACACTGTAAAGGATCATGTTTATTTTTTCAGGGCCCACTAAGGTTGCTTATCATTTTGGCGCAGAAGCGGAAACACGACATAATGCCTGCGCTTTTATACAGTGAGTTTCATTTTTTTATTCAATGCCCCTTAAATACACCTCACAGTAAAAACGCAAAAATTAAACAAGCACAAAGTACGATTAATATTACTACGAGCTACAACGCTCGCAAGAGCAGTAGCATAAGAAAACAAAGAGATTAAGCTTTGCAATCATTTCCTCGAGTCCATGGTGCGATCTCTCCACTTAATGCTGTAAATTTCTGCACCTAGAATAAGTTTTAAAAGCGTCCGCGCTTTTGCGGCAAAGCGGCAGGTCTATCCTTAAGCAAGGTGCTGGGGTTGCCGCCGGGGGAACAACGGTAAAAGTGATTCACATCATTATTGTCGCCACCGATTTGCCACCGCTGCGTACTGTCTCTTGCCGACCGCTATAGGAATCGACTAGAGCGCATCAGAAGAAAGGACAGCGAATAGTAGCAGTAATTTCCGACTAAGAAGAGTAAGTGCCTCTGCCGCTTGCCTTCGACAGAACTAGAGTGTGCGTGACCAGCGCGCTTCACGAGTTTTGCCGCCTGCCCCTTTGCCGCTAAAGTGTGCCATGCCTTGTGGTTCCCAATCAATTGCTCAATCACACTTTTGCCATTCGTGCAAATACAAACTAAATGGGTCTCTTAGGTAGTTGAAGAATTGGAATTTTATTTCAATTGATTTTATTTGTGCACTTCAGATGCACTTGTTAAACCTACAACCCTAATGAATAAAATATTCAAGAGATATTTTCACTTAACAATTTCTGGTTTAAGATTTGATTCCATAATCACGATTCCTATACTAAGACTAGTTAATGGACACACTGCGTTTTAGCCGGCTCACTGACGTTCTCAAATGACGAAACCTCAGAAACTCGCCTGTTAGCTGGCGGAAAGACCGGGTAAATGTATATTGTTCGGTGCAAACAAAGCCGCCTGTGTCGTATGTATTTCATACCCACCAGTAGACACCATGTTTGCTTTGCTTCTATCCTTTATGTTAATGCTTTATTTCACAGTGTTGCAATATAAGAAGAATATTTACTGCATATAATCACTGAAGAAAATCTACCTTATATCGTTTCATGCAAGTGTTTCGTATGGTATTAATGCTTCACTCTTGTTTGGCTCAGCAATTTTTTCTGATTGCGGTTATTTGCAGTGGGGGAGGGCGTGTGATTTGAATGCGCTATTGTGACTGGAGCACACTTTTCCCGGCTCGACACGGCTCACACGTAGATCGTCGGCTTCCATTCGATCGATGCGTAATTCCCGCTGAGCATCAAGAGTGGTTTGAGCACTTCACTGCTTTCCCTTCCAATAAGACAAGCAACTAGAACAGCTGTGCAGCTCTATACGGGGAACCTTGATATGGTTGTAAAAATATCAAATAGCAAATGGCAGCTCAGCAATAGATTTCACACGAATGTTCTCGAGGTAACATTTAAGGGGCAATGCACGCTGTAATATCTAGGTTAATCAATGGTTTGGAATAACTATTCCAGCTTTTAATTCTGGGGCCGGATTCATCAAAGTTACTGCAGTAACTTTAACGGAGAATTGTGAGCGAAAAGCTCAGATCACGCGGCTTATCGCTCACCATATCGCTTGATGAGCCGCGTTATCTGAGCTCTTCGCTTACAATTCTCCGTTAAGGTTACTGCAGTAACTTTGATGATACCGGCTTCTGTTTGTTCAGCAATATGCGCATTGTATGACATGCGGAGTTTGCGCGCACGCGATTTCATGTAGGTGCTCTGATAATAGGTCAGGAATAAGTCGATGTGCAACTTGGGCTTCATCAACAAATTATAAAGATTTGACAGAGAAATTACCGCGGAAAATTCTGATAACGCCATCATTTCACCATATCGCTTGTTGATAAGTCGCGTTAATTCGCCTTGTTCCAGAAGTTTCCGCTGTAATTTCTCTGTCAAATCTCTGTAAGTCGTTCATGAATCCGGCCCTTGATTAATGGCGTCAACACCCAAGAAACAAAATGGAAAACCCATCGTTCCCCTCTTAACGTATACAGTTACAATTCCTTGTTGTTCATGTTTCAAATGAATGAGTGCCAGGCAGTATGTGCTCCATCCACAATGGTGCACTCCAGTCGTACGGCGTAGCCGCAATCATTTTTCTCCACACATTTCAAGGAAAATACGGAAAGAACACAAAACCTACCAGACCCACAGATAACTGCAATAAAATAACACGACAAGCGTGACAGAAAACATCATATAATTTTGAGGCCGATTTTCTAATTTTTACTATTTTTTGCTTAATGGAGTAATAGCATGGAATGCCGAATAGCATCTTAACGTCTCAGCCTAATTACCTTTTTCACTCCGACGAAGGTGAAGAGGTATTGAAAAATTATACTCACAGACAACATTTTATTTTTAGGTTAAGTCATAAGTAACAATGATTTTCTTCCTATTTTTAATTTCTGTCCTCATTAACCAATTTCTGGTAAATAAATACCACTTTGAAATCGAATTGGACACTTTTCTAGGCAAGTTTGGCAATTTTGAAACCAAACTAAACATTCTATAGTATATTATGCAATCCAGCTCCATATCCGCTTTGAATCCTAGGTAAGGAGCTGTGACCGGCGGATAAGAGCCGGCTGACCCAGGGTCGTAATCTGGTATCCGGGAGAGATACCCTAGTAGTGCAGGAGGCGTGGCATCATCGACGCCTCATGCTCACACTACTGACTCGGTACCCTCTTTGTGTAATATTCCTCCTATTGCTTCCCTCGTTGTCCCTTTGTAATTAATCTCCTTTGTGATAAATGAATGATAAATATTGCTACCAGTCCTAATCTTTTGTGATCGTCGTTGAGATCAATAAGACATATCTAAGACCGGATTGGTTGTGGAAATACAGTAGATAGCGTACAAAATGCCGGACTAGGCCAACTATTCTCCTGATCGAAGCGATCTTCTTCCAAAATAAAATATGGACTCTTTGGAACCTTTAAAATAGTTTTTTAAAGTTTAGTGTTGCTTTTTTATATTATTTAATTTACCTCCCCTTTAAAGCAACACATTGTTTACATCAAAGAACAATGGGCTTCCTGCGACATGTCCTTCGTTCTTGTTCACTGCTTCCCTCTCTCATTACACTGTCTTCATTTCCACGTTATCGACATCCCATATCTCTCATGCTCTATGCTATCCAGTTCTTTTACATCCTTGAACCAATCGGTTCACTTTAAACTCTATATATCTTTGTGATATGCTGTGGCTAGCTATGACCACTAGTGTGGTCGGACTTCATTAGTGTCAAATTAACGGTAAGCTGTAGTAACTTTCCCTCTCAGCACTTCCTTTGTCAGATCAATGGAAAGTGCTGAAAACCCACCGCCACTTGTTGGCAATGAGCGAGAAAAACAGAGCAATCCCAATGCCGAGGAAGAAAAGCGTAAGCCATTTTCAGTTCTCGATTTCGTATTGAAATTCAAAGCACACTCGTACGTTTAAAGCAATAGAAAAAAGTGTAATCTAAATTGGGTTCGTTCTACCTCACACTTTATACGAACCCGTTGATGTAACATCTCTCCGCTGGCACACATGTAAAGCAAGAAGCAAGACAATTTTAAAACAATACATGTTGTTTCTAAGGAAACGTTCGTCTCGGTCTGGGAGACTTCGTGTTTTACTCTTTGCTTGTGGGAACTGCCACAATGCACGCGGACTGGACTACGACTCTAGCGTGCTATGTGGCAATTTTAACAGGACTTGGATTCACCCTAATACTTCTTGCCGTGTAAGAATTTAATTCAGAATAGCAAAGCTCACCGTCGTTAAATCATGCAGTAGTTTCAGATTACAACGAGCACTTCCAGCGCTTCCAATATCCATCGCTTTCGGAATGATTGCCTTTTTCGGCTCAAAATTTGTTATGTCGGACCTAGTGCTTGAGTTTAATAAGAGAATAATACTTATCTAATCACTTTCTTTTCCTTAGTACAAACTGTTAGTGAATTTATTGAAGATGCGTACCTGATTAATTTGAGTTAATAAACGTTATTGCCTTTAAAGTCTTGCACATATGGAGTTTCAGCGTGTTATTCTGGAAATTCTCGTGGATTTTCGCAACCAGAGATACCGGAGTTTATTACCGTAATATGCGTTTCTATAGCACTTCCTTAATTCAGATGGTAGAAAAGTCCCGCCATTTTTACAAAATTTCAAATTTACTTGTTTTCTTTAATGCAGTGAACAACAGCTATGATGAACAACATATTGTCATTTATCAGGCAATTTTTGGATACTGCCTCTATAGAACCTGACCTTTTAAAGAGAAAAAGTCGGTGATGCATTTGTTGAGTTGTTCCGCATCGTCAAACTTCCTGTTTTGTAAACGGTTAGAATGCGAGGTGGTCTATTGGTGCAAACTCTAGAGAATATGATGGATAGACCAGTACGAAGCCCAGAAGTTTTTTCTGATCGTCTTCGCAGAGCGTGGCTACCGCTGTTGTAAAGAAAGAAGACCGATCCTGTTCTCCACGAAATGCCGCAGCGAAGTGATACAACTGCTTGCAGTAATATTTTGTAACAGAACAATTTGTTGGAAGTAACTCTCAATGAATGATTCCCTTGCATTTCCAACAAACACAGAGCATTGTATTCTAAGTACGGAGTTCCGGCTTTGGTGCTGGTATCCCAGACTCGTTCAACACCTGACGTTTGCTACCCTCCACGCTACCAAACTGCCGCTATTCCACTCCCGCAGCTCTCATGGGGTCTGTCATGAGACCTGCCTGTTGGCAAGTGTTAGCTGACATATCAAAGCGTGCCACCGCTTCACATCACATAAGAACCATTCGGTGTAACAGTTCCTGCTCTGCGCCTGGACTTCAAACGTTTCAGCCCACATCAACTGACAAGTATGCGCTCTATAAAACAAAAATCTATTAGCGAAAGCTAACAACGAAGAGTCGCACGAGAGGCAATGCCTGAATCCCCCATCACAATTTTTCCACCTCCATACCTTAGAAAAAATCGAGTCTGTCTTTTTAGCAAAAAAAGTAAATTCTGCGGAGCACAAGATGTGGAGAGCGCTGTTCATGGGCATGTTAGATCCTGCATAAGGATGCTGCCTATGTTTCTTATGCTTACCTATTAATTCTGAATGGGTCGGATGTGTCTTGACAACGGCCCTATTTTCGACGGATTGATCTCTGACTTCCTGTAAGTCTCTGAAGAAGGTGATTCCACAGAAACGTTAGCCAATAAACATCTGTAAACATCGTGTGGAGCAAATTGAAACCGCTCTACGTATGCATTCGATGTTCATAGAGAGTCGTACATGGCACTTGCGTATTCCATGCTGTGCTCGTGCATATATCAGGCCTCTCGTAGCGCAATCTGATGAGGCGCCGCCCATCTTGTACATTCGTAGCGGATCGTGATTCTAGGTTCAGACTCTACCCAGAACAAGCAAATATTACACCCTTCTGGAGTGAAAATCAAATCGCATGCGTCGCATCCCAAACAGGGAACGAATGACACCACTTCTCATATTTCACCCTATTTGGCTATTACGAAAACGGCATGTACTCTGGCAGTATCAGGAAACTGTTTCACGACATACACGGTCTCTGTGCTTCAGTAGCACCAGTCAATGTCGCTTTCACGTAAAAAGAAGGAAAAAGGAGTGATGCACGGAGTTTTACACAGAGAATAACGTATACAGCTATGCGCGAAATGTGAAGCAGAACAACATCTTCGTAACGTAAAATCTCATGAAGTGAAAGACAAAATATTGCGAGTATTGAGCACACCGAAAATTATTAACCACACAACACAAAAAAATCACACTGGAGAAAAAACCGATCCTATCACGATAATTATTGCATGTTTCACACACCAGGGTAAACACTATCTATGCTGAACACGCAACGCGACCTGTCACTGTCGTTGAGTGAAGGGTTCATTGAATGGCGAAACAGAGCGAAACGAATAAATGAAAAAATGCTACTCGTTTTAGTACATGATACAGGATAGCGAAGCAAAGAATATTATCAGCACGAGGCTTAGGTAGATTGCATGCGCTATGCTATACTAATTTTCAATCTGCTGAAGCAGTTGTCATGTTCAACAGAAATAGGCGACAGGGAACCGTAGATCCTTATTAACTTGAGACATATTACTTTGAATAACTTATAGCGTCTATCAGTCGCATGTTTTCGAATTAAGCTCGCTTCACTCGCTTCCTAGCACACAATCGTGCACACGACTGAGTGCAGGCAGGAGCGCACTGTCGTGACTGCTGACCGGAGAACGTGCACTGACCCTGAAAGAGTGTGAGAATCAGCATCGATAGAGATAGGCGAAAACGCACAGTTTTGCGGCAAGACGCCAACTCTATTCTTAATCATCGAATAAGGACACAGAGTTCGTTGCCGGCGGAAAATCTTGCCGCGCAGGCCCTCACATGTTTCAGAGCTTTAGAATACTCGCGCGTGGCTTTTACGATGAAGCAACCAATTAACACTGATTGTCGCGGGAACCGCAAATCTTCCTGCAAGACCCCGGTTCCATTGTAGTCGTGAATTTTGCTGAAGCAACTGTGAATTTTGCTGGAACAACACTTGGAGCAACAATGTCTTCACGTGTCGCTGGGGGCTATTATACCTCTAGAACTAGAGAGGGAACGTAATCCCGTACCAGAACTGTTGCTCAACTTCATGCAGAGCAGAACAGTGAGCGACAGTCACAAAGACCTCGCTATGGAATCTCCACAGTTTTCTGTTGTCTTGTGTGCCTACTCCAGTAATAAGAAGTGTCCTTCAAACCTAATTCCATTTTTCTACTATTGTTTGCTGGAATCATTGTTTTCTTTGTAGATCTTTTTCTCAAACTTTGGTATCATATATCTGTTCTTCTTCATTATTGTATGTAGTGCACAAATGCATACATCTATCTGCTCGAAGATCACCTTGTGAGTATGCATCATAAAAGATGCCATTTGAACGCTTAGTTTTTGGCTGTCATTTTAGCATTGGAAAGCGTAGTCATGAAAACTTCTGTGCACCTAAGGGCTCAGTAACGCTAAAAGAATGCGACGAATAAAACAATAAAATGAGATGTTTTTCATTTTTGCTTAAGCCTAGAGCGGCTGTTATAGAAGATGGAAGCTGTTAGGAGAATGTTTAGTTGCGATGTTCTGTTCGGTCAAAACAGCGCCGGTGGTGTAAGGCGAACATCACTGCCCGGAAAGCAAAAGATGCGGGTTCGAGTCCCGCCTGGCGCATGAGTTTTGATCGCTACTAAACATTCTCCTAACAGCTTTTGTCTTCTACAACTGCCGCTCTAGGCTTAAGCAAAAATGAAAAACATCATTTCCACGAAGGCCTTCAGCCTAACCGGTTCCATGCTGATATCAGCGGCCGGCTCATCCCGATATCACGGGTGAGTGCTGATAGGCGAGATTGCTAGGAAGATATCGTGGATGTTCTGTTCGGTCAAAACAGCGCCGGTGGTGTAAGGCGAACATCGCTGCCCGGAAAGCAGAAGATGCGGGTTCGAGTCCAGCCTGGCGCAGGAGTTTAGATCGCAGCTAAACATTCTCCTAACAGCTTCTAATAAAATGAGAAGTTATACGGAAGTTAACAAAAAGAACAATACGAGAAAGAAAGAAAATATAAACGGAAACAGTTGGGACCTGTGAGGCTACCGGGAATTCTGCAATAGTCTCCTTCTCCAGAGTCAGAGTTACGCGGACTACGTTAGGTCCAACGGCTGCGACGGCGCAGGATGTGCGTCGCTCTTTAAACAGTATTCCTGAGGCTGACCGGTGTACACCAAAGGCCTTGTTTCCGAAACTGTAGCAAAGCGGCATCAACGGCAGTGCAAATGCCTTTGTGGCAAGAATGAATCAAATCGATCTTGCCGCAGGCACCGACCTTTCATTGTAAGAGTTCTGCCTACAATCTAGACAGAATAAGCCGAAATTATGGAATGGAAAGTATAGCGCGCTGTGAGCTGTCGATAGTTATTTCGAACTGAGATACCGCCCGTTGGAACAGTCGAGACGCACAATGCTCAAGTTTGAAACGACATCACGAAATACGATAAAATAAAAGCACATACGAAACGATCACGGTAAATTGGGGAATTAGAGAATTTGGAAAGAGGGAGAAAGAGCAAGAGCAAAGCGCCTACGCTTTTTGGTGGATTTAAATATACGTGTAGGGAAGATGCGCAGAGCAAGCCCTCTTGCAAACGCGATGTGAGCGAGATAGAATAGTATGTGCCCAAACCAAAGCAAAACAGCAGGTACGTTGCCTCAGTTGCAGACGAATTGTCCGAGACCGTTTGAGTGACGGCTTTACGAGGATCTGCGCGCGCCAAAAAGAAGAGCATGAAAGGGCGGTAAAAAGCATTTCTGATTTCAAATAGGTTCGACAGCTCCACGCCTTTCAGTTTTGCCTTCCCGCGGCTCTGTGTGACCCTTCGGCCTATGGCCTGTGTTATACTCCCGCGGGAGCATCCGCGGAACGTCCGCGGACCAAGGGTGCACCGCGGACGACGGGTGTGGCGGGCCGCAACGGCGGCGGGGCGGGATGTACGGCCGAGTTGGCGAGGAGGCGGAGTCGAGTTTTTATTCTAGCGTACCGAGGGGCCGGGAAAATTTGTTTTGTGTCTCTAAAGTTTTGTAAGGCAGCCACTAGACTCTCAAGGAAGCCTAGGGGGTTGGGGGTGGGTGAGCCAGGGGGAGGAGGGGAAGATCGAATGCCCTCCCCTGCGAGGGGCGTGGCCTATTTCGTACATCCTGACCGTCCTCCGGCCGCAACGAGTGGCCCGGCGCTGGGTCCCGGCGCGATTTTCGCCCACGGCCTACGGCCTATGTTATACTCCCGCGGAAGCATCCGCGGAACGGCCTCGGACTACGGGTGCACCGAGGACGGCGGGCGTGGCGGGGCTCGGCGATTGGCCAGGTGAGGGATCTCGGCGCTATTCCCGCCCTTCCGCGGGCGCTCCCGCGGGAGTATAACTCAGGCCTATAGCAGCCCCCTCGTCGTCTGTCGGCGGCGATCCGCGGACGGCGGGTGTGGCGGGCCGCGACGGCGGAGAGTCATTGGATACACCGCCCTCAGAAAGGGGCGGGGCGAGGGGAGCGGCGAGGACAAGATGTCCCGGTCCCTGCCATCACGTGGATGCATCGCATTTCTAATCACTTCCCTTGGCCCTGCATCTTTATTCTGAACTGATTCTGTTCTTGAGACAAGAGTCGGAACCTTGTTCACCAGATTTGGAACAAAAGAGTTTTCAGCTGCAGCGCCAGGGCTTTCTTCAGGTCCCGTCAATGTATAACTGACTGGAATCACCCACAGTCTCTAGTTGAGGCGAAAATTTAAAGAATTGTGGTGAAAATTGAAAGAATCTAGAGAGAAGAGCAAGGTTTTCCTTTCCTGAACTGCCTCCTTAACCGAACCGACTGTAAAATGACTTCAGAAATTCCCCGAGATGCGCTTCGCAATCGTCCCCTACCAGTTGATAGGTTTTTGGACGAGGTCACGCCAATTAACGACGGTTTCAAGCGCAGGCAAACTTATCCAAATAGGGTGGCGCGGGCGGGGCGGGAAGTGGGCGGCGGGCAGCACGGTGTACCGAACGACTGCCCCCCGGCCGCGACGAGTGGCCGGGGGCGGAGTCCCGGCGCGATTTCCGCCTATCCGCGGATGCTCATGCGGGAGTATAACATAGGCCCATGTAATACTTCGGCGACGCTGTTGTCGGCGACGTCGGCGACAATGTCGAGCGGATGCTACGCAATGGGTTTCCCCATTTACCGTAATCTTTTCGTCTGCGCTTTTATTCCATCGTATTTCGTGATCGTTGTTTTTCATAGTGTTGTTACAAACTTGTGCACTGTGTGTCTCCACCGTTCTGACAGGCGGTATCTCACCACCAGTTCGAAATAACTCAACGACAACGGCTCACAGCGTTCCACTATCAGTGCATGGATTTTTAAAAAGGTTTCGGATTTTTCTTACGGCCAAAAAAAAATTATATGGTAGCGTCACTTCCCCCATAGATCACTTGTGTTTGGAATGACTGGGACCGGCATAATACGTTACCTCTTAATATCTGTCGCCTGTCGCCCTCAAAGTGCGTGTAAGCTCTAGTTTATACTTGCGCCGCTGCACGGCGCGGCACGACGGTTGAGATAGATATCGACCGGGCGGCGCGAAAAATCGATATCTATGGCGGTCGTGATGCCGCGCCGCGCAGCGACGCAAGTACAAACTAGGGCTAAAGGGGCGGGGGTCGAGTGTTCTGGCGGAGAGTCGTTGGATACACCGCCCCCAGAAAGGGGCGGGACGAGGGGAGCGCTGAGGACAAGATGTAAGGGCCTTCACATGGAGGCATCGCATTTCTAATCACTTCCCTGACCTGCAGGTCCATCCTGAACTGATTTCGTTCTTGAGACAAGAGTGAGAATCTTGCACCATATTTGGAGGAAAAGAGTTTTCAGGTGCAGCGCCGAGGCTTTCTTCAGGTCCCGTCACATTGCTCAGTACTAAGGCGTGGTCCGCATTTTCCGACAAGTACAGCAACATCTTCAGAGTTGACAACATCTGGAAAATGACTTCAGAGTTCCCCGAGATCGCTTCCCAATCGCCTGCTATCAGCTGTTAGGTTTCTGTAGGACGTCACGCCAAATAAGGACGGTTTCGCGCGCAGCAAACTTGTCCAAATAGGGAGGCGCGGGCAGGGCGGGAAGTGGGCGGCGGGCCCGGTGTACCGAACGACTGCCCCCCGAGTGTTCTACCCCCTCGTCCCCAGGCCCGCGCACCCCCAACCCCCTGGGCTAGCTAGAGAGTCCAGTGGCTGCCTGACGAGATAGTGGAGACGCAGACATTTGCCACGCCTCTGTATAAAGGGCGGGGGTAAAACGCCGCTCCGCCTACACGCAAAAGAGGAGAGCAGTGTTGCGTCACGCCTCCATTTCGAGACACCGCTCAACTTTCGCCGCTGATCCCTTTGTCGCAAATGCACGAAGGCCTTTAGGAGTGCTGTTCATCGTTCCGCCTCATGTTTTACCCTTCCCAATCCAACCCATTGGTGCTCATAGAAACCATTTCATCCATGATGGATGGGAAGCAATACGCGGCTTGAGTGCCGTCCACGTCGTGTTGACAGTCGACACAGCTGACACTACCATTGTAAAGCTTCATCAGGCTTTCTCAAGAGTAATCTTAACCGAAATATAGAAATGGGCGAATTTCGCAGCAAAAAGATCACGTTTGTCCTGTAGCTTACCAAATGGCTGCACGTCATTGTATTCATGCCAAAAAGACAAAGTTTTGGGAACAGTAACGTACGCTTACCTTACACACGGTCTCACAGGCATTCTCGCAACTGACCACTGGACACGCGGTCTCACATTTCTGCGCGCAAGCCGGTCCACATCCGCTTTCTGTAAATTCATATGAAGTGGGAGAATTGGAAGAAACAGTGGACGTTTTATTAACATAGAAACAACAAAGTTACAAATGAATAACGAACAAATGCATATGACATTAAAATAGAGAAAACAATATGATGACGAGATCTTGAAATGCAAACGAATCCTTCCGGAAAAATAGAAATGACACAATTGTGACCTAAAAATGCCTAAGAGTTCTTACATGAATGCGAAACTATTTTTGGTCCACATCGGCAAAAGCTTGGTAAAAGTAGTAAAATCATGCTCGTGATTAAGCTCAAAAAGAAGCGAAATCTAGAAATATTTTCCTATTTTTCTCTAGAAATCTTTGAAATTTTTAAAAAATATTTACTCTTCCAAAAAAAATTGTCGATGTTCGAACCTTTGTTGAGGCATTCCTGCGTGCACTGTACATCACATGGCAGGTTGCAGTCGTAGGCAAGAACCAGCTTCATCACCGGGGTCGGTGCAGCTCCGCAGAGTTGCTGACAGCTAGCTTCGCACCCTTAACATAAAAACTACTTTGTTTCACTTTTAATTTATTGGTATTTGGATGATTATTTTTAGTTTTATACATAATTTTTCTTACTTTTTACTTTTTTACTTTTTTAATTTTTCCTACTTTGACAACTTTTTCTGAAGCCTGTCCACTGAGAATCGTATGTATGTGTATGTGATTCCCACCTCAGTCTCAACTCAAGCTTCGGCAAATGTCGGTTCCCTTGATCAAAATGGATTGGAAAGCCGATATCGATCTCTTCCTGCCGTCTAGCGGTCATTAATTTTGCGCAGACGGGTATACGGACAAACTGACAGGCTAAATTTTTATATGTATCTACTTATAATTGAGTTGACCGACGTATCCGATACTGAATCTCTCCAATTGCCCCAATGGACCTCGCAAGATGGATGCCTGATTAACATCCCAATCGATATTATCAATTTTACTAAAGTTATGCGGAAACAATGGTTGGGGATCTTGTTTACAAGGGGTAGAACGTATCGATCAACCGAGCAATATCAATCGATATTTTCAACTTTGCCCACAGTTTACTGCTTGAAATGCGAATCGTTTGAATATGACTGACAAGAGTGAATAGAAAATATTGATCGGTAATGCGGTATCGATCGATATCATTGATTTTTCATAAATGCTAACAGTTTTATGTGGAAACCAGTTAACTAAATATAAATAGACCAAACAGATTTCCCCACGTCTAATCAACATTGTTTGGTATATCAGTTTCGATCGATTTTATCGATTTTCACCACAGTTGGCTGTTTTAGGTGGGAATCCTTAAAATGTGAGGGTTGCTAGATGGGCTCTCCTCATTTGTAGACAGAACTGATCCACCCACCAATATCGATTTTATTGATTTTTGCTCGGAATTCAAGGTTTGCGGTAAGAAACACTTAAGTATGAGCAATGTTAGACGCCGAAATCTATAAAGTGATTTATATTGAAAAATATTTGTAGTGATTTCTCGGAAAACGACCCACCCAGTAGTCAGTCCAGGCCCTAGGCCCGGACGACTTACTGGCCGGTAGATGTACAATCCGTCGCCACTCCCCACTTACCCGCGATTCATGAACGTGCGGCGGGAATATCAGCGGTAAGTTTCGAGGTAAATATTACCTCGTTAGCGCGTCTGGGAACATTTACCGCCAAAGCAAGGGCTTTGCTCCCCTGCTAATTTCTGACCCAACGCAACGAATCTGGTTCGTTGCCATCTCACCCGCCAAATCAACACTCGACAGGGGCAAAACCCTTGATTTTGGCTGTCATGAACCAGAAACAGAAGTAAGCTGCCCAAAGGTGGCCGGTAAGTGGCCGTCGAGGTAAATCGGGGTAGGAGTAACCGACGGCCGCGTGCATGAATCCGGGCCCAGCTCTAGGCCAGCTTAGCGCTGGCAGGATATTATACGAAGTGGATACTACAGTAATCATATTGCAATCCTTGAAACTCGTATCCATCCTAATCGGAGGGGCATCTAGTAATTCGCGTCTGTATTCCTATTCCCTCCCTTGAGTTTCTACAGAGCTTCGGCTACTTCCACGATGCGAGAGCTTGCGTCTAATTTTAGTAGATATGGCTGTGTGGCATGGAATGACTTACGCAATTGGCAGCTTACGACCGCCCCCTCCCGACTAGGATAGATCCTGAAACTCTTATCGAGATGTTTCATCACCGTCCGAGTGAAAAAACTCTTCTGACACTCCCCCGGGCTTCTAGGACAGCAACCTTTTCTTTATTTTCGCAACAAAACCTCAACCAGTACCTCTCGTGCACTGTTCCGAATTGTTTGGGCAGAGATTCTGACAGTCGGTCATGCATCGCGGTGCACAACTATCAGAACGCGGTGGTACGCGCTGAGTCACTGACGTCGGAGGAGCGGCCT
Source organism: Heligmosomoides polygyrus bakeri (assembly GCA_947359475.1). NCBI lineage: Eukaryota > Metazoa > Nematoda > Chromadorea > Rhabditida > Heligmosomidae > Heligmosomoides > Heligmosomoides polygyrus. Next base: position 4,857,835 of record OX375866.1, read on the forward strand.
GTGCTGTGCAGGACTGCTTGCAGATGTTCGTACAAGCCGGTCCGCAGCCCAATCCCAATGACGTCGAACTGGCCTGACACTCGCGATTGCACGACGACTCACAAGCCGGCTGACACTGCTCGAAGCGGACCTGGAAAAAATCAATTTCATTGGTCCTATCCCGACCCAGAGAAAGGGTCACAGCATGTAGTACCTCAACTGATACAGGCTGTGCTGTGGCCTGGATACAGGCAGGCTCACAAGCTGGCTGACAAGCCGGAGTGCATTGAGGAGCTGGTGGTGTGGTCGGTGCAGCAGCAGGTGCCTTAAACTATGCTTGTGCAGATAGTTCTCTTTGGGGAAGAGATTTCGGTACTAGTCGGTAATGTGGCCTGCATGAGTAGGACGTGCCAACCTATTAGAGCACCTACCGTATAGGTCGCTTCCATGTCCTTTCAGCACAAAAGTCAACCAGCTCTTGATCGCCTTAGCTTGACGGCTTCCACTTTCCATGTAGGCCACATTGCCGACTATGCCCAGATTTCCAACTCTTTGACGTTCAAGAATGTCAGAAAAAAATGAGGATGACTACAGATTTTTGTACTTGTCGTTTATATGACCTACATGTAGCTTGCGTGCCAGTGAATCAAAGCACCTATAGGCCGAAGTTTGCTTCCTTGCCCTCTCAGCGCAAAAACCAACTAGGCTCTCGACCACCGTAGCTTGGCGATCTCCGCCTCCCATGTAGGCCACATTGCCGACTATTACTCAAATTTCTAATCCTCCGAAGCAAGTTAAAACGTCCAAGAAAGTCACGATCAAAAATAATCAGGATGACTGCAAATTTTTGTACTAGTCGTTAATATGGCCTACATATGGGCCATTGAATAAAAGCACCTATAGGTCGAAGTTCGCTTTCTTGCCCTTTCCAACCATCAAGTTTTCCTCTGCCCTATCTTGACGTGTTTCCTCCTCCCATGCAGTCCATATTGTCGACTAGTACCCAAATTGCTGAACTTTTGAGACAGGTTGCCGCGTCTGCGCTACATTAAACTTTGCAAGCGAAAAAAATTAAGACGACGTTAAGTTTTTGGAACTTGTCGTCAATGTGGCCTACATGGAGATGAACCTGAACCTTTGTGACAACTTGCAGCGTGTGCGCTACATTAAACGTTTCGAGCGAAAAAATAAAGACGATATTAAGTTTTTGGAACATGTCGTTAATATGGCCTACATGGAGATTACCTGCTAGACAACCAAAGTCCCTAAAGGACGAAGTTCTTCCCCTTGGCCTTGCAGCACAGAAAGCAAACAGCTTTACTCCGCCCTATATTGACGCGCTTTCCCCTCCCATGCAGTCCATATTGTCGACCAGCACCCAAATTGCAGACCTTTTGAGAGAGTTTTTAGCGTTTGTCCTATATTCAACGTTCCGAGCGAGAAAAATGAAAACGACATTAGGTTTTTGGAACTTGTCGTTAATATGGCCTACATGGAGATTACCTGCTAGACAACCAAAATCCCTAAAGGACGAAGTTCGTTCCCTTGGTCTTGCAGCACAGAAAGCAACCAGCTTTACTCCGCCTTATCTTGACGCGCTTTCCCCTCCCACGCAGTCCATATTGTCGACCAGTACCCAAATTGCCGACCTTTTGAGAGAGTTTTTAGCGTTTGTCCTATATTTAACGTTCCGAGCGAAAAAAATGAAGACGACATTAGGTTTTTGGAACTTGTCGTTAATTTGGCCTACATGATGATTACGTGCTAGACAATCAAAACACCCAAAGGTCGATTCCTGACCTTGCAGCACATAAGCCAACAGCTCTCCTCCGCTTTAACTCGATGCGTTTCCGCGTACCCTGCTAGCCACATTGCAGACAAGCACCCAAAATTCTGGCGTCTTGAAACAAGTTCAGGCTTCTGCGAAAGTCCCGAACAAAAAGAATGAAGATGGCGGCTAATGTTTGGCACCAGTCGCTAATGTGGCCTGCATGAGGATGCGCGCTAACCCACAACCAATCAGAGCCTCGACCCTACTACAGACCCTCTCTGAGAGGTTCGTGCACTTTATGCGATCCGACTGGTCTGATCGCATGTGCGTTTCCTCTCTATGTAGGCCCAATTGACGACTTGAATCAAAATTTGACTTTTGTTCCACTCTAAGGGTAAGACAGAAAGATCTTTAAAAAATATAAAAATCTTGAGTAAAATAAAAATTTACCTGGATACAAACGGAGCTGCACTGACCATGACACAGGTTGCCGCAGTGTTCTTGCGGAAGACGTTCGACGCATTGTGCGTTGCAGGACTGGAAATAAAATAAAAAAGTGAAAAAAAATTGGAGCAATAGACGTCAAGTGGGACGTCTCCAATGTGCCCTCTTCTTCCATATGACCTACTCGTCTATGCGACCAGAACGAGGGCACGATCCTGCCGTCGCGGATTATTGACAGGCCCATTCTCTTCTCCGTTATTCAATCCCTATGTATCCGTCTTTATTTGTTTGTCTACTTTTTGGCCTATCTTTCCATCGCAGTTAGCCCGTAACCTAGGCGCGACTGTCTTCTTGCTTCACCCCACGATTTTGCTCTAGGACTCATTTGGCGTTCGTTTTCATTCTCTGATCCCTACACAACGATGAAAGTAGGTGAATGACAGTTTACAATCAATAATACTTATTTATTACTGCCTTAATCCACATCATCGCTACAGCTTTGTTGCATTTCTCACATTTCCTTGGCATTTAAAAGAATTAATTCCCCAATTTGACGTATGTATGTGAGTGGACAAACGCTGTGTGCTATTCTTGTGTGTGTGGCTACATCTGGCAAGACCAAATCAAATATTTCTTACTCCGAGTATGTTTTCAGCGGTCGAGATCGTTCGTATTCCAACCGCTCAACCACCTTACCGCTCTTCTAGACGAACCCTTTCTTCTAGACGAATCTGCTGCTGCCTCTCCCCCTCTCAATCACTTCTTTCTGTCTATAGCTATTTGTATCCCTTATTCTTCCTCGTACTCCCTGCCCTAGACTTTCGATTTCCTACCCAACTCTCTGTATGTCCAACGATTTTCCGCCCTGTACGTCCGTCTGGACACCTGTATGCCCGCCCCTCCATCCGCCTTATGAGTTGCTCGTCACTGAGTTTGTCTTCCTGTTTCCCAAAGTCTTCTGTGTACGTGTATTATGAAAAGCCGAAGGTAGTCGTGTAATTACTAGGTTGTAAGGAAAGCATCCCTCCCCTTGTGCAACTTTTTCAATTTTATTTCTCTCGTGGGCGCGTGTAGCGCAGTCGGAGGAGGCGCGACTGTCGCATGCACCCGATACCAGGTTCCTGGTTCGGATTTCCCGCCCATGCCAACCATGCCTTCCATACCTCCGGGGTCGGTGAATTGGTACCTGACTTGTCTGGGAAGGATGAAGCACTGACTTGTACATCGGCTGGCCACCGCAAGTCATTGTGTGGCCAAATACGCATTCATGTCGCCTCTACGACATCCCGTAGAAGTAGAAGGCGCTGGCGCATCCCAGAAGGGATTGAGTAACGCCGTCCTTTATCCTTATCCTTATTTCTCTCGTTCCATACATAGAACAAATAACGTACATATGCACCATTATTATCTACAACTTATTGTCATTCGTCAGGTGTTTGTAGGTACCGCTTCTATAGAATTCCTAGAGTTTTGACGAGAAAAACTCAGCGAGACACCCCTCAAGTTGATCCCTGTCGTTGTCTATTGATTCTCCTGCAAATGGTTCAATAGTGAAGAAACAGATGGTACTCCGTTGGAGAAAGGTCCGATGGATACGGTGGACACCATGCCACCCGAAACACTAGAGTTTTTTCTGGGTCTCCCTTGCAACGTGTGGACGCACATTTTCGCGGAGGAAGAAGATGATCTTGTCTTGTTTCCCACGAAGAGCGGCTTCAGCGCGATCCAACTGCCTGCAGTAGACATCGCTAGTGACAGTAGTGTCTGCAGGTAGCAGCTCCCAGTGAACGCCTCCTTTGCAATTCCACCGGACCCTGAGGATTCCCCTCTTCGGGTGAAGCTCCGGTCTTGTCGTGGGAATTCTTGGGTCACCGTGACTGAGCCACTGACGCTTTCGCGTGCGGGTAACGTAGACGACCCACTTTTCGTCGCCGGTGACCAGGTTCTCGAGCCAAGAGCAGTTCCGTCGTAAATTCAAGGAGTTCGTGCACGCATCCTGGCGCACCTGTAGCTGGTGGCCGCCAAGTTCACGCGGTATCCAAGCACCACATCTACATGTCTTTCCAAAGCAGGTATTCGGCTATGGTGGTGTGACTGCACTCGAGTTCCTCTGCCAGTTCACGGCTGCAACGCCGGAGATCCTCCTGAGCCAGCTTTAGAAGGTGCTCTTCATTCACTGCAACTGGCCTTCCAGACCGTGGCTGGTCCTCCAAGAAAAGTCTCCGTTCTTGAACCTCCGGAACCATACTTTCGCTGCGTCGCAGATGACAGTGGTAGGGTCCACCGTTCCAAGCATTTACCCACCGCGACTCTCACACTGCTTTGCTTTCTGAACTCGTAAAGCAGAAGCAGTCGAACTCGCTTGCAGTCGAGAACGATTTTCTCTGCCATAGTCGCAACGAAATATGACGACAATAGTGGTGAATGTAGGTCCTAGGTCAGCCTATATATCTCGTGGCTGGAGTCTGGTTTCGTGCTTATCGTATTTGTATGTTTGTTTGCTACTTACTGAAGCCCACCTGAGAAGTTACCACTTCCGCCGTTTCCAGAAGCATGCCAAAACCCCAGTCTGTCTCATGCCGAAACCCCGTTCTGACGGTCGGCCTGTGTCGCGCAAATCTCGCCCAATTCCCAACCCCGAGCAGCCTGGGCTCAATATTCGCGCAAGATGAGAAGTACGTCTTCTACCTTAACCCTGCTAAGCAGCGAGTCTGGGTGAGACCTGGTGACCCGTTACCGACCTTCGTTCGGCGAGATGCTCACGACGAGAAGCACCTTTGGAGCTTTTGGGTCTGCACCCATGGATCGGTTTACCGGAGGCTGTTTCCCAAGAGCACCGCGATGAACTCCAAGGCCATGGTGAACGAAATAGAAGAGATGGGCCGGCGACTCGCTCTTATTCATTCGCAGCGCTTCAAGAAGTTCCTTCTCTTCGACAACGCCGCACCCCATCGGGAACAAGTAACCACGGATAAGCTTGTTCAGCTAGGCTACGTTCATATGCCTCATCGACCGTATTCGCCGGGCATCTCTCTATGCGACTACCACTACTTCTTGAGCCTACAGGACTTCCTGGTCGGAAGGGACACAAGAACCCAAGCAGTCCTTGACAACCATATCGAACAGTTGATCAACACCAGGCCCAAGCAGTTCTGGAATGATGGGATCAGGAAGTTGGCTGAGCGATGGCAGCAAGATCATTGCCCTAAATGTCAAATACATTCCTCAGCATCGTGGAGTTGTAAATGAGTTATAAAGAGATAAAGATTTTTTTCAATTTGTCTTATTTCTTTTGCCCCCCCCCCCCTAATATGGAAATCCGAAGGTAGTCGTGTAAGCACTAGGTTATAAGGAAAGCATCCCGCCCCTTGTGAAACTTTTTCAAATTTATTTCTCACGTTCCATACATATAAATAACAACTAACAAACACCATTATTATCTACATCATATTGCCATTTGTCAGGTAATTTCTAGATCTCGCTTCTATGGAATTCCTGGGGTTTTGACAAAAATCCCAGGAATTCCATAGAAGGTTCGATAGTGAAAGAAACAGTTGGTAGTCCGTTGGAGGAAGGTTCAATGGATACGGGGGGTACGGTGCCATCCGAAACACTAGAGTTTTTTCTGGGTCTCCTTTGCAACGTGTGGACGCTCATTGTCGCGGAGGAAGAAGACAATCTTGTCTTGCTTCCCACGAAGAGCTGCTTCATCGCGATCTAACTGCCTGCATAACTCCAATTGCTAGTGAAAGTAGTGTCTGCAGGTAGCAGCTCCAGATGAATGACCCCTTTGCAATTCCACCAGATCAAGAGGATTCCCCTCTTCGGATGAAGTTCCGCTCTTGGCGTGGGAATTCTTGGGTCACCGTGACTGAGCCACTGACGCTTTAGCGTGCGGTTAAGGTAGACGACCCACTTTTCGTCGCCGGTGACCAGGTTCTCGAGCCAAGAGCAGTTGCGCCGTAAATTCAAGGAGTTCTTGCACGCATCCTGGCGCACCTGTAGCTGGTGGCCGCCAAGTTCACGCGGTATCCAAGCACCACATCTACATGTCTTTCCAAAGCAGGTATTCGGCTATGGTGGTGTGACTGCACTCGAGTTCCTCTGCCAGCTAACGGGTATCCTGCTGAACCACATCCAGAAGGTGCTCCCCATTCGCTGCAACTGGCCCGTCCAGACTGTGGTTGGTCCTCCAAGGATCGTAATGCAGAAGCGGTCGGACTTGGTTGCACTGGAGAAGGATTTTGTCAGCCACAGTCGTAACGAAATATGACGGCAATAGTGGTAGATGTGGGCCCTAGGCCATCCTATATGTGTTATTGGGAGAAACTTCCAGAACACTTTTCAAAAATTTGGCGAGAGGCCAAAGTGAGAGGCGGGAAACCTTCCTTACAACCTACTACTTTCCATTTTCCCAGAATTTCTGTCAAATTTCCTATCAACTGAAGAGCTAACGCCTACCTGCTCGCAAATTGGAAGGCACTCCGGAGCAGAAAAATTTAGCACGAGACGTGGTTGCTGCTGCTGTTGCGTTGGTGCTTGTTGAACTTGTGGGCAGTCCTTTGCGCAGACCTTGAAAGGGCACCAAGTATTACAAAAGTGAAAGAAAATGCATTGATGCAATCGAAAAAAGAAGGCGAGGCTGTTATTAAAACGAGAGATAAAAGTCGACTAGGAGATCTTGGAAATGATTGAAGTCATTTTCTTTGGGCGTCAAGTGGCTGGTAGTGAGGTTGTAAGCTGTTATAACGAGATTTTGTTGCGTTCTATCAAACAGCGCTGGTGGTGTAATGGTGCAGGGCATCTGTGCCAGGTCAGTAGGAGGTGCGAGTTCGAGTCTGGCCTGGCGCCAAACTTTTGCATTGCAGCAAAACCTTGTTATAACAGCTTACATCCTCATTACCAAGCAATTGAGGCTTAAAGAAAATGACTTAAAAGGGAAAATCGGTGAGCAAACCAGCTGTCTGCCTAGACGATCTTCTACTATACCTCTTGACATATATTGGAGCACAGCGCCTGGTCCTTGTTGTGTCGTTGACATCCGGTTCGACATTGCTGCTCGCAAGGACAGGAAGTGGTCTCTATCTTTACGACGAGTCTTCCGGCATCCTAAATTGGTATTCAGATCCTTCAGTCTAGCGTTCTAAACAACCTTAGCTCACCTGCGCGGTGTTCTGGCGCATGATGCATGACGGTTCACAGGACGGACGACAGGCTTCGACACACTGAACTTGATTCTCGGTGACGGCGATGTGCACGGTCTGCTGCTGAACACAGGATGGCTCGCAGGCCGGCTGACAAGCGGGGATGCATTGCTGTGCGGCGGGTCGTGCTGGCGCTGGCTGGGCGACTGCAGCGGTCATTGTCTGTTGGTGTTGGGTGGGCAGAAGACCCGGTTCGGTGAGCGCCTGAAGACATTCGGTCGTGCATGTGGGCATACAGGCGTGATTACACTGTAGATGCCCGGGTATGGCCGTCTCGATCACCTTGAAGACGTTCTGAATGCAGGACGGCTCGCAGGTGGGCTGGCAGGCCGGCATACAGACCGCTGCCGCCGGCGCCGCCGACGACGGGGTCTGCTGGACGACGAGCGTCTGCAGTTGGATGCACTGCGGTTCGCAAGCCGGCTGACAGGCGGGGACGCACTGCCTGCCGGGCGACTGGGTCGTGCAGGACGGCTCGCAGGCCGGCATACAGGCAGCGGTGCACTGGGCCGGTGCCGCTGGAATCTGAAGCGAGACGGTGTTCGTGGTGAGTGGTGGTGTGGTGGAGGGTGCAAGTGCTGCGGACTGAATGCAGACGGGGTCACAGGCGGGTTGACAGGCGGAAATGCATTGTTTCGGTACCGTCATTTGCGCCCTGATGCACGACTCCAGACACTGCGGCTGGCACGACGGAATGCACTGCGCGACCGGCCTGGGCTGTTGCTGCTGCTGTTGTTGCTGCTGCTGCTGCTGGCCCGGGTACGATGGATGAGCCTGAATGCAAGATGCTTCACAAGCCGGCTGACATTCAGCTGGACAGACAACGACGTTGATGTTGATGTTCAGGGGAGTGGGAGTGACGGTGGGTCTCGCCGCGGCGGGTGGGGAGGTGACCGGTGGGATGAGCGTCGGCTCGACGGGTGTGGGAGGTGTTACTGAGTTAGTGCACGAAGGTAGGCAGGCTGGCATACATGGCGCGATACACTGAGGCTTGACGGCTACCGACGGCTCCTCCTGGTTGAGCTGTAGAGACTCGCCCGAACATCGTAGACGACAGGCAACACTGCAGGTGGTGGAGCACAGCGGCTGAAGCTCCGGGGCACAGGCACGAAGGCAGTCGCTGCTACAGCGATTCACACAGGGATTCGGTGCTGGTTGCAGTGCGTCTACCTGAGCTGGACGAGCTGCACACGACGAGGCGCACTGTTGTCCGCACGAGGAGGCGCATCCGGAGGCGGCGTTTCCCTGGGAGATGCACTGCGAATGGCACGTCTGGCCGCACTTTCCGTCGCAATTGGTCGCGTAGAAGGCGTCGTTGACGTCGATAGAAATCTTGATGACCGGCTTCGGAACGACATGGCCGGAGTCCTGGCAGCCGAACTGACACGCGTTGCTGCACGTCTTCTCGCAGACGGACGGCAGCGAGGCCTTCGCCACGCACGCATCCACACAGACACTCTGACAGGCTTGCTGGCAGGTCGACTGAGTCGCAACGGAGACAGCAGCCTGAAGGGAGATGAACATTATGAAGCCTTCAGAAAAGAGGAGGAAAAAGTCGGCCATAGCTCTCCAGAGGCGTGCTTTTCATTGCTTTCCATCATAAGCTAGGACTCCTAGGTTGGGCATGATTAGACTGGCCTATTCACACTCACCATAAAGTGAACACACTATTTGAAATTTTATAAAAAATGTTATTTTTCAGAAAAATAATGAATTGAAATTTGTTTTAAAGCGCAAAAAACCAGCAAGCTTGACGGTTTCGAAATCAGGCCAAACATATTCTACACAGAAACGAGCTTCTTCCGCAAGAATACGAACACTCTCTGAAACAGTTGAAATATTTTTTGCTCGGTGAAAATTTGGTATTTTAAATCTTTCTAAATACTTCTATCCCAATAAGTGCACACAATGTTTGAAAAGTTTAAAAATTTTCATTTTTCAAGCAAAGTTAGTGCCTTAGCACTTACTCTACCCATGGGCGCCGCAGTTCTTGGGCCGTACCTGGGGCAGTACTTGGGCAGTTGGTTTCCGAAACCGGTAGTACCTTGGCAGCACCCCTCTTGCGGTTGTTGGGCTGTAGGGTGTGTCCAGCCAATGGGTGGCGCCGATGGGAGGAGCGAACACTAGTGCAGTACTTGCGCCGTACCTCCGGAGTACCTCGGCTGTACCTGTCGGTTCGGCCAGTCATTTCGCGACAGTGCCGTAACTCGGCAGGGCGTCCTGCAATTCCTGCTCCGCCACGCCTCCGCCCCACTGACCAACCGCGATCGAGGGGCGGCCCCGCAGGATATCCTGCCGAGCGACGGCACTTTCGGAAGGGGGCGGAACCTACGGCCCAAGTACTCCCGTGGTGTCAGAGTGATATATCTGTTTTGAGAACTGTTTTTGTTTTACCATTCAGATCTGTTTTACTACACACATAGAGAATTTTTGATATCCGATAAATCAAATAAAGATCGCGACGTCTTGTACGAGCGCATGGCGCGCCCTCTTCTTTTACTACAATTAATGATTGCTGCCTTTCTAAATGTGGAATAAAATTTCATTCCATTATTATTCCTTGAAAATTCTTTTCATAAAATTTCAAGGAGAACGGCACTCACTTACTGGTGCAGGTGAATTAAAAAATTCCATAGAACGCCATACTAATCTTCCAAGAATAAAAAATATTCCAACTGTCTCGGAGGGTTTCTATTTTAATTTGCAAAGCGCTTAATTTCGACAAGATTTGGAAAAGTTCGCATCGACTTCAAAACTAATTCGATTTGAAAATATCAAATTTGACGTGTATATGGTATATATGAAACAATCACCAGATCGCCGATTTATCTGGCGGTCCCACCATTGCCTGGCAGTATTTAATATTCACCGATTTTGTTTACTTATCATGATCTACCCCGCAGCAAATTCACCCGACTCTTACCACAGTTCTGGAAAAAATGCGATAAAATCGGTCGATAACGCTCAGCCGATTGACATTGGCTACCTTCTTGTGAAGTTTTTCCACCGCAGAACATGCCTCCGTGACCCACCACCACGTAAAATGGTCAACTGCAAGTAAAGATCGATCACCTCGATCGATAACGGCCAGCTGATCAATATTTCCTAGTTATATGCTATGAAGTCCGTCTATCAGGCGAAGTCGACAAAATTGATCGATAATTCTCATAAGGGTGCTTTGTTGCGATCAAAACTCTTGCGCCAGGCGGGATTTGAACCAGCACCTCCTGCTGGCCGGACTGCGAGGTTCTACGCTACTAGGCAACCGGCACTGTTCGATCGAACGCAGCATCCACACCTCGGGGACCCATCAGCACTCATCCGTATATCGGGATGAGCCGGCCGCTGATATCAGCGTGAAACCAATTAGGCTGAAGTTCTTGATAGAAATTATTCAATTCATTTGAAATCCGTTTGATTTGAATCGAATATCTGAAGTCATCCATCCATCAAGAACTTCAGCTTAATTAGTACCATGCTGACATCAGCGGTCGGCTCATCCCGATGTAGGGACCAGTGCTGACATCAGCGGTCGGCTCATCCCGATGTAGGGACCAGGGTCCAACGAGGTGTGGATGCTGCGTTCAGGCAGCGCGAATGGTGTAATGGTGTATTCCCGCCTGATCAGCAAGAGGTGCGAGTTCGAGTCCCGCTTGACGCTAGAGTTTTAGTCGCAGCAATACATTGTTATGAGAGCTTACAACCTCGATATCAGCCACGTGAAGCTTAAAGGAAATGAATTGAATCGTTTCGATCGATAATTTTTTGGCGATCGATAATCGACCAAATAAGCTAAGGCCCCGTTTATACTTCGTCGCGGTGCGACGCGACGCCACGTATAGTGGCCATATTGATTGTGCGACGCGATCGATCAATTTGGCCTCATTGCGCGGCCATCGCGTCGCGCCGCGACGAAGTATAAACCGGGCCTAAGAGGGTCGTACCCTTCCAACCCGTTCAACTTTGTAAAACTGCAACCGAAGACAAAGCATGAACGACAAACCTGTGGCTGCTGCACTTGCTGAATCTGCTGCTGAGATGCGTGGTTGGCAGCCAACATGCATGTGGCCTGACATGTGCCGTCGCACTTCTGCCTGCACTCCACCTGATTGCCAGTTCGCTGGGTGCACGACGGTACACAGGCTCGAGAGCACGTCTCCGCGCAGTCCGATCTCTAGAACACGTCGTCTTTTTATTTATTTATTGAATTATTTATTTATCTAACTGCGTTTATTAGAAACCTTTCGTAAACACTAATGCATTCAGAAATATTTTTAAAAATTCATCTGAAACGCTGATGTGAGTGACCTTTAAAAACACTAATTTCCGAAGTATATTCATTACACATATTAGAATTATTTTAGATTCGCTCGAATGTTTCCGCCTTTTCGGCTTCTAATATTAATCTATCATAAATTCGGTCTAGTTAACCAATTCAATTAATGTAAAAATTAACACATTTGATATATTTATGCCAATAAAAGCTACTGTTAAAATTTCTAAGTTGTGAATAAATCGGAAGTTTGAGCTCGCGAAGTGTCAGATTAGCATTTTTATACCATTTTATTTCCGACAAAATTTTTCCTCTATAAGCCGTTTAAAAACTTCCGAAGAAATTCGAGATACCTGTAGAATAACCAAAATAAAATATAAATTTCAAATCCAAATTCGAAAGTTTTTGTACCGACAAACTTAAGGTTGTGCTATTTCGAGTTGCTATTCGGATGAATAGGAAGGAGATCAACTCGGAATCAACTGGCTGACGCAGTTCCTCGACAGAATCACGAAAGAAGGTAAGATGCCGGATGACAGGAGGAACAGCACCATAGTCCCCATCTTCAAGCGGAAGGGAGACGCTTCCGAATGCTCCAGCCACCAAGGGATCAAACTGATCTCACACACGATGAAGATCTACGAACGACTGGTCGACTCAAGGCTGAGAGAGATGGTACCCATCTCCCAGGTGCAGTGGGGCTTCATGCCTGAGAGGCACCACAGACGCCATCTTCATCGCTCGTGATGGAGAAATATCGGGAGAAACGAAAACCCTGCTACCTGGCATTCCTGGACCTCGAGAAGGCCTACGACAGGCTAGCTCTGGCCGTAATCTGGAATGCCCTTCGAGGGAGGGGTGTCCCGGAACGTCTGATCACGGTCATAAGGGACATGTACGAGGGCTCCAAAGCGGCGATACGAACTCCACACGGGGTGACAAGGAAAGTGGACATCACAGTGGGGGACACCAAGGGTCGGCACTGAGCCCGTTCCTCTTCCTGCTGACGCTTGACTCTATAGTGAACCACCTTGAGGAAGGCCCTCTCAGAACGATCCTCTACGCGGACGACATCGCCCTAGTAGCCGACAACCAGGAGGAGCTGAAGGAGAAGGTGCAGCTGTGGCAGAGAGCCCTCGCAGACAACGGCCTACAGCTGAACGTGAAGAAGACGAAGTTCTTCAGCTCTGAGCAGTGCGCTGGATCGATCCTAGACTGCCAAGGGGAAGCGATCGAGGAGGTGGAAGAATTCCGCTATCTCGGAAGTGACCTATCCGGGGAGGGAAGTGTGGACCAGGCGGTCAGGGGACGGATAAACGCAGCCTGGCTCAAGTGGAGGGAGTCCACGGGGATCCTCTGCGACCGTAGATGCTCCAGGACGCTCAAAGGCAAGCTCTATAGAACAGTTGTGAGACCTTCCCTCCTCTACGGCAGTGAGTGCTGGGCCCTGGGTAAGGCGCAGGAGCGGCAACTGCACGCGGCGGAGATGAGGATGCTGAGGTGGGCATGTGGATGGACCCGTCGGGACAGGGTGCGAAACGAGGATGATAGGGCAGTGATGAAGACAGCCCCGATCCAGCTGAAGATGAGAGAGCAGCGCCTGAGGTGCTATGGACACGTCCTCAGAAGACCAGAGGATCACCCCACAAGGTTGGCCCTAGATTTCGAGGCACCCGGAAAGCGTCCGAGAGGAGCCCCAAGGAAAAGATGGAAGGTCGTCACCAAGAGAGGTCTCGCCGAAGTCGGCGCCGCGGCAGATGATGCCCTTGATAGGATGAGGTGGCGACAGATCACAAGAACAGCGGACCCTGCGACTGCGCGGGACTAAACGCTCAGGAGAAGAAGAAGAAGAATTCGGATGAATAGGAGATGAATTATTCAATTACCACAGCAGAACGACTTCCCAAACGACTTTGAATTTTGTTCTAAGATTCTCGTAAGTTTAGTCTAGTAGTCTTTCAGCTCGTCTCCAGAGCTCCTTGTTCGACAGTTCCAGCAATAAATCGTCACAAATCAAAATTCCTTTAGAGATACCGAGAAGATTTGCAATGGATCAGGAAAGTTAATTTTTCTTTATTCTTTCGCAAACCATTTTGTGTAATTGGACTTCATTTGCTTTATACCCCACCGATCTACTCTTTCCTCAATATCTGCTTTTCCTTCTGAATAACAAAATCTAAGGTTGCCTTTACGGGCGCGTGGAGCGCAGTCGGAGGAGGCGCTGGCTGTCGTCTGCACCCGATACCAGGTTCCTGGTTCGAATTTCCCGCCTAGGCTAACCAAGCCTTCCATTCATCCAGGGTCGGTGAATTCTTACCAGGCTTGTCTGGGAAGGATAAAGCACTGACTTGTACATCGGCTGGCCACCGCAAGTCATTGTATGGCCAAATACGCATTCAATACGCCTCCACGACATCCCGTAGAATTAGAATGCGTGGCGCATCCCAAAGAGGATTGAATAACGCCGTCCTTTATCCTTTATCCCAAGGTTGCCTTTGATACCCGTACTGGTCACGACTCCAATTCATAGAGTAGGGGCTAAGTGGTCGTCTTTTCTTCTTATACAACCAGGTATATAGTTTAGTAGGATATTTGTAGATCCTCAAGCCTTGGGGTGAGTTATGGAACAATCATTCGAGTTTTTCTTTTGTCTGTTCCCCTAGAAGATCGCTTCGTCTAGGTAACGCTTTCTTTCTTATTTTCGGATTTTCTATCTCCAGTACGTGATATCCCTTGTCTGTACTTTACTTCTGATTTTTCAGAGATTTACTTCTTAGGCTAGCAGCTACTTCTGATTTTTAGGCGATTCCCTCCTGAATTAGCAGCTCTGAAGGATGAAGAATAAAAGACGGCGTTATTCAATCCCCTTTGGGATGCGCCACGCATTCTACTTCTATGGGATGTCTTGGTGGCGAGTTGAATGCGTATTTGGCCATACAATGACTTGCGGTGGCCAGCCGATGAACAAGTCAGCGCCATATCCTTCTCAGACAAGTCTGGTACCAATTTATCGACCCAGGAGGGATGGAAGGCTTGGTTGGCCTGGGCGGGAAATCCGAACCAGGAACCTGGTATCGGGTGCAGGCGACAGTCGGCGCCTCCTCCGACTGCGCTCCACGCACCAAGCTTTATAAATCAGATTTATAGTATTGGGCTTTCTGTCTTGGTGTTTTCATGTTTTAGAGATTATAGCCGTAATGCCGTTAGACATAGAAGCCGTGCTTCAGGCTTTCGCACAAAGGATTTGAACTCTTTAAATTTTACAGGATACTTTGTATGTTTTTTAAATTATTTATTTATTCTACGTGTTAGTGCTAAAAGCTCCTGTAAATTCATGGAATATAAAACTAATATGGAGAAATCCAAAGGGTTAAAACGGCAGAAGCTTCCGGTCTGACGTAATAACAAAAACAAATTCAAAAACATCAAAACGTTTTACGAAAAATTTCCTGAAACATCAAATCAATAAAATAGGAAATCATAGGAAATACGGCTTTAGAAAGAAAGCGCTGCATGCTGAAATAACAATCTCATGTCGAATTTCAAGCATGAATTTGTTCGCCCACGTATGCGAAGATATTATAGCTTTATCGACCATTTTTGTTAACATTTAGATTCTTACAGACACCACGCTTCCTACTCTCTTTGCTAATGACTGAAGCTCCAGTGCACACTATTCGTTCATGATCATGGCTACCATTCGACAACAGGAAGAGTAAAGCTCCGAATCTCATATGGGAAGCGAGAATCATGATAAACCCCTTAATTATGTAGCTCCTGGCTTGAATGTTGTATGGTGATTCTCGTTCCACCACCTCACAAACAATAAGAATCGTAACTCGCAACAGAAAATCTCATTACTCTCTTCAATGTTCAACTGTTTCTTAAGCTTGAAATAATAATTTATTGTTTCAGATATGGTATCGGCACTGAAGCATTAGCACGTTACAACTTCATCATCCTTATCTCAATATCATTATCATAATCTCTCTTCCAAAGTCTCTACTTTCTATTTTTGCAGTTGAGAGCTTTTTGCTGCGACCTTACGATTCATTGAAATTCGCATCAGAGATAAACATGGAATCGAGAAACACTCAAATTCCGTTAAATGTTATGCTTTTCTTCGATTACGTTCCTCTTCTTGTATAGCGCACAAACATGTGCAATAAATAAATAAATAAATAAATAAATAAATAAATAAATATTTCAAAAACCCATTTTTGGAACATCATCATGTAATAAGCTCCTCCCTATAGACGGAGCCTTTAATCCACTCCGATATATCGAACAGTTCAAGACCGACTATTGACACAGCTAGCTGGCGCCTCGTGAAGTGTTTCCGATTCGCCAAGTGTCCATAAACGGTTTGGCTGGATATCCCTAGTTCTGTCCACAATGACATCTCGACCAAATCGCTTCTGATTCCCCGAGTTTGAATGGGGAAGCCTTATCTCTTCCCAGAGATGAGAAGTTCTACCCTTTGCCGCTTATTCTTTGAGCTTGTTCTGAGTTTCAGAATCGAGTTTCTAAGTCAATCTCGCCGCAGCTGTTCTGTAATACATGATTGTCGTAGACAATTTTTCGAAGTTCGCTCGATTGTCACGTTCATGAAGTTATAGGCCCTTTTTTCTTTTTGTTGAAAAATCTAGAAGAAACGTGAAAAACGAGAACGAGAATCAACGAATTTTAATGAGTGACATAAGGCGCTTTCCAAAGCCTACAGGCATTTTCCTTAGGACGGCCTATAATTGTGACAGTTACGTGCGATTTA
Source organism: Heligmosomoides polygyrus bakeri (assembly GCA_947359475.1). Classification (NCBI taxonomy): domain Eukaryota; kingdom Metazoa; phylum Nematoda; class Chromadorea; order Rhabditida; family Heligmosomidae; genus Heligmosomoides; species Heligmosomoides polygyrus. Next base: position 4,874,277 of record OX375866.1, read on the forward strand.
AAAATCGTTATATTCGGAATTGAACTACAACCGCAATCATATAGCTAACTTGTCGAAATCAAGAAATCTGGAAAATTTGCACAAACTGAAAACACTACGTATGTGAAATTATGCTGGAATCCGCAGAATTGAAAGATGTTTAAAGTAGTATTATATCTAACTCAAAAACATGTGTTTCCCAATTTCATTTCTATTTCCTACATTTTTTATCGCTGGCCTTATTCCGTGTTAACTAGGGAAGGGTCTCAGACGTAGGTCTGAATGGGGAAAATAGACAGTGCTGCGAGAATCTCCACCCTTCATGTAGTAGAAAGACATGTATCGTTTTTGTTGAGTCGTTGAACCCAAAGAGCTACGGGCCCTTGAAAATGGGGGTACAGTATCGCACCGTCACCCCTACCCCATTACCTACCGTAATCGAACGAAATTTGGAAAACGGATGTCAGATTCGTGATCAGCACCCAAATAACACCCCTGGGCGAGACTTCTGGGGCCGGATTCATCAACAACTAAACCCGTGGGTATGCGGGGTATAAGGGGTAGAGATAAGATAAGAGCGAGATAGAGATAAGGTAAGACTCAGAGATGCAGGCTTCATCGTGCGTATCTCTACCCCCATACCGTGGGTTATTCGTTGATGAATTCGGCCCCTGGAGTCGTGAAAGTCGTGCCTTATGGCAGTCTAAATCAGCTTACTTCCTACACATCTCCTACACATTTATTTCACTCTAAATTGCCAAATAAAGGTTTCTGTGAGCTGTGCTTCATTCATTTTTCTCAGTTTCTGATTTATACAATGTTTTGTGTTTTTCAGCGAATGTTGAACAATGGCCTTACAACAGACACAGGCTACAGCAGGTACGGGTGACTAGAGATGTAGAGGTCATAATCACCGACTTCGCCCAAATCTTGTCCAGGGAGGTTATTTGGGGTGCTGATCACGAATCTGACATCCGTTTTTCAATTTTCGGCCGATTACGGTAGGTTACGGTAGGTTAGGGTGACTAGGGCCATCAAAGTCATAATCACCGACTTCGCCCAAACTTCTCCCGGGAAGGTTATTTGGGATGGGGATCGCGAATCTGACATCCGTTTTCCGTATTACCCTGGAGTATGTTAAATTACGGTAGGTAATGGTGATTAGTGGTGAGATCATGGTCACCGTTTTTGCCCATACTTCGCATTGAGCACGAATCTGATCCTTTTGACAATTTAGAGTAAAATAAATGTATAGGAGATGTGTAGGAAACAAACTGGTGAAGGAGGCAGCGGTTATGAAAAAATGCAAAAATAGTGCATAGCACGGGAGTCGAACATCTGGTCTAGCACCTTCCCCACCTTCGAGGGCCCGTAGCTCTTTTGATTCAAGGACTCAGCAAAAACGAAACTGTTTTTCTACTGTACGAAGGGTGGAGATTCTCGCAGTACTATCCATTTCGCCCGTGCAGATCTACGCCTGAGACCTAACCCTGGAAAGTACAGTAGCTGTTTTTTGCTTTCTGGGTGGTCTTTCACGTCACGTAAGTAGGACCGCAGCGAGGATCTGTCTTTCTTTTCCGCATTTTTTAGTGTGGTTGAATTGATGACCTCAAGAGTAATACATATCTTCACAGCTTTCGAAAATCATGAGGTATTTCAGGATCAGCATTATTTACAGCCCAGTCAAAATCCTCCCTAGTTTTCTACTCTAGAGGTCTCTTGGTTTATATCCAGTCCTGATTTTGTTCTTAACATAAATGATGGTTCTTTCTTCATAGTTGTTGACTTTTTTCCATTGTGGCCACCCGTAAAATAGGTAAATAATAAATAAACTCTGAAAAATTATTTTCAGCTTGTCTTTACGAAAATCTTCTTCATAAATACATAACTCAATGAAGAATGAGAAAACAATTAAGATAATACATACTGTTCAAAGCGCACTAACCAGTTCGGATCGTGAGCACTGCGGCTGGCAAGTGGGTGCTTGTTGGCATGTACAACTGGGTTGAAAGGTTGAGTACATCTGTAACGGTGAGAAGATAATATGAGATAATATATTTTATTTAAAAAATGCTAAATCCAAGATCCTTAATATTCTCGCCAAATTAATAAAGCGATATAAAACAATTGGATGAAGAAAAGGAAGAACATTTATTATCCAAAGCGTGATAGAAAAAGTTCAAAGTTGAGCAAAATATTATGGCTGATAACTTGGCAATTCCAAAGAAAATTGTTTCACGAGAAATATTTTATTCTATTAATTCACTTTTTTGAAGTTCCTTTTCTCTTGTTTATAAATCCATTGCTTGACATAAAAATTCTATTTTCACTGATTCGAAATCAGTCAATCCTTTCAGTATGCGCCACACATTTCGTTTCTGAGCACTTTCCTCCACGTTGTTTATAGAGGCGTTTGAAGAAATAATAATAAAGGATAAAAAGGATAAAGGACGATGTTACTCAATCCCTTCTGGGATGCGCCAGCGCATTCTACTTCTACGGGATGTCGTGGAGGCGACATGAATGCGTATTTGGCCATACAATGGCTTGCGGTGGCCAGCCGATGAACAAGTCAGCGCTCTATCCTTCCCAGACAAGTCTGGTACCAATTCACCGACCCCGGAGGGATGGAGGGCTTGGTTGGCCTGGGCAGGAAATCCGAACCAGGAACCTGGTATCGGGTGCACGCGACAGTCGCGCCTCCGACTGCGCTACACGCGTCCTTTGAAGAAATAATAATACAATAAACAATTAAACAATTATCATAATAGGTAATAGCTGTAACTAGAAAGAAAATTCGTAAAAGACGATACATAGGCATAGCATTGCTCTACGTACTGTGATTTTCATTAACGCGGTCTCGAAGCAAGCCAACGAGTTCCAGAAGGGGTTTTCTTTGTTAGGCGAAGGCGAGGCGTATATGTATGCCCATAAAAGGTCAAACATCTTCAGGCAATGTTGAGAAAGATGTCTGGACAACGTTAATTCGCGATTCTTCTCTGTAGCGTCTTTTAGGGATGGATAGTAATATTATACAGGGTGCGCCAAAATGATGGCGACAAGTTATTCAAAACGCCGAAAGCGAAAATGCAGCACTTTCGAGAAACCAACGATGCGATGTTTATTAGTTCATTGTGAACTATACACAACATTGAGATTCGAATATCTCTCCATCGGCGTCGATACAGGCTTTGAGACACTTCGGGAAGGCATCGACGGCGGCACGCAGGTATGGCGCATCGAGCTCATCCCACGCCTTCTGGAGAGCTTCCTTCAAAGAATCCCCGGAGCGGTGAGGTTTTCCGCAGGCTTTGGTTTTCAGAACTGCCCAGACAGTGTAATCCATCGGATTCAAATCGGGAGAGTTGGCTGGCCACTCGTGGAGGCTGATGGAGGCCGGAAAGTTGCTTTTGCATCAGTCCTGAATCATTCTCGACCTGTGAGCTGGAGCTCCATCTTGTTGGAAGATCCAGGAGCGGTTTCCAAAGTGAGGCACTAGCTCAGGGTAACAGTTCGTCCTTCAGAAGGTTCAAATAGTTCTTCCTGATCTCCATTTCTCGCGACGTACGGCGGACCCAGCGCGCCGGGCACCTGAGAATTCGTTCACATACCTTCTTCCGTAGTTGCCTCATAAACGTATCTTCTTTGCCCTAGCTATTATCCTTGGTTCCTAGGTCTTCGTAGTGTCTGATGGATCTATATAGAACACTTCGATGAAGTCCAAGACGCTGGTGAATGTCGCGTGCCGAGAAGTCTTGAAGGTAAAGTTTAGTGATTGAAGCACGGTGGCAAGAACGTTTCACATTCTTGAAAAACAACCTATTTTTATGCTTCATTGAGATAACCATAAACAAATTGATGCAGAGAAACAATAAAAGCACAGAAAAAAGCAGACGCTCCGAATAGGAGGTGAAATTGTTCGTGCATCTGCCGTTGCCATAATTTTGGCGCACCCTGTACATTAGAAGGAGAAGGCGATTACCTGGAGTGGCTTCAAACAATTGCAGAAGGACGAGCATCCGCAGTTTCGCTTCGCTCGGCGAGCCTGAATAACAGTACGTGATGAAAATTATTAATAAAATCCGATATTTAGCGTTTTATGCTAATCCTCAAACAGATATTGAACTTTATTCTATGGTTGGGCACGTGGTAGCGCAGTTGAAGGAGGCGCCGGCTGTCGCGTACACGAGTCGAGATTCTTGGTTCGTATTTCCCACCCAGGCAGCTAAACCTTCCATTGCTCAGTGATTGCTGAATTGGTATCAGGTTGGTCTTGAAACGATAAAACACAGACTTGTCCGCCGGCTGGCCACCGCAATTCACTGCATATGCATAGGCCTAATACATATTCGGCCTTCCTGTAAAGACGAATTTGTGGCGCATCCCAGAAGAAAGTTGTTAACAACTTCCTTTTACCATCTGTTCTTCATTCACTAGAGAAGGGCTAAAAAAATTCAAGCAAATTCTAGAATTATCCTACAGTATATGTACAATGTGTCAGAAAAAAACGTCACCACTATTTGAATCGTCTTGTAAATTATTAGGTGCAAGTCTACATAGGAGTTTACTATGCATTTCTTTTAAATCTGACAGTTTTAGACCACCCAAAACAGGCGTATACCTCCTACTACAGCTACAGGCTATGTTTATCCAAGCTTAACGTTTTGATGGGCGCGTGTAGCGCAGTCGGAGGACGCGCCGACAGTCGCTTGCACCCGATACCAGGTTCCTGGTTCGGATTTCTCGCCCAGGCCAACCAAGCCTTCCATCCCTCCGGGGTCGTTGAATTGGAACCAGACTTGTCTGGGAAGGATAAAGCGCTGACTTGTTCATCGGCTGGCCACCGCAAGTTATTGTATGGCCAAATACGCATTCAACTCGCCTCCACGACATCCCGTAGTAGCAGAGTGCGTGGCGCATCCCAAAGGGGATTGAATAACGCCGCCCTTTATCCTTTATCCTTTTATCCTTTATATGTGCAGTGTGTTAGAAAAAAAACGTCGCCACTCTTTGAATCTTTGAATCATCTTGAAAATTATTAGGTGCAAGTCTAGATAGGAGTTCGCTATGTATTTCTTTCAAATCTGACAGTTTCAGACCACCCAAAACAGGCGTATACTTCCTACTACACTTATGGGCTATACTTTTTCGAGCTCAACGTTTTGATTCCACAAGCTTTTGGAATAAATCCTCGCACTTTGTGGCAGAAAACAGGGTGGATTCTTCCTAGAGCTCCACATATTACCACTCATTGAGCTGCAGTGAAATCCTATAATTCCATTTTGAAAATCGCAAAGGCAACGCTGCGCTACCTGTTGAAATCCTTTTTATTTTTATGGTTACTGCAAATTTTACTGGCCATGAGTTGCGCTATTGGGGGAGGCATCAGGTGCTTCCACAACTTCGACTCGATTCAAGGTTCGTACCACACCACGTCTTATACCCCCCGAAGTTGACGATTTGGTAACGGAGTTGCCTTGAAAAAAAAAATTTTCTTATTTTTTATCGATTGGTTGGTCACAACAGGTCATTGTGTTGGCCCGGTAGGCGTTTAGACTGCGTCCACGATCCATCGAATTAGAATGCATGGCGCATTCCGCAACGGAACTGATTAATGCCGAACTTCAATCTCATCCCTTCTAGCCTTATCTTAAAAGTTTTGCTGTCCTGCTGTTTAAGTTGTATAACACTTCATTCTTCTGAACAAATTAGAACAGTGCATATTTAGATAAAATCTTGTATAATGTTTATAAACTTTTATTATGTAACTGTTTAATAAACGAATAGCTCTAGAATTATAATGCCTCTTTACTTCACTGATGAGCCCCGGAGAGATGCTATAGTATTATAAATAAGGGTCTGAATGAAGATGGCAAAACGAACCGTAAAAGTTTATTGTCACTTTTTCATAGTTTTCAAATAAATTTATTCGCTGTCGGGTTCAAATCTTCACTGAAGTTTTTTTTTTTTCGCTCAAAGCTCTGCTTCGCCATGACGAACCTAATGCGCATTTTTAAAAATACCGGGCAATAACCGACAGTGATACGGTTCGATTTCACCAACTCTACCCAAAGTTATCCTTAACTTCAGAAGCAAAAACGGCTGCACGATGATGAAGAAGATCCAACCAAAGAATGGCCAGGACCCTCTCGGTCAGTTTCGGAGTCTAATTTCAAGGTCAGCCGCCGGTCGAATGTTTGACGAGAGCGTGTGAGCACCCCGAAACTTTCAGCTCTGAATGGGCAGACTGAATAGGGAACGACGGCGGCGCACACACTCACACAGTCGCCCACGCTAAGCCGCTGTCGCGAAAAACTCGACGTCTCCGACGATGCTCGAGTGTCTTCAAAAACGCCTTTAGCAAATCGATAATCGATTATTATCGACCTGTTCGATCTGATTAGTGCCATAATGACCCATATGAGCATTTCAAGTAGGTCTTCTACCAGTGCCTATCAGAGAGCTAGGATCATTTTAAGGCATAAAAGCTCAGCCAAATCCCTAAGGAACCTTCATGCTCTCCGAAAATACGGTAAGAGGTCCAAGATGGCTTCTACTCCAACCGGAGTAGCCGTTGCTCCGGTCACTATTCGTCCCCGCGTCGTTGGTCGTGATGCAACACTCGAAAACCCGCGCGCGAACACTGTGCAAACAGCCGGGCTAACCACCGAATCCCTCCCTGACAGTCACCGGAGCCCGACGGACGAGCTTCAGGAGGCCTATTAGCGCTCTGGACAAGCGCTTAGCACTTGACTTAGCTCCGGGCACTTGAAAAGGATGTATTTTTGGTTTTTTCGCTGACAGAAATAACCCAGGACGCAGGCTTGATGTATGGGACGAGTTCAAGTATATGTCAAGTAGACGTGGACAAGTTTTCCGCCTTTCTCCTCTATCTTCAAAACAGCCTCATGAGTCACGTGCATGGCGCATACTTAAGAAATCAACGCACTTCTCTAGAGACAAGGCTACGCTTCCCAAATAGACAACAGAAGTCGAACTTGTGTGACCGGAGTTCTATGTGTTACACTGCTGTACCTCATGTAGCTCAGTCGGAGAAGGCGCCGGATCTCGCAGGCACCGCGAATCAATTCGAAGCTTAAATCTCGAGATGGCCAAACGAGCTTTCGATCCCCCCTGGGTCCAAGAATTGTCACTGGCCTTGCTTATAGAAGACGCGAAGCCCGGAATTGTCCACCGTTTGGCCATCTCAGCTCAGTGTGAAGACCAGGTATGCATTCATACTGTCTTCCCGATATTCAGCAGAAGTAGAATGCACGGCGGATCCCATACAGGAACTGATTGAATCCCACCTCTACCTTCATCTTTAGGTGCCTTAAGCGGTCCGAATTCGGTAGATAGACCTTTCTGGAGCCGGATTCATCAACGACTAACCCGCGGGTATAAGGGGTAGAGATACCCGCGATGATGCATTCATCTCTATCCCTTATCTTAACTCGACCCTTTATACCTCGCATACGCGCCCATTTAATTGTTGATGAATCTAATCCCTTGAGCTTTATTTGGGCTGAAAGGGACTAGTCCTGTTCAATCAAGAGCCTACCAGTGAAATCGCCTGGCGCAACTGCAGGAGGCGCTCGCTCAAGTCGAGTTGAGTACAATTCCGGGCGAAGTCTATGGGGGTTTTTCATTCCAGAGAGATTTATAAATTAGTACCGCCTGTCTGAGGAAAAAACTGCACATTTAATCAACAACTGGCCTCTAAAAATGATTGAATGGATATAAGACGTGTCGTGGCGCAGCGGGAGGAGGCGCAGGTTGTCCAGTGCACACGATTCCATATCCTTGGTTCAGATTTACCGCCCAGGCCGAAGGGACCTTCTGTCGTCCGGGGTCGGTGAATTGGTATGAGACTCAGCTTAGAGAGCAAAAGAGTGATTTGCCCATCGTCCAGCCACTGCAAGTAAGGCCAAATACCCAATCAAATCGCCTACACGACATCCTGTAGAAGTAGAATACGTGGCGCAAACCAAACAAGGATTAACGCCGTCCTTTATCCTCACTGTTATACATTTAAGGGGCTTCAACATCTTGCATTGCATTGAGGCGAGGATCGCCTCGTTCAATCCCAATTTGGGATGCGCCACGCGTCCTACTTCTACATGATATCGTGGAGGCAGTTTGAAGAAGTATTTGTTCTACTACCCCCTCATATAAGGTGGCTAGACAGTCGAACAACCCAGTTGTTTACCATTCCCATACAAGTTTGGTAGCGAAGTGCCGACCGCGGAGGGATGGAAGGCGTCAAATCGGTACTATATGGAAGTCGTCCCTGGGCGGGTCAGGAAACCTCTACTGGTTTTATCCCTCTCACAGAATTTTAGTATGTGACCAGAATCAACTCATGCTACCACCAGAGTGGTTTTCTTTATAAACAAGGTGAATATAGGGATGAACGACTCCACCGTCATTCCTTGCTTGAGATGAAAGATGCTTGGGATTAACCTCTATGGGAAGTCGTGGAGTTTATTCGAAGGCGTATTCGGCCTATTCAAGACCTCCGGTGGCCAGTAAATCAGTGTTGTACCTTTCCCAGGCAGATCTGGTACCAATACATCGCCACCAGAGGGATGGAAGGCTGGCCTGGGCGGGATCCGAACCAAAAACCACGATTCGGGTCGCGGTGTCTGCAGAACCTCCAACTGCGCCATCACGCATCACAACATTATCCTCTCGCAGATTCAACCCACGAAAACCAACCTTGGTTCTACCACCGATGGGCCACCAGAACCGCTTCACTTTCACCTAATCTACTCTAAATATTCCCCTAAACCAACCGCACCAGGCCAGCCCGCCTCCAGCCAGTTCAGTGGAGCGGACGGCGGTCAGCCGCTTCAGTTTCGCTTGAGTGTGTACAAAAAGTGCACAGGAGCCAATCGCTGACAAAAACACGGACGGAACGCGATAAAAAGGGGAATTTCGCCCGAAATAGCCACCGCGATACAAAGGAGCACAAGCAGCCAAAGCTGCTCAACGACTAGGACAACGTCACGGTCGGCAGCTGCCGTAAAAAGCCATCGGACACAGAAAAACGCCGTCGATGAGAGGAGAGCCGCGCGGCTGGCGGTCGACCGTTGAGAAAGGCCACGTGTCAACATAGAATGCATTGTCTTGCGGTTTTTTGGGTAAAGGAAAAGGCAGCGTTAACCAATCCCTTTTTGGGACCCGCCACGCATTGTAGTTGAACTGGATCTCGTGGAGGAACTTGAATAGGTATTAAGCCTATACAATGACATGTGGTGGCCAGTCGGAAGACAAGTCAGTGTCATGTCCTTTCCAAAGAGGCCCAGTACCAAGTCTCCGACCCAGTAGGGATGAAAGAGTTTGTTGGGCGGAGCGGAGATTCCGAAGCAAAAACCTTAAATTGACAGATGGCACTTCCCCCAACGGCTCCTACCAAAAAACGCAGCTTTTAGAATTTTCAGTAATCACCAAGATTTTAGAGCAATTACCACACCTTTAAGGGCAATTACCAAAAAAGAGCAGATTTCGAATTCGGTACATGTCGGGAAGACGCACTGTGCGGTGCGGGAACGCAAGTTGACCCTACCTCAGTCGCGGCAGCTAACCATTTGCCCTGCCTGTGTGCCTGAGCCAGGCCGGTTCCTGATTGGATGCCGCGGTTACGGTAAGAGTAACGGCGCATTCCCGCACCCCTTCGGTGCGTCTTCGTGACAAGTATTGTTGTTTCTTTGAATTGAATGTGCGAGGAAGGTAGTCTAACATTGATATAAGCAAGATTAAGAAAGAGGAATTGTAGGAAAAGTCCACTTTTTCATGGAAAATCCATCTCATATTGGAAGGTCTTCTTTCAACGATGAGCATATGTACATGAAACTGCCTAGATTACATCAGTACAGCATCAATGCACCCTTTCAGGCTTCTTACGAATTCCACTGCATGTGGAGTATATGGCACATCATAGAAACTGAAGCATCAAAAACTGCATCGATGTAGGGTTTCGCAAACATATTTCTCTTATTACTCAAGCGAGCGGAAGCCCTAAACGAAGGATATAACCTAATTCGTGACGGCGGGCGCCAGAAAAGTCGACTCAAGGTTGGAGATGTTTTTCAGAATGCGCCATACATTTCCCATCTACCCGGAGACTCTTGGGGCTAGGGTACTGCACCTAAACATGACGCTGCTACAGAATTCTCTCGCAACATTGCGCTATTCTAGCGATTACTAAGCCCCTTTATATTTCTATTTGGGGCACGTGTAGCGCAGCTGATAAGAGGCGTCGGTTCCCTGAACTATCTCTAGGTTCGAGAACAGCCCATAATAACGCTTCGCTCCTCCAGGATAGGAGAAGTGGTAAAATGCCTGTTTGGGAAGCATAATCGGTTGCCGAGTTATTCATTGCGGATGCCAAATATGCGTTCAAAATTCCTTCATGATGCCCTGAAAAGTGGAATGCACGGCGCATTCCTTAGTCCTTTTCAACCTATTTCAAGCCAAACCTCTAATGATATATCTGATGCTGAAGCTTCCTGTTCTAGTGAGGTGGTAATACGAGACCAATCGTCGGAAACTCAGCGCAGGTGGCGCATGTCTGTGACACGTCTTCTGAGTCACATGGCACGACGCCTTGGAAAAGCCTCAGTCAGACGGGCATACCCTAGTTCTTTTATATACAGTTGCATCTTTGCGGATTTACGTATACAATTCCTGCCCCTTTCAAACGCCTCCACAGATCCTGCAGGAAATAAAGTGCATGGCGCATCCTAAACACTCAGCGCGGTGAGAGCGTGGTCACCCTACCAAGTGTAGCACGTGTTTGCTGTTACAACACTCTTAATATTGAATCTGATGTGATTCTTTTAGGCTAAAGCTATGCGGTCGTTGTTGAACATATGTCTTTTCAGGATGCGCCGTGCATTATGCTTCAATACAGGATCACCGGGAAGAACCGTTTACTGTCATACCTAGCCTGAAAGTAGCCTTGAAAGTCTAAACTTTCTGTACTTTTAAAAGCAGGTAAGCCACTCCAAACTGTAGACAATTCAAGGCTGGCTCATGTGTGATTCAGGGAGTACGACATCTGTGACTCCATCGCTAACTGCAGTTGTTCCAGCTCACCAAATGAGCCAGCGCTGAACCTAACCGGGAGCATGGTACGGCTGACCGGTAAACACTAAAAGGACAGCGCAAACAAGCCGGCGAGCCGACAAACACAACGAAAATAAACGATTTAGGTGAGTTCAGACGACGTGCGTGTGTTTGCCGTGCACTTGAGACCGCTACTGGACTGGAAGACCCGGGACCCGGGTTCGGTTCGATAAACCACCACTACAAGTGTTTTCAGCCTGGAAATTGTGAAGGAATGTGAGTTGAACTCGATTAAGTCGAGCATTTCCGAAGGCCTCCAGATCCCAATAAGCTTACAGGTCCCATTGAAGGACGCTATCTCTCCTGGAGTGCGCCATGCAGTGCGGTTTTATATCAATAGATAAATTTCGATGTTCTAATCTCTTCATATAACACATAGCGCCCGCTTTCACGAAAGAAAATATAAGAAAGAACAAGGATTAGGATTTGAAAGCTCATTAGGATTCGACAAGTTTGAAAGTCTCCTAAAAGTAGATAATTTTTGAAATATAATTATAGCCCGACATCTCGAAACAGCAAAGTTTAAAATTACAAAACTCTTTAAAAAGTAGTGGAACATGAAAGAAGCTGAATTCAGAAAGTAGGAAAACTTTTAAAAAAATGGTACTAGTCGTGAATGTGGCCTACCCAGTGAGGGAAATGCATCGGACCAATCAAGCCACATCGAATAGGAATATATCCAGAAGGTCGTTGTGCCCTGATTGGCTAGCCTCTCTTCGGCCGGTGTTCTGATTGGATGTCGTGTTTCTGCCTCTTCATGTAAGACACATTAATGGCTAATACCGAGGGAATATGTCGCGAAGATGGGCAGCATTAGAAGGTGAGTGCGAGCCAGCCAATCAGATCGTATCAAATTGGCGTGCCATTATGAGAGGGCGTGAATGGTCAGAGCCCCGATTAGCTGGCGTTACTCTGCCGAGGCCCTGTTTAGTTGTGATTGGCTAACGCTCCTCCACCTCCCAATGCTGCCCATCTTTGCGACATGAACCGTGTTATCAACTAAAGATGCGGCTCTAAGGGATGAGCCATGACATTGTCATCCGTTCAAGGATGCAGAACGCTGGATTGAGTGGTTGAACTTCGTTTATCAAATTCGTTGGTTCTATAACGGCTTCATTCAACTTTTCAGCACCTGGAGAAACTTCGAACTCTAGAACTCTCCCCTAGGGTCCGTGTTTCTCCAGATGCTGAGAAGCTGATTGAAGACAGCAGAGCACAGCTATGAAGAACAGCGATCAACTGCGGGTGAACTACGGGTCCATGTAGCTACACAATTTACGCATTCAGAAGCACTTAAACCCTTATTCGGGAGCGGTCAATCCCCGACTGACTCACCTGGGAATCATCCGGTCCGAAAAGGCAGCGAGCAGCGCTCAGCGCTTAGTCACAGGTGTCGCTTGCGCACCGTGAAGGCTGTGGTTGCACAAGGGCTTTCTGTGTAACCAACACCGCACCGAGCAGGAGCTACTGGGTCCATTTGTTGCAGCTGCACCCAGAGGAAGGTCAGTCAACTGGTGTAGGGAACTGCAACCCAGCAAGGCAAACCTCAAAATCCCCATTTTTAAATTCGTTTAAATCGGTGAGAAAATTTCTTTTCTGATCTTTAGAAACAGTAGGTACTTGTAAGAAGCCTCTCCGTTATCAGTGGGCAGCCCGAAACAAAGAGCGTAAAAAATCATTTCAAAATCACGAAAGTCATTCGCACAAAACAAACAAAAATAAGTTGAAACTAAGAGAACGGAAGGTCTCTTACAGCTCTTACTTCAAATAACTCTAGGATAGAAAGAGGGAGAAGAAGAAGACGACGACGACGAAAGAGAAGAAAGAGAAAGAGAATGTCGACGGAGAAGGAGAAAATTACGAAGGCGAAAACAAGAAAATGAAGAAGAAAAAGGAAGAATAATAGGATTACAAAGAAGAAATAGAAGAATGAGAAGAAGATGTTGAAGGATGTTGAAGGAGAACACGAAGAAGAAGACGACCATGGTGAGGAGGAAGAAGAGGAAGAGAAAGAATAAGGGGAAGAAGGCGGTGACGACGAGAAGAAGGGAATAATAAGAAGAATACGATGAAGAAGAAGAAAGGGGAGGAGAAGCGGGGAAAAGAGGGAACAAGAAGAATGAGAAGAGGAAGAAAAAAGATGAAAAGGAAAAAAGAAAGAAGACGATAATAGCTGAGAAGATGGTGAAGACGAAGAAGAAGACGATAATTACGTAGAGAATAGAATAGGATGGGAAGACGTAAAAAAAGAAAAAGAAAACAAGGAAGAGGAAGTCGAAGAGGAAAAGGAAGGAATAATGATAAGAAAATGTAAAAAAAGGAAAGAAAGTGAAGAAGAAGGAAGAAGAATGAAAAGAAAAAGAAAAAGAATAACCAAACGGAAGAAAGGAGAGAGGGTAGTGATGGCGAGAAGATTTCGAAGACAGAGAGGAAGACTGGGAAGAAGACGAAGTATATGACAGCGGAATGAGAAAGAAGGAGAAAAGAAGAAAGAAGAGGAAAGAATAATAATAACAAGACGACGAAGAAGAAAAGGGGAGAAAAGGAAGGAAGAAGACGACGACGAGTAGGGAGAGGAAGGAATTATAATAACAAGAAGATGAAAGGGTGAGAAGAAGAGGGAATAATATGAAGAAGAAAGATCAAAACCGAAGAAAAGAGAGAGATGATGATAGCGAAAGAGATTGCGAAGGCAAAGAAGAAGAAGATGACGACGATGTGGAAGAAGAGAAAGATGAAGAGACATGAAGGTGAAGACGACGATGAAGACGAAGAAGGAGTAAGAAGAACAGATAAGAAGAAGGGATAAGGTGAAAAAGAGGAAAAAAGAAGAAAAGGATGACGACTACGAGGAAGAAGCGAACGATGAAGAAGCACAAAGATGAAGATGACAGTGAAGACGAAGAAGGAGAAACTGAAGAATAAGGAGGAATAATAAGAAGAACAATGATAAGGAGTAGAGAAAATAAGAAAGGAAGAGATGAAAAAGAGGGAAAAGAAGGAAAATGGGAAGTAACGTCTCCATCTAACCATCGTGAAGCAAATAATTGATAATCTAAGAAGTAAGCTATCTACTTAGCTAAAGGCATATGCTCAGATAACTAAACAAAAGTCTAACGGCTATAGTAGCCTTAAACAATAGTCTTAAGTGAGATTATTGATCCCCGTAATGTGTAGTTCCGGTCGCCAGATTTCGATGACGGGCTGATCTGTTTGATGGTTTAAGGACCGCCGAGTGTCGGACGGAGTGGACAGCTCGTGGCCGATGGTTGACGCGTTCGATGAAGAAACACTGGGCAGCTCTGTGAAGGTGTACAGTTTCGAAAGCCCTTAGTTCAAATTTTTCAATTCCGTGGTAATTTCTAAGGCGACAAAGGCAGGACTCGATATCTAAGCTAATCTAGCTTTCTTTGGAGTTATCTTGGTATTCTAGCTCCTTCCTCTGGTCCTACGGTAGGCTCCGGTCGGGCTCTGAAGAAGACAATTTCGTCGAAGCGTTAGCCAGAACTACATGGTTTTGGGTGCTTCCGAATTTGTTCTTCCAAGTATATTCGTCCTTCTGGCGTAGAAGCCTACGCTTTAGCAATACTTTCCAACTCCAACAGGTATTCTAGGTATACAACGATCAAAGTTATTGGAATAAAAATGATGAAAAGGATAATAGGTAAATGTCGTCTCTAGTAAACGCCTTTACAGCATACGCAGTAGAAATTTTAAAAAATTCCGGTTCTTCAAAAAAATACGCAGTAGACAAAAAAAATTGGGTCGGTAACCCATATTCTACTCGGCACGGCAGATCCACTCCCTCACCTAAGACTATAAGGATAAATGATAAAGAATAGCGATATTCAATCCATTTTCGGATGCGCCACGCATTCTTCTTCCACGGGATATCCTTGAAGTAATTCGAAGGTGTATTCGACCTATGCACTGACTTGCGGAGGCCAGCCGATGAACAAGTCAGCAATCTATCCTTCCCGGACAAGTCTAGCCTTTTCCGGATCACTATTTCAAATGACAAGAGTGGACCTCAGTGGTGTAATCGGAAGTACATAGTTTCCAGCAGCTTCTCTCTTCTGTAACTGATAGTATTAGATCGAACCGAAACTTCCACCACTTCACTGTGCTGGATGTCCGCAGTTTACTACGCGAATTGATGGGAGTTTTTGGAACCGTTGCGTACAGAAAAGCATAAAATTTGTAATGTATGCAATGTAAACACCGGCAGAATAACTGAATCTATCTCAGTCGGAAGGAGGTCTCCCATCCCTTTTCCTGAATTTCTCGCAGTGCTTAAGCTACTGACAAATGATAGCTCTCACGTGAGCTCACAGAATGTGGCGTCTTGTCGTGGAGTACTGGCACCGTGGCGTTGCCCCTCCCTACTAGGATAAACCTCAATAATATTGTGTTAGTGGGCGGGTGTAATGCAGTTGGATGAGACGCCGACTGTTGCCTGCACCCGATACCAGGTTCCTGCTTCGGATTTCCCGCCCAGGCCAACCAAGCCTTCCATCCCTCCGGGGTCGGCGAATTGCTGTCAGACTTGTCTGGGAAGGATAGATCGCTGACTTGTTCATCGGCTGGCCACCGCAAGTCATTGTATGGCCAAATACGCATACATGTCGCCTCCACGAAATCCCGTAGAAGTAGAATGCGTGGCGCATCCCAAAAGGGATTGAGTAACGCCTTCTTTTATCCTTTTATCGTTTAATTTTGTGTTAAAGGAAAACTCAGTATGACTTTCTTTCAAATTTTTTAATACACCTGCCGCAATAATTGAACAAGCACGCTGCTTGAAATTTTATAACAATTTTATTTTAGGAAAATAATGAGTTCAGTTTAGCTTCAAAGCCATGAGGACAGCAATCATTTAATGCACCAAAAAAGATTGCGCCGCGCACTCGACTGACTCGTGCCGGTTTCTGTTTGATTGACATCGTAAGTGCTGCTTACTTCTAACAGGGATATGAAGATACTTGGGTTTTATAGGGACACTTGCTACACCTTTGAGCTAGCAGTCGTCAGCTGATAACAGGCTCTAACGGATATTTCGCTTTTGAATTGGTGTTTCTTCAAGAATGGCGGCGTTAGTCAATTCCTTTGCGGTATGAGCCATGCATTCCACTTCTATGGCATATCGTGGATGTGTTTCGTTTCCGCCTTTGGCCCATCCAATGAATGGCGATGGCCAGCCGATTAGTAGGGTAGCGTTTTTCCTTTTCGGAGAAATCTGGTAGTAATTTATCCACCCTGAAGGGATGGAATGGATTGTTGGCCTAGGCGGAACCAGCAACTCGCGATTCGGCGAGCATGTGACAGCCGACGCGTCTTCCGACTGCGCCACCACGCTCCAGCAACAAAATATCGAATGAATGAACAGCGCAGCTTCTACAGATGAAGGAACTGGTTCCTGCTATAGCACTGAACCAGTTAGTGCCTTTCACGTCGCCGAGTGGAGCTGCCGTCTCATTAGATACACATACGTGCGTTTCTTTGACCGGAATTTTTATTTCAAAAAATAATTTAAAAATATCGGCAAAACTGCGAATTAATGGTCTTCGACTAAAGCGTAATATATTCCAAAGAACTTACAGCGTTGACAAAAGCGGCCGTAAGCAGCAATAAGAGTAGCAGTCGCATAGTCGCCAGTGTAGTGCTAGTAGGACGAGCTTCAAACTCGCAACGGCGGTCAGCGAAGAGGTAGGACGGAGGATCGGTCACCTAGTGACTCCCTCACTCGCTCTGTCGGTCTCGGTCGGTCGGACGGTCGGTCAGTCGGGAGAATGTCGCAAGGCGGAGGAGGCGGAGCGCTGCGCGAGTCAAGCGGACGAACGGACGAACAGTGTCGACCAAAAACAAAGGCGAAAGCGCTGAGAAATGCTCGCCTCGTCTGGTCCAAGTGGCCGATGCATCGCTCCGGAGAACAGGCGGCCATGAAGTGCTTGTCCAGCACTTCGTTCTGGAGTCGGCTGACCAGTGCTCTTCAACTGCCATGCGGTGTAAACGCGCCGGCGACGATCATTGGATGCTTCGCACTCCTGGCGCGAAATCCTGAACGTTTTTCTGGATCGACAAACCGAAGAGAAAAGCCAGTCTTTCAAGAATTCACAGGAGACCGTCAGTGGAGGAAGGATCTCCCTTGGATGCGCCACGCATTACATCTTCACATCAGCTGTGAAAGTGCATTTAGACCCATTCCATTTTAAACTGAGCACTTTTAAACCATCGACCATCTTCCGTATTCGGCAGACTTTCCTTCTACAGGCTGTCACTTTTTCAAGCAGTTCGACGTTTTTATGGGCGAGGAACGCCTGCGAAGCCAGGAAGATGCGAAAATGGCATTCGACGATTTCATGGCCTCTCCAGGATTTTACGCTGCTGAAATATCTAAATCAGTCCCTTACTGGCAAAATTGTGTAAATTTTCGTATTGGTTATTTCGATGGAAAAGCTCTCTTCTGTAGCGAGTTAGGTACATGTCGCGTAGGTGAGCAGCACTGTAGATGGAAGCGCGCCAGCCAATGATAACCAAACCGAACATATGCCAGGACATCAGGGTATCGACTGAATCCGCCCCTCTGAATGGCATGCCCATTCAATGCAGTCTGATTGGTTTAGGCGTTCCCACCTACCAATGCTGCTCACCTAAGCGACATATACCGCGAGTTATTTCAATGTAGTTGCTTCAGTACGGCCATTATTTTTGCCCTACCCTAGTATTATTAGGTTGGCCGAAAAGTTCTGACGGTTTTTGTTTTTCTGCAACCGCCTTCCGTTCATTTATTGCTGAATCAATATTCAACTTACTTCCCTTTTTCCTATGACACCTAATACGGAATTCTTCACAATATCTGTTTGAATAGTTTATACCTATACTAAATATTATGTTTCTTCGAGGACTTATTGAAGCATGTCGAAAGAGCAGTTCTTAACGATATTTTATTTCAATTTCAAACTGGGCCAATCCGCCTTCGAAACAGCCCGACAAGTCAACCATGTGTGGGTGTCGAATGGTGCTGGAGAAAAGACCGATTTGAGTGCAAAGATGGTTCGAGAAATCTCGTTCCGGAGATTCCAACCTTGATGATGCATCCTGAAGCGGCAGACCTCAAGCAATGTAGGACGACGGTCTGGGGCCGGATTCATCAACGACTTAGGTAACTTTAACGGAGAGTTGTAAGCGAAAAGCTCAGACAACGCGGCTTATCGCTCACCAGATCGCTTGATAAGCCGCGTTATCTGAGCTTTTCGCTTACAACTCTCCGTTAAAGTTACGTAAGTCGTTGATGAAACCGGCACCTGAAGGCATTCGTGGAAGGTTACTCATCACAAACAGTCCGTGAGATTATGGAAGGTCTAGAAGTCTGTAAAGCTGCTGTTACAGATGGTTCAAAACGCCTCGGAAAGGTGAAAAAGCTCGAAAAGGGGCCTCGCTATTTGGGTGATTGTCAGAGTTTGTCCGTTTCGGAATCTGCTCTTCTTTGCTTCTCCGGAATCGAAGCATTTCGTTTCTGGATTGGATCGTGACATTTGATGAAAAGTGGAAGTCAGTGGGTTGATGTCGACGAACCCCCCCCCAGGCACTTCCCAAAGCCGAAATCCCACCAGGTAAAGACGATGACAGCAGTGTGGTGGTCAGCGGCTGGCGAGATTCACTACAACTTTCTGGAACCACGCCGAACCATCACAGCAAAGTCCTACAGTGACGGAATTGAGACGAGATGTGCCGGGAATTGCGTGAACTGCAGCCGGCACTGGTCCACAGAAGAGGTTTCATTCTTCTGCACAACAATGCCCACCCACACGGTTTGCAAATCACCCATGCGAAAATTAAACGAATGGGGGTTGAAGTTCTGCCTCACCCACCATACTCAAAACACCCTGCGCCAACCGAATATCACCTCTCTAAGCACTTTCAGTACTCCCTCGCTGGTAGAACTGCCGCAAATCAGGATCACGCTAAAACAGGCTTTCTAGAATCTGTCGCATCTCGACCACCCAGTTTTTTTTCTGATGGAAAACGGTCAACCAGTATCGCGCTTGAAAAAGGGTGCTGACTCGAAATGTT
Organism: Heligmosomoides polygyrus bakeri; assembly: GCA_947359475.1. Lineage (NCBI taxonomy): Eukaryota > Metazoa > Nematoda > Chromadorea > Rhabditida > Heligmosomidae > Heligmosomoides > Heligmosomoides polygyrus. Next base: position 4,893,456 of record OX375866.1, read on the forward strand.
CTTATCACGGTTGAATCCGATGAGTATGAAGAAAGTCATGATCATTTGAAGTGAACCAGTCAAAATCGCCAGAATTTTCCGGCCAACCTAATACAATGGCGAGATATTGGTGGTGAATCAGTTGAATCGCCTTCGCAGTACTTTGACCTGTTGAGCACGAGCACGAGGTGTGAGGACCTGGGACGAAATGTGCTTTAAAACTTCCTTGTCGAGACCAGTGGAAGAATGGAGCTTCACGAGCTTTGACCGTTAGCATAGTAGAACACCACTTAAGGAATCGGCCTTTTTAACAGATAAATTGTTGAGATTAGAAGAAAACAGCATTTTGCTGTCGTCATCACCTTCCGAAACCACGCCCAGGTCGATTGGATTTGTCCTGTTTGCACGTACGGGCTTATCAGCGTTTGATAATGGCAGGACGCTTCCAAACTGCCTCACTGAAGGAATTACGTAACTGCTTCCTTGTACTCGGCAGCAGCGACTCTGGTATAGAGATGGAAGCCTGTTTACTAACAAGCAATTTTATTTATTCATTTATTTAACTAGGTGTCAAGGACGCGCATTATATGAGAACAACAAAACGAAGAAGAATAGACCATGCATCTAAAGAAAAGAGAACCTGATAAGAGTATAACATTGAATTGATTTTATTGATTGCGGAAACGTAAAAATTAAAATAGGAACGTCAGATTGGACGTTCTTCTAAAGAAGCTTGATGATTCTGAAATCAAAGTGAACGCCTTCCAAATCGAAGCGAACTCTTACAGGTTAAACTACAGACTCTCCAAGATGGTTAGAATAATTTTATGTTGCAGCAACACCTTCGTGTATTAAGATACGAGAACGCGCCATGCACTCGAAGCGGCTAACCGTGCGCTTTAATTGATTGATGGCGTAAATACTTACATAGAGCATCAGAGTGAGGATATGGATGTTCTTTACAACTGTATTTGTTACACCGTTTATTGGTGTAAAGCTCTACGCAAACAGAAATTCTGGGCCCGGATTCATCAAGCAATGGGTATAGGTAGAGGTACCGTGAGAGAATCATACCCACTAGCAGCAGTGGGTAGTGGCTACGATTTGTATTCATGAAAGAAATCAAGGGTAAGGTATAACTAGGCCTTTCGCGAAAACAGATGACTTCACTGGAGCGCCATTTTGCCAATGGGGCACGAATGAGTCGCGGGATGTACCTACGACCATCAGCGGGTTTTCTCTACCCACTGATATACCCACGATTTGGAGGGTAAGATTTATCATGAATCGTGGGTATGTCCACTTCGTGGGTATGTCTACCCCTATACCCAGCATACCCGTGGGTATGCGCGTTGATGAATCCGGCTCCTGCTATCAATCGAATAAAAGTCGCGATGTTTTAGAAGGGTGCGCCGCGCAATCTCTTCATTTAGCAATAGAAAGTGGTTATTTTTCTGCTCTCTAATACAAGCTTTATATCATTGATTTTTCTTTAAAAAAGGAGAACTTTATCAAATTTCAAGCAGTATGTTCACTTGTTGGGTAGGTGAATTAAAACTGCAAAGAAATTCATACTAAAATTTTCCTCGAACAAAAAATTATTTTAAACTTTTTGGAGAGTCTTTAGTTTAATATTTAAGGAGCTCATTCCGATTAGTAAGAGTCCGCTTTGAAAAATGTTCAGTTCGATTTCAAAAGCGCTAGGCTTAATTATGGCGCATGTAGCGCAGTCGGAGGAGGTGCCGACTGTCGCGTGCACCCGATACTAGGTTCTTGGTTCGAGTTTTCCGCCCAGACCAACCAAGACTTCCATCCCTCTGGGGTCGGTGAATTGGTACCAAACTGGTCTGTGAAGGATAAAGCGCTGACTTGTTCATCGGCTGGCCACCGCAAGTCATTGTATGGCCAAGTTCGCACTGAAATCGCCCCCACGACAATTCGTAGAAGTAGAATGCGTGGCGAATCCTTAAATGGATTGAGTAACGCCATCCTTTATTGTTTAATTTTTATCCTAGGATTGATTAGAACAGTGTTCAATTCTTATACATAATGGTGGTATGTAAGCAAATCTACCCAGATAAGGGTAAAGGATGAAGGACAGCGTTACTCAATCTTTTTCGGGATGCGCCATGCATTCAACTTTTACGGGATGACGGGGAGGCGATTTGAATGAGTATTTGGCCGAACAAGCGGAGGCCAGCCGATGAACAAGTGAGCGTTGCCGATTAGGATGGATGAAGGGCTTGGTTGGCCTGGGCGGGAAACCCGAACCAAGAACCTAGTATCGGGTGCACAACAGCCGGCACCTCTTCCGTCTACGCTTCACGCGCCCAAAAAATACTGGATATGCATACAATAGTGTCCGCCTCCTTGCATGCATTTCTGCTGCGAGACAGTACTGCTTCAGGTTGTCCAGTCTAGTAAGCGAAAACGGCTAATCAAAAACCGCCTAAGATCTTCTTGGGCACGGCGCGCACCAGACAGATAGCTGTGTTGGTTACGTCGTTATCCACTAACGCTCATTACATGCCTGGACGTTTCGAAGCTTCTTCGTCATCTGCTGTAGCTGTACAGCAATAGGTTAAGGCAATTTAAGCTTCGGTTCAGGAAAAGCGATGAAACGCACTTTAGGCAAATACATGACAGCGCTGATAACGAACGTCGCCATTCAACACCCAGAGATGACGTGCGAGGAGTGGAAAAACCGAACGTTGCCTCCATTCCTTCCAAGACATCTCCCTTCTTATCAGCTGTGCTACATGGCATTGAATCAAACGATGGCTGAGGATACATTGATAAAAGGGGAGTACACACTACCTCGAAAGATATCGACACCCAGTGCAACTAACGGCCACCTTTAGTTCAGGTGTTCTTCTTAGCTCAGGTCCTCTCGGCAACAGTTGAAGTTCGCTATTCCAGGGTGCGTGCCGTCGGCCAGTCCAACCTAGTTCTATTCCTCAGACGTGAGGTCAGCTTCCTAGAATAGCTTATTTTTTAGCTAGCTTTTTGTTTACAAAAGACTTTATGCTGGATTATTTTCCATGCTCTACTGTCGTGGAACCTGGGCATGTCTGAATTGTTTCAATACTTCGGTGACACGCAGGTTTGATATGATGGAACGTTTACTTCAGCCTGACGTTTCGACACTTTCGTCGTTTTCAAAGGCCTGAAAAAAGTTCGAAGCCTAAGATCAGGCACTTATCTCGGCAAAGACTTAGGCTTTCAACTTAGCCAGTCAGTTTCAGCGAATTCCTAAGAGTGCCAAGGTGAACTGAAGCGAACCGAACCCACCGTTGTTCCACCAGCACTGAGTGAAGGCTCAGTTATTGGACTACCATAGAGCAAATGAGACCTACCAGGTATAAATCTGCAGTGGTGTTAAGCTATGGAAGTACTTGGTCTTGGTCTCATATCCACACAATGGAATGAACGACAAAAAGTCACTGGTGATCGAAATGCACTCGTTTCGGTTGTTCATCGTTGGGTTCCGTTCGCGAATCCAAAAAGCCTCTGGAGTCTTTCTGGCTCCAATCTCACTTTCACATACCAACACAGTGCACTTTATACTAAAATCGTCTCCAACGTGGGCTTCCCCTCGATGTTTACCGAGTAGTGAGTTGGTATGTGAAAGTGAGATTGGAGCCAGGAAGACTCCAGAGGCTTTTTGGATTCGCAAACGGAACCCAACGATGAACAACCGAAACGAGTGCATTTCGATCACAAGTCACTTTTTGACGTTCATTCCGTTGTGTGGGATATGAGACCAAGACCAAGTACCTCTATAGCTTGACACCACTGCAGATTTATACCTGGTAGGTCTCATTTGCTGGTAGTCCAATAACTGAGCTTTCACTCAGTGCTGGTGGAACAACGGTGGGTTCGGTTCGCTTCAGTACGATTCACCTTGGCACTCTTAGGAATTCGCTGAAACTGGCTGGCTAAGTTGGAAGCCTAAGTCTTTGCCGAGATAAGTGCCTGATCTTAGGCTTCGAACTTCTTTCAGGTCTTTGAAAACGACGAAACTGTCGAAACGTCAGGCTGAAGTAAACGTTCCATCATATCAAACCTGCGTGCCACAGAAGTATTGAAACCCTTTATGCTGGAATTTTTAGTCTTCTCCTACGATTAAGGGCGCGTATAGCGCAGTCGCAGGCAGTGCCGGCTGTTGCGTATACCCGATACCTGGTTCCTGGTTCGGATTTCCCGCTCAGGCCAACCAAGCCTTCCTGCCTCCGGGGTCGGTGAATTGGTACCAGACATGTCTGGGAAGGATAAAGCGCTGTCTTATCCATCGGCCGGCTATAGCAATTCATTGCACGGCCAGATACGCATTCAAGTCGCCTTCACGACATCCCGCAGAAGTAGAATGCGTGGCACACCGTCCTTTATCCTTCTTATCTTCTTGCAATTATTCGTACTCTCGACCTGTAATAATCCTGGATTCCGTCTTACAGTACGTAACATAATTATAGGTCCGCCCTAGAATTAGACAGCTTCAGACTTCTCGTAAGCTTTCCAGACCTTTCAGCATGACCCACACTACCTAGCGTTACGTTGCTCAGAAAGTGCTGGTCCATTCGCCATCTCTTTTTTTTGTTCGGAAATGAAGGCACTGAAGTTCAGAGGGTAGTTGGTTACTTCATATAATTATGGCTGCAAGTTTAGAAGGAGAAAAGTTGGCATAAGCTAATCTTTTTGTGGGATGGGCCTCGTATTCTGTCAGGGTAGTAAGAAAGGGTTGGAATGTTCGACTTTTTTGTTGTGTGTTTTTTATATTTTTTTTACAACGGAATTTACTCAGCAACATAATCACTATCGTTAGTCATTACCGTATGCCACCTATAGGTGGGTCAGGGATTCCCCTCTCCCAGAACTTGAGAGACTGTGTGTCTGATTGATGACCGCCTTTTCAACGTCTTCAATTCTGGTGTTTATTTTCCTCCATAGGTGTGCCTTACCTTGCCTGAATGCCTTAGGGGGGCAAAATAACTGACAGTCAGAGGGGCAGCTTCGGAGAATAGGGTGAGTGGGGAACAGCTCTCCAATTTTTCGCGGAACTCTCTAGCTATATGGAGACGAGTGTTATCGTGGAGTGGGTGGACAGAAGCGCGTCTCGGCCGGTGGTTTTTCTCGAACAGCGTTCTGTTTCTGAATTTGATTGGCGTGAATGCTGCCGGTGATTCAGCATACAGGTGCGCCCTTGTGAGAGCATTTTGTAATTGACATTCCCCATGAATCCAGAAGCAGCAATCGAGACACTTCTTGGGGTGAAGCTACAGTTGAGCTTGCGCTGGCTGGTATTCTTCTCGAGGAAGCCATACGACATGATGCGTGTTGGAATCGCAGAGGACCCTGCTCTCATTTACGGTAACCAGTGGCCGTATTCATGAAGCGCCGGGAGCGGGAAGGTAACTGAAACCGTCCCGCACCGCTATGGGTGCAATTGCGCCGCGGATTTAAGGGCTTTTCGAGCTTTCCGACCAACCGAATGCGGGTGGAGCGGAAGCATCCAGCTAGCGACGTTGGACGGTACCGCTGGTTCCCGTAATGTTCATGAATACCAATTTCTACCTCCCGTCTCGGTCGCTTCCCGTGGCCAGCCGTGAATGTTCCCGGAAATGCTCATCATGAATACGGCCACAGGTCTTTCAGAAACTCCTTGCGAAGCGGTTGGAGAAGGAGAGAGAGTGGCAGAGGGATACCCGGGTAAACCGCAAGCTATCGACCAGGACATGAGCGAGCATTTCTCTGTAGCCGAAGGCCTGGAGGCGACTGAGGAGCGCTGGATGAGTCCAATCGTGTCTCGTTGCCAATGTATGTATAGGTGGCAGCCTTCGGATCCTCCTTGACAGCGTCGAGAACGACGGAATCTTCCACTGCATGAGCGTGCCCTGACCGATGCTTGCCTTAGGAGTCCGTGTCTCCTCCTCTGAAGCGAGCGAACCAGTAGTTAACAGTGCTGATGGAAGTGATGCCCTCTCTCAATGCGCTGCTGATGTTTCGAACGGTTGACATCGTTCCAATTGCCTTGACCCCTTCACAAAGATTATTTATTTATTTATTTATTTATTTATTTATTTATTTATTCCTGCACCAGAAGAACATCTGAATCGAAAACTGACAACCTAGGACTTTATAGATAGAGAGTTGAAAAAATGTAGTAGGTGAAAATACACCCTGGGAGTTGATTTTCCAGCATGAAGAATGAATGAATTGGAAGGCACTACCAGTGCGCAAGAACGGCATAGGATAAGGAAAGAGGAGAAAGGAGATCGATGACGTTAGGGAAACGTCACTCACTACGAGGACCTGCGTCTGCGTAGGAGATCTGAAAGCTGGATTTACGGATGTTAGGTACTCCCGATGGTGTGTCGGAATTCATGCGACGTGTCACACGCTTCGTGCCATGTGCGTTCCGATTCGGAAAATATATCACAGGGTTCGCAATGAACGTATGCCACGATCTGCCGCTCCGCTGACTTTTAGAGGGGTACTGCTGGAGGGGTGGAGTTCGGGGAGGAGAATAAAAAATAAAGGAGGCGTTATTCAATCCCTTCTGAGGTGTGCCAAGCATTCTACTTCTACGAGATGTCGTGGAGGTGATTTGAATGCGTATTTGGCCATTCAGTGGACATGTACTCCGCGACGGAAGTGGCAGCAGAGGTGGGAGCAACAGAGCGAATGATACGTATCGATCAGTGCTGACCCGTTGCCTGGGAAAAATCAATAGGTAGGCTTTGCTTTGTCGCTCTTGTCGCTCCTGTCGCTCCCGGCTAAATCCGTTTGGACACCAACTTCCAAACTGGAGACTTTTCTGGCGTGTTGGATCGACTTCCAATACGCGTCTTTACGCGCAAACCCCGCCACGTCAGCGGTGCTGCACTGGTGTAACACGTCACGTCGTCTACACTTCTTGTAGACGGCGACTAGCTGCAAAACTAGCGGTCGTGACCTTCTTAGATGTGGACTTCACGATGTTGGCTGAGCTCGAATCTATACCAGAAGGAACGGGGAAGGGGCAGAATCCCCAATGCGGCGCAAAAAATGCCGCGAAATCCTCCAATTTGTATTGTGCTGCGGAGATTCTTAAGCTGGATAATGCTGAAGCAGTCCTGGTGTAGCGGGGAATTCAGTTTTCTCCTCATGTAGGTGGACATATATCAACCCACAAACTCCACCGGTGCAATCGACATTGTGTTTTGAAAATTCTTGTCGGGAAGCCGGAAACCGTGGATGTGCTAAATCCCATTTTCTACCCATGCCAGCCCCTCCATCCACCGGGATACATACTTGATGTTCTTGTCTTCTTCACCATGCTGTCAAGCGAGAAGCTTGTTAGAGTGGAAGCGCTTTCCATAGATTGTACATACAATACGTTCAATGTCGGATACAATAGCTATCGCAACCAGGCGATTCACTTCAAGTTTTTTCGATCCACTCACTCAGCAGTGCGCTTGTGCACTGTTCTGTGATGACTTTGCAGATCCTTCGATCGCAGTCCTGTCTTAGAGTTCTGTCAGCTCCGACTTCCAGGCATTGCCAAAACTGTCTGTTAAAAACGCCTCATACTTCTTATCTGCGAGAGCACCCGAGTGAAAAGATTTTTTAAAGAAGTGAGCGAAATCTCCAGCGTGTATGATTAAGTTTCCGAAGGTGGGAGCAACCCTATAGCAGCGGGTTCACCTTCATGCCCTTCACAACATCCAGGGGCCAGATTCATCAACGACTACGAGTTTAGATTGCTCTAAGTCGCTGACGAATCTAACCCCAGATTTCCTAAGAAACTGTAGAACGAAACGCTATATACGTTTATCTAATCAGCATAGATCTAGAAGGATATCTAACTTTACTTGTCAGAAATAGAGAGGAACAGGTTGGACCTCCCTCTCTAGGTTTGTAACCGAAAATGAAAGTGCAAATCTATCGGACCTGTAAAGGCCTGTTGAGGACGTGGGTTTCACCAGTGCAGCGTCAGTGAAAAAATGGACCTTGTGCTTGAGAACGTGTGTTGGACGTGGATCCAACACGCCAGGAAAGTCTCCAGTTTGGAAGTTGGTGTCCAAACGGATTAAGCCGTCGCTCCCGTCACGGAGTATGAACAGGCCCAATGGCTTGGGGTGGTCAACCGATGGACAAGTCAGCGCTTTATCTTTCCCTGACAAGTCTGGTACCAATTCACCGACCCCGGAGGGATGGAAGGCTTGGTTGGCCTATGCGGCAAAACTGAACCAGGAACCTGGTATCGGCTGCACGCAACAGCCGGCACTTCCTCCGACTGCGCTACACGCGACCGGGGGATAGTAGGGAAAGAGGAAAGGAAAATGAAGAAAATCAATCCATACTGGTCGACCAGTCGATACCTTTTACTGACGGTAGTAATTTACGATCGGTTCCCGCCGTAATTTTTTCCTAGTATTATAGGGGGATAGTTAAGAAAAATTACTGCAGGAACCGATCGAAGGTTACTACCGTCAGTAAGAGGTATCGGCCACTTGGCCAATATAGATTGATCTTCTTCATACTTCTACAGAATAGGTGCTCCGAGCTGGGATTCTCACGAGCCTACACATACTATTTTCATGTCAAATTGGACACTCTTCTAAGCAAGCTTGATGATTTGAAAGTAGAATAAACATCTCCCACGCAAAACGAGCGTCTTCCAGATTAAAGTAGAGCCCGTCCAAGAAGGTTAGAGTAATTCTATCTCTAAGGAAAATGTAGTAGAACTTTCTTTGAAATTTTTAATTCATCTGCGAGTAAGTTGACACAGTGTTTGAAATTTGTCCAGGGTTCTGTTTTTTAATAAAAATAATGACTTAAATATTGTTTCAAAGCGCACAAAGGCTATAATTGTTTAGCAAATAAAAGCAGGGCGATGCATTGGACAAGTACGTCGCGATATTTATCCAATTATTAGTGCAGATACTATTTACTTAAAGCAGCGATGTGAGGATTTATTTATTTATTTATTTATACGTGTTTTTATAGCTGTTCTTGTTGCACCGTTTATGTCTGTGTTATTTCACGAATAAGGTTTTTACTATCAATCGAGTAAAAAACGCAACGATGGAGTGCATTGCATGGCGCGATCTCTTCCTTTAATACACTAAATGATTGCTGTTTTCTTGCGCTTTAAAACAAAATTTAATTCGATGTTTTTTTTTTTCGAAAAATAAAACTTGTGTAAAATTTCTAGCAGTTTTCAAAGCAAAATTTTCAGAAAAACTTATTATAAATAAGCATTATTTCGACATTGTGGATAAGTTCAGGAAGTAAATTGCGCTCAAGGAAAATTCTTTCTGTCTACTGCGACAGGTCGAGAAAGTCACTGTTCTCGCTAGAATTTTTATTTGAATTGATAGCACAATCACGAGTAGGATGTAATCTTTTATTAAGATTGACACCGGCTCCAATTTTCTTCCCTCAATCTATTTATTTCAGGAACCATGGCGCGCATAATGAACCTCGTATTCCTCATTATTGTAATATTTGGTGCAGCTATAGCCGTTATTCTCACCGTCGTGCTCAGCTCATCATCATCTAGACATGAAGGCAATTCTACACGTAAGAGTTTGATTTTTCAAGAAACTTTTTAAAAGTTCTTATCTTACCTCTAGTACATTTTTTAGACAGTGACATCTGCAGCAATGTAGTACGCTTATACAGCGACACAAGTAGCGACGAGTTTTTCGGGTCGGATTGGACGAGTTTTCGTACCGTATGCAGGCGGTTGTTGCAGGACCCAACAAGTGCACCAGTCATCAGATCAATCACCGAGAATTGGAAGGAAGCCTTCCAACCTTCATCACTGTGGTATGTACTATATGATATCACTGGCTTCCGTTTGCGACGTCGCAGCGCCCACAGCGAGATCGGCCTCTCTGCTTTTGAGCGCGCAATTCCTACCGGTAGGCTTTCGTATTCGGTAAAAATTTGTGGAAGTTTTCTTGGAAAACGATACGAATGGTAGGACTGGAAGGGGTAACTATTAATATTAATGCAATAGAAGCATGGAGGTGGGAATAATAATATAAAACCGCCATTTCCCTGAAGAGACGGTCAAGATGGCCGCAAGTTCCACTCTTCAAATATTTGAACCGTTGGGATGGGCATGAGCTTCTCTTTTCGCTTCAACTGGAGAAGTGGGCACTATTGTACTTTACGGACTCCAGAGGACGAGGAGAGGTCGAAAAAATTTTTCGCCCAAACTTCGCACAGGGGAGTTATTTGGGGTGCTGATCACAAATTTGACATCTGTTTTTAAAATTCCGGCCGATTACGGTAGGTTACGGTAGATACCGGTGACTGAGGCTGGTCGAGGTCATAATCCCGATTTCGTCCAAACTTCGCCCAGTGATGTTATTTGGGGTGCTGATCACGAATCTGACATCAGTTTTTCGTTTTACGTTGGAGTACGGTAGACTACGGTGATCTTGAGAGCCTTAGTCACCGGTACGTACCGTAATCTACCGTACTCCAGCGTAAAACGAAAAACTGATGTCAGATTTGTGATCAGCACCCCAAATAACCCTCCTGGGCGACGTTTGGGCGAAATCGGTGATTATGACCTCGACAGCCTTAGTCACCGGTACGTACCGTAATATACCAAACCTGATGATGAAATTCATCATCAGGCTTGGCGGTATTTTCACCGTTATTCATATACCGCCAAACGGCGGTTGATGAATCTGGCACTAGACTGCTTCATTGATGGAGTGGTGATGGAAACCCCATTTGAGCGGAGTTCTGCAATAGACAGTTTGCTTCAACGAACCATTTTTAAAGCAGAAATTTCACTGCCTGAGGCTACTTCACAACTTACTCCAAACTTACAAGGACAGCTGAAAATAAGATAGCCTACGTCTCCAAAAACAGTGGATTTGCTACTCGAAGTAACGTTTGAAACCTACTGTAGCTAACGCTTTCCTTCTGTGCTGACACCACCCACAACTCTGCGACTGCTAGGAGCAGTTATTTTTATAGTATTAATAACCTTACTTACCGGGGCTCCACGTTCTGCCGCTACTACCTGAAAGGAGCGTGCATGCCCATCCTTGGTCGTTTCACGGAATCCCTTCCAGTCCTACCACTCGTATCATTTTTCAAGGAAACATCCACAAATTTCTGCCGAATACAAAAGCCTAAACGTAGGAATTGCGCGCTCGAAAGCAGACAGGCCGATCTCGCTGTGTGGCGCTGCGACGTCGCAACGCCGAAGTCGGCGATATCAAATAGTGCATACCACAGCGATGAAGGTTGGTAAGCTTTCTTCCAATCCTCGGTGACTGATTTAATGACTAGAGCACCTGTTGGGTCCCCCAACGACCGTCTGCATCTTCTTCTTCTTCTTCTTCTTCTTCAGCGTCTGTCCCGCTTAGTAGCGAGGTCCGCTATTCTGGTGTCATGACGCCACCTCTCCCGATCCAGCGCTAGATCAGGGTGGACACCAGCAACGTTCAAGTTCATATGTAACGTGTCAGACCAGCGCTGCTTCGGACGCCCTCTAGGCCGTTTTCCTACCACCTCGAACTTAAGGCCTATATTGCGGACGCTATCTTCCTTTCCACGCAGAACGTGGCCGTACCATCGTAAGCGAGCTTCGCGCATCTTGTCCGCTATCGGCGCGACACCGAACTTCTGCCGAATAGCTTCGTTTCGGATGCGGTCCATGCGCGTGACTCCAGCCGTCCAGCGCAGCATCTTCGTCTCCATGATGCTGAGGCGCGTTTCAACCTCCTTGGTCGCAGGCCAACATTCAGCACCGTACATCGCTACCGGCCGGACAACTGTTCTATATATTTTTGACTTCAAGCGCTCTGGTATCTTCCTATCGCAGAGCACGCCAGTCAACGAGCGCCACTTGGACCAAGCTGCACTCACGCGTGAGTTCACTTCAGTCATCAGATTGCCATCAGATGCTACTGCTGATCCCAAGTACTTAAAAACCGAAGTGCGTGGGAGATCGATGCCGTTAACCTTGATGGAGCTGGACTCAGTAACGTCTGCGTTAGATATTCGGTCTTCTTCACGTTCAATCTGAGTCCAAATCGCTCCAAGCGATCACACCAAGCTTGCACCTCTCGCTCCAGTTCATCTTTATCTTCGCTAGCGAGCATTACGTCATCAGCATAAAGCAGTGTCCAGGGGACAGGCTTCTGAAGATCTCGTGTAGTGGCGTCCATCACGACAACAAAAAGGAGTGGGGAAAGCGCAGAACCCTGGTGTACCCCGACAGAGATGGGGAACTCCATCGAGGTTCCGGCTGCAGCTTGAACTCTACTCTTCGGGCAAGAGTAGAGGATTCGCACCCACTCTATGAGCTCTTCAGGAACTCCATGTCGTCGCAGGGCGTACCATATCACTTCACGCGGTACGCGGTCAAAGGCCTTCTCCAAGTCGAGGAAGGCGATATGCACTGGCTTCTGTTTCTCGCGGTGCTTTTCTATCAGGAGGCGGGCGGCGTGTATGGCATCAACAGTGCCACAGCCAGCCACGAAGCCGCACTGATTGCTGGAAAGCTGGACGATGTCACGAATTCGTCCGTCGACAATTCGCTCAAAGATCTTCATGCTGTGCGAGAGCAAGCGAATCGGACGGTAGTTGGAGCAGCCTGCAGGACTGCCCTTCTTCTTTCAAATCGGAATCGTCGTACTTTGGCTCCAACAGTCAGGTACTTTCTTCTCTGCTACAACCTGATTAAAGAACTTCGCCAACCACTCAGCCGGATACCAAAACTTTGACTTCCACAGGTCAGCCGCCACGTCGTCGGGCCCGGTCGCTTTGCCTGGCCTCATCTTCTTCAAAGCCGCTTCAATCTCCTCCACGGTGATCATTTGAACGGGGCCGTGGGTTGGAGCCGTTGAAGAGATGGCTGGATGAGGAAATTCTACCGTAGAGATTTCCTCAAAGTAATCGCGCCATCGCTTCAATGCCTTCTTGCGGTCCATAAGAAGATGGCCGTTCTCATCATTGATGCCGAAAAACTTTTCAATGTCCTCGGTCTGCCGATGGCGATTCTTAGCAAGCCGGTACAGATACCGCTCGCCATCGCGTGACTCGAGTTTCTCGTTGACATCTGCATAATGAGTGGCTTTTGCAACAGCCACGGCCTTCTTTGCAGCTTTCCTCGCTTCTTGGTGCTTCCGCCAGTTATCGGCTGTCTTTTCGCCGAGAAACACGTGATAGAGCGACTTCTTCTCTCGCACTTTTGCTTTCACGTCATTTGTCCACAGCCATGTCTGCTTGTTGACCTTCCGTCGCCCAGGCTTCGTAATGCCAAGTTCTGACTGTGCAGCTTGACGAATCGCGTCGGTCGCCTTCTTCCAAGTTTCGCCGACAGTCGTGACTGTCGGTAACCGCACGCGAGAAATCACAGCTGCTTCGTTCTCTCTCATTCGCCACCACTTTATTCTTGGTAAACCGCATCGCTCGACCTGCTTCAGCCTCGGAGGGGCGATCTTCAAAGTACAGATCAGCGGTCGATGCTGTGGGGCGACCGTCTCATACGGCACGACCTTCGCGTCTGTGACAAGACTCCGGTCACGATCCTTAACAAGCACAAAGTCTATCTGAGACTTGGAGCTCCCACTATAATATGAGATGAGGTGGGAGTCGCGTTTTCGGAAGACGGTGTTCACTATGGTGAGGTTATGCGATTCCGCATAATCAAGAATACGCTCACCATCGGCGTTACGTGACCCGTACCCGAAACCACCATGACAGCTGTAGCCGTCCTTCGTAGCACCTACGTGCCCATTAAGGTCACCAGCGACTATGATGACATCTTTCGACGGTATCTCTGCTGTCTTCTCATCAAGTAGGCTCCAAAACTCATCCTTGGCTTGCTCTGAGCAGCCGGTCTGCGGAGCATACGCAGAGAAGAAGTGATAGAGTCGCTCCTTAGCGGCGACAACGATCTTCATTAACCGATCGTCAAAGCGTTCGACGCTTACAATCGAGTCACGAAATCGTTCGGAGACGATTACACCGACACCACTGGTGGTCCTGGGACTTCCACATAGAACGGCCTTGAAGCCACGTCCTATGTCCCTTGACTTGCGGCAGGACCACCTCGTCTCCTGCACCGCACAGAAATCAACTCTTCTACGCTCCAGTGCTTCAACCAACTCGCACGAGCGGCCCGTCAACGTACCCACATTCAGCGTTGCCACGCGGGTCCTGCTTACGTTACGGGACTTTCGGACTAGCTCAGTTGCCCCCCGATGCCGTCCTCGCATCAGGGACCCTCGCATACTTCTCACACTCGCCGGGCTTTGCGAGTGCGCGTCGGCTCCCGCGGACGCCGTAGCACTATCTCGAAATACTTGAACTGTCATACACCGTGTGATGTGATATGGATCTTCCTAGGCCGGCCTGTCACAAGGGCCTGTCGCCTGCATTCGAGTGTGCGTGCTTAGCTTAGCTCACCAAACGAGCAGTTTCCAGTGGCACCACGAGGAGGAACGGACATCGCCACCGCAACGACCGTCTGCATGCGGTGCGAAAACTCGCCCAACCCGACCGGGAAAACTCGTCGTTACTTGTGTCGCTTTAGAGGCGGGTCCGCCTAATCGATATTGGTAACATTAAGAATGCTGCGTCGCCCAGCCATTAAAGTATAGATCCCGCCTAATTTTGCGTAGGCTCCTCATTCAGTTGTTTCTTGTTTGTAGGACTCCATAGGTTTTTTTGATGTTTTGTATTTGTGCTCTTTGGTAGCTCCTCTACATTCTAGAATTGTTTTTTTAAGTAAACCTAGAAGAGGGGAGGTGCCCATCCCTTCGGCTGCGGTTTGCTCCTGTGGAATCCGTCGACAGGACAACCATCACAACCACAAATCGTGGTGAAAGCCCGTCGCTTTCCCAACGGGACCACATTTTAGCAGCAGGCGTGGACTGCTCGGGAGCAGTTGTCGCGTCGTAACTCCTTCTCTGATGTGTCTATGAGCGGGTTATAGCTCAGGCGGAGAGTCGTTGGATACACCGCCCCAGAAAGGGGCGGGGCGAGGGGCGAGCCGAGGACAAGATGTCCGGGCCTTATGGAGGCATCGCATTTCTAATTACTTCCCTTGGCACTGCAGCTCTATTCTGAACTGATTTTGTTCTTGAGACAAGAGTCAGAATCTCGTTCAACATATTTGGAGGAAAAAAGTTTTCAGGTGCAGCGCCAAGGCTTTCTTCAGGTCCTGGCACATTACTTCTCAGTACTAAGGAGACGTCCGCAATTTCCGACAAATACAGCAACATTTTCAGAGTTGGCAACATCTGGAAAATGACTTCAGACTCCCCGAGATTCGCTTTCCAATAGTCTGCCATCAGCTGTTAGGTTTTTGGACGACGTCACGCCAATTACGGTTTTGCGCGCAGCAAACTTGTCCAAATAGGGCGGAGCGGGAAGGGCGGGAAGTGGGCGGTGGGCAGCATGGTGTACCGAACGACTGCCCCCCTATAGCTCACAATAACAGAGGAGAAGTGCAATTCTTCGCCGCAGTATCACTCGTGGCCGATAATAGTGGAGGCAGTCTATTCGATCAAGGGCCAAAGGCCGATATTTCCATCAACGCTTCGAGGTGTGGTGTATTCTAACTAGGGAAGGGTTTCGAACTCCCATGGAACTTCAAGTAGAGACCAAGGTCATTAGAAAGAGCTCGGGGTGCTCATTACGAATATGGGTGTCATAATTGTAAAATTGAAACGTCTGAGCGAGGTGTGACTTGTCGAAGTTTGGGAGTCGGCCGGACAACAGGTTGGAGCTGGCGCGGGAGCACTGAGGGATAGGGGCTCCGTAAGAATGGTTAGCCGGCGGTGGCGGTGGTACAGGTGTAGTGCTCCGGTATGTCGTCTATAAGGTCACTGGTTCGGATCCGAGTTTTTTTTTTGCACGTCATGATTTATCTTCGAAATGACCTTTTATTCTGGATTATGACACGTGTTTGATTAAATAGCCGGTAAGACTGTTGTACACGTTTATAAAAATGCTTGAAGGCAAAAAACGGCCAGAGTGGCATTTTTGTTTACTATTGTGCACAAATGGATTAAAACTTTTATATTGAACAACTTGAGGTGTTTTTAAAAACTAAAAACATGTTCTTCACACACTGCACATCTTGTACATGCAGCGTCGCCAAAACCAGCAACAAAACGGTCAATCGTACCAAGATCAAGCAAGCACTAACCAGGAGTGACAAGCATATGTACCTATTTGATCATCAATACACCCCGCTTATACCATGAGCACCAGTCCTTATGCTGGCAGGCTATACGCTTTGCTTGGAAGCGCCGATAAATTTCAACCATCCTCTCCGATCTCCGAAAGCCTTGAAACAAGAGTGCTTCGACCTCGCTTCTCTTTCCACCTCCCCAGGCCAACTTTCGTTCATGGCACAGTATATTGGTGTCTGCTTGTTCAATTTTTGGCTTTTGTAAAATGCAGAATGTGAAGTTTCAAGAACTATAAACGCGATCAATCTAGACTCGAAAGCAGTTTAAGAATTAGAATTACTTATGTAAGAAGTATCTTTCAGAGACGAAGGTCATGTATTTCGCACTGTGCCTTAAAGATGGGAGCCAATCGCCTCCACGACTGAAATGGTTCGTCGAGACAAACAACAACTGCAGTTTGGAGCAGGTTTGTGCATCTGAATCGCCTAACCTGACCAGACGTTTTATTTCGTACTTACCATGGATGCTGTTATTTATATGGGTAATTACCTCATCATCATCATCATTTTCATTACGTCTGTCCCGCTTGTTGGCGGGGTCCGCTCTTCTGGTGTGGTGATGCCAATTCTCCCGATCAAATGCTTGATCAGGGTGCACACCAGCCATCTTTAATTCCAAGTGCAACGTATCTAGCCAACGTTGCTTCGGGCGTCCCCTGAACCGCTTTCCAGGGACCTCAAGATTCAGGCCAATCTTACGGACGGTGTCGTCGTTAGCGCGGAGGACGTGGCCGTACCATCGAAGACGAGCTTCGCGCAGCTTCTCGGCTATCGGGGCGACACTGAACTTCTGTCGTATGGTGTCGTTGCGAACGTGGTCCAATCGCGTAACTCCAGCCGTCCACCGTAGCATTTTCGTTTCCATTGCACTGAGGCGGCTCTCAATTTCTTTCGTCACGAGCCAGCACTCAGCACCGTACGTCACTATTGGGCGGACAACTGTTCTATACACCTTTGACTTGAGGCGCTCAGGTATTGTCCTGTCGCAAAGCACCCCACTCAGCGAGCGCCATTTGGACCAGGCTGCACTCACGCGTGCATTCACCTCCAACTTTAGGCTGCCATCGGACGTGATCGTTGATCCGAGATACTTGAAAGATGTCACTCGTGAGAGCTCAATACCATTGATCTTGATAGATCCGAGCTCATTCACATCCGTCGCCAAATACTCCGTCTTTTTGACGTTTAGCCTGAGTCCGAACAATGCTAAGCGATCGCACCACGCCTGTCGCTCGAGCTCTGCTTTGTCTTCGCATGCAAGCATGACGTCGTCAGCATACAGCAACGTCCAAGGTGCTGCCCTTTGGAGATTGCGTGTAATTGCATCCATGACGACGACGAAGAGCAGTGGGGAGAGCGCAGATCCCTGATGCACTCCGACAGAGATTGGAAACTCCATCGAGGTGCCCGCTGGCGCTCGCACTCGACTCCTTGGGCAAGAGTATAGAATGCGCACCCATTCAATAAGCTCTTCAGGGATACCATGTTGTCGCAACGCGTACCATATAACATCTCGCGGAACGCGGTCGAAGGCCTTCTCCAAGTCCAGGAAGACAAAATGCACCGGTTTCTGTTTCTCGCAGTGCTTCTCTAGCAGAAGACGAACGGCGTGAATGGCATCAACGGTGCCACAGCCAGATACGAAACCACACTGATTCGTGGAAAGCTGTACGACATCCCGGATACGTCCGTCGACAATTCGCTCAAAGATTTTCATGGTGTGCGAAAGAAGACGAATTGGACGGTAACTGGCGCAGTCTGCAGGACTGCCCTTCTTCTTCCAAATCGGGATGGTCGTGCTTTGCTGCCAACCCTCAGGCACTTTCTTCTCAGCAACAACCTGATTGAAAAACTCTGTCATCCAGTCCGCAGGGCACCAACCCTTCGACTTCCATAGGTCGGCCGGCAGGTCATCTAGACCAGTGGCTTTGCCTGACTTCATCTTCCTCAGGGCTGCTTCAGTTTCGCTCACTGTGATCTTCTGAACGGGACCGTATACCGGTGATGCAAAAGGAACAGCAGGATGTTCAAATTCTACATTCGAGATTTCCTCGAAGAAGTCGTGCCATCGCTTCACAGCCCTCCTACGATCCATCAGAAGATGACCGTTCTCGTCGTTAATGCCAAAGAACTTCTCAATTTCTTCTGCTTGGCGACAACGAGCTTTGGCGCGTCGGTAAAGATAACGCTCACCATCGCGCGTTTCCAGTTTTTCGCTCACATCAGCATAGTGCGCGGCTTCAGCAGCGGCTACTGCCTTCTTTGCCGCTTTCTTCGCTTCTTCGAACAGTCGATCATTCCGCCAATTATCGACTGTTTTATCACCGATGAATACGTGATAGAGCCGTTTCTTTTCTCGGACTTTCTCTCTGACATCATCAGTCCACAGCTATGCCTGCTTGTCGACCCAGCGTCGTGCAGGCTTCGTTGTGCCGAGTTGAGTTCGAGGCGTGCAGCCCGAGTTATCACATCGGTAGCATTCTTCCAGGTTTCGTCGACAGTTATCACCGTCGGCAACCGAATGCGAGAAATAACTGCCGCTTCCTTCTCTTTCAGTCGCCACCATTTGATTCTAGCCGATCCGCATCGCTCGGCATGTTTACACCTCGAAGGTATGATCTTCAGCGAGCAGATCAGTGGACGGTGTTGCCCGGCAACCGTCTCATACGGCACGGTCTTCGCGTCTGTGACAAGGCCTTGGTCGCAACGCCTAACAAGGACATAGACAATCTGCGTTTTAGCGTTCCCGCTATAAAACGAGATAAGGTGGGAGTCACGCTTTCGAAATTTGGTATTCACGATGGTGAGGTCATGTGAGTCTGCATACTCAAGTATACCTTCACCATCGGCGTTGCGTGAGCCATAGCCAAAACCACCATGACAGCTGTTGCGATCGGCGGCCCCGCAGGCAGAGGCAAGCCCTGCACACGAAGCCCCCTCTCGCCCCACGGAACACCCGAGGATCGCCAAGGGGACACCCGGACCCGTTGGGGGAAGAGGCCTCAAGTTCCTAGCCCTGGCCCGGCGTATTGATCGTATTGACACGTAATGACTCCAGCGAGGACTCACGTTCCTCACCGTCCCCTGGCTCGCCCCTCCAGCCGCCTCCTCCTTGCGGACAAGGGAGGAACCCGGGACCCCTGGAGGGCAAGGCACAACCCCGACGACAAGATGATATGCCGAGAAGACTGGCCAAGAAGACAGGCAACGGGACATATTGACAGTGACTCACCCTCCTCCTCCGTCCTCACAGTACACCGGGTAGTTGTAGCAGTTTATCCCGAATACGAATAGAATACAGAGCGAGTAGTAGAGGATGGGAGTAGTAGGAGGTCCTCCGGGGTCGGTAGGCTGAATTAGTTTCCGAGGCCGCGAGGGTGAGTGCAGTGCTCACCAGACCTCGCGGCCTCTCTCCTGGTGCCGCTTCCGTCCTGCGTGCGTAGTGGGGAGCAGATTCGAGGCCTCACGGCGGCCATCCGGGATGGTGGACGACGGACGAGGTCGGAAGACCTCGTCGCGGGAGCACAGGACGTCGAATGCGACGCGCGCCCGTCGAGAGGAGGCGGCGCGCGCCGATCGATAGTGAGTCACCTGTTTTCCCATGCTCCCAGGCCGATCGATGGCGCCTCATCGGCAAGCCGCCGTGAGAAACAGCGCGCCCGGGCCAGCCACGGACCGAGGAGCGATCGCGGTCGCGACAACAGCTGTAGCCGTCTTTCGTTGCTCCAGCGTGACCATTAAGGCCACCTGCCACAACAATCATATCTTCTGACGGCACTTCCGCTGTTTCCTCATCAAGCAGGGACCAGGACTCGTCCTTGGTTTGCTCGGAACAGCCTGTCTGCGGAGCATACGCAGAAAAGAAATGGCATCGTCGCTCCTCTACGGCGACAACAATCTTCATCAAGCGGTCATCGAAACGTTCTACGCTTGCAATCGCGTCACGGAAACGCTCGGAGACGATCATACCGACACCACTGGTGGTCCTGGGACTGCCGCACAGAACGGCCTTGAAGCCGCGGCCAATGTCCCTCGACTTGCAGCAGGACCACCTCGTCTCCTGCACCGCACAGAAATCTATCTTTCTTCGCTCCAGTGCTTCAACCAACTCGCACGTGCGGCCCGTCAACGCACCCACATTCAACGTTGCTACGCGGGTCTTGCCTACGTTGCGGGACTTTCGGACTAGCTCAGTTGCTCCCCGATGCCGTCCTCGCATCAGGGACCCTCGCATACTTCTCACACTCGCCGGGCTTTGCGAGTGTGCGTCGGCTCCAGCGGACGCCGTAACATTATCTCGAAACCTCTTGAACGTCATCAACCAAATGATGTGACACAAATGTTCGTAGGCGGCCTGTCACTAGGGCCTGTCGCCTGCATTCGAATGTCCGCGTTTGGCTCGGCTCGCAAAAGCAAGCAGTTTCCAGTGGCACCGCGTGGAGGAACGGACATCGCCACCTATATGGATACGGTGGATACCTATACGCTAAAAATTGGTGTTATTGTGGAAGTCAATAATTTCGTGGGATTTTCACCTTAGACTGGACAGGAGTCCCGCTCAGGGGTCCTTGCACCTAATCATATATGTTTTCTGTATAGTACGGTAATAGATGCATAGAATTCTAAAAAAAACTATGTCCTCGCCCTTTTAGCACAAGGACACAACAAGAAATGCAATTCGTTCTATCGAAGGCCAGCAGCTAATGTATTCTTTTATCACCTACGGCGACAACGCCACTTCGACAAGAGCGATGCACACTTCAGAAGCTCTTAAACATTTGAGTAGCATCCAACCGAAGCCAGGACTGAGGATCAAGCAAACGCCGTAAGTCTTCTAGCACTTTGTGCTGACTAAAACAGTATTTCTGAAGTAAACAAAGCTGCTAGCTAGTTATGATTTGTGCCACACGAGGTGTTTAAGTGTGTTTAGGTGAATTTTTGTTTAGCAGGGCCTTATGTTTCGACTTTTTGTCGTTTTCGAAGGCCTCAAATGTGGTGCATAAGTTTTATATGCGCTGTACACCACCAAGCGCCTTAACTGCCCTAGCATTTCGGAGTTTCCCCACGAACACAAAGGAGGAACCAAGTGGGAGAAAGAACTCTCCACTTGAATCTACCGCAAGGGCTGATGTTTGCCCACATCATTTAGCCACTAGGGATGAATAGGACATACTGTACACCACTGTTGCCAACCGGTCCTTCTACGGTTCCCAGTGAGATACAAACAGCAGAAAGTCATCCGTAACAGAAAGACACTCATTCCGATTGTTCATCTCTGGATTTCTTCTTGAAATTCAGAACGCCTCTAACGCTTCCCCTGCTTAAATGTCTCCTATAACGACCAGAATGGTATACTTCACCTCAAAGTCATGTCCGTTATGCGCATTAATCGAATACTTTCCAAGTGGAATGGCTAGCGACCCACGTCGTTTACTTATTTGATGTTTCTTCAAACGCACTGGAGGAGCTCTTCCCGTTTCTCCTAAGTACTTGGCTTTACATGCAGAGCACTAGATCTGATAAATATTGCTCCAATCTTTGAGCAATCGCCTAATCTTCCACTTGGGCAAATAACGCAATTTTCAAAAAGATGCTTGACCGCTCACCGCTAATGTACTGCAGATACATAGGTAATTGTTGCATCACAACATCGACATAATTCGAAACGGATGAGTGTTTCAGGTTAATAAACGAGCAATCTTAGAACAACACCCTTGCGATGAAAATAGGCACACTATGGTGACACACTATTGCAGTGATATTGTATACACTACGTAATATTTGATGAGCAAGTTCAGATGTGTGCATGTTGTTGTTACACCTCTGTTACTCTGTTACATAGTCTCCTTGAAAATGGATACCCATTGTTGTTCTTGTTCAGCTCGAAAAGAAGTGGCAACAGTCATTCCACACGCCAATTCGAACTTTTCTAAATCAAAGTTTGATTCACTGTCGTTTTCCTTCCGGTGATTCCCTGGTTTGCGCTTAATTTTGCTGTTGTGAGAGGGGAGCTGCGTGTGTTCGTGGTCTTCGGGAGGAAGTTTTCACCCTGCCGTAATAATTCATCGTGGTCAGAGTTTTCCAGAAAAGAAAATGTTTCTGCAGCTTTGGACCACGGCCGATGATAGACCGGTTAAGTCGCCCGTTGCGGGTGACTTTTGCCGCGCTATTCGCCGCGTTGCGACGAACATTCACAAAGCCCAGACTCTTAAAGCCTCTACAGAGTCTCGCGGCAGCACCCCGAGAACTCGTCCATATCGCTCCCGCCGCAGTGGGACCCGCGCTGCCGCTGTGGTGGAAGCCGCGGCGCAGACGAGTTGTCGCGGAGCCGCCGCACGCAAGGGTCCTCGAGGGCTGCCGCAGTTTACGGCGGCCCTCGCCCGCAGTGCCAGGAGGCGCGGGTGCGACCCGCCGGAGGGCGTGACCGAATAGGAAGCTTGGATGAACGGGGTTTTCTTTTCTTTTCGATCGATGTGTATGTATAAACTGCAGAAGAACCGATTTTTAAGACAATTTAAAGCGGAAAATATAAACTTTTCTTCTTCCAAAGTGCTTCGTTTCACCACCTAAGTATCCTCAGACGAACCTTTTTGTTATAACTCCTTCCCGGTGTTATAACAAAAAAGTTATACATTCTAAACACTCAACAGACAAAAAGGTTGCACACTCCTAAAGGAATAAGAAAAATAGTTAAAGCTAAGAGGTACTCAATAGAAAGCAGCATAAACTAAACTGTCAAACCATCCTGATAGTAGCGTAATCCACATTTGGTAGCACAAAATCCTCCGACATTTAAGAGTGTATAACCTTTTTGTTGCTACACCTTTCCGGTGATATAACATAAAAGGTCATACACTCTTAAAACAATAAGAAAAATGGTTGAAGCCAAGAGGTACTCAACAGAAAGCAGCATCACAGCAGCAGCAACAACACAACACTAATACTTGAAGATACAGTGGAAAGAATTCTTAAGAAACTTTCAAACGAGCAGGAAAATAATCCAATGCTGACGAAATCCATTCTGTATTTCTCCGTTCCTCCCGTCGAAAGTACGCAGTATTGCGCGCAGTAACCCTCGCGGGGCCGCACCACCCTCCGTTGTCATGGCGGGTCCGTGGCACCCGCAAGACTCTGCTGCTGGCCTTAGGCTTCCTGCATACTTACCGTCGCCGCGATTCCATCGCAGCGATGAGTTTTGCAGAGCCACACGAAAGGATGGGGAGTTCCCAGTGCTCGTCGCATTGCTCATCGCTCTGCAAGACAACGTGACGGCGATCCGCCCAGGACCAACTTAAACACCGCGTGCGGCACGAAAAAGTGAGCCATGCCCGCGATGAGGGCGGGAAGCAGGGTCAAGCGTGGGGTTCGATTTGTCCCGAAAATTTAGGACTCCCCCCCCCTCCAAGAGCGGATCTGGAACGACCCCCCCCCCTTGTCTAGATCTAGATCACCGTTCTATTTCTTATCTGTGTTGCATTTTTCAAATTTTTATGCGATTGTTGTACCCGTTAATAGGTTGTTTTTTTTTCAGGTGCAGCATCAACAGGGTGGAAAATCGTTCGTAGAAGAAGTTATATTATTGATTAATTTCTTGATTAGACGGTTTGTCAGAAAAAAAGTTGATAAAAGTTTTGAGTATGCAATATCTTGTGTTTTACAGTTAAAAATAAATAACTTTTGCGAGCAGTTCTCGAATTATTCGATGCGAGTTCAACTTTTTTCCGAGGATCTCGTGTACACGACACATTTTTTACATGAAAAGAGCAGCATCTGCATTGTAAATTGTACTCGATAAAATTCTGAATGTTAATTCCTGATGCTGACTTAAGTCCTCTCGCCTCAAAAATTCTTGAGGCGCTCTTCTAATTCCTTCAGTTGCATCTCCGAGGCTGCTATTTTTGGAACCTGCTTTTTAAAGCATAGAATCCACATTTATTAAGGCTTTGTGCATTTTTCATAGGCCCCAAAAATCTCCGAGTTATGGCAGTTTTCGTGCGTTTACCTCGTTCTGTGATACCATCGATCGCAACTCAAGGATGGAGTTCTCGTGGAAAATTTTTTCTACCCTCTGAAGGAAAGAACATTCGAGAGTGAAACTGTACCGTATAAAATTTGATGCCGTGATTATTGTACAATAACAAACGAAGATTCTTTGCAGCGATCTTCGGTATGATTAGGGCGAATTGTTTTCAAAATTTTTGTTTTCCTAAAAAAAATATTTTCTACCTAAAACAGATTACCTGTGCAGTTAAAATTTTGCCACTAGAAGCTTCAGTTCCTGATCAGTGCACAGTGGGAAAAATCATGATTTGCTAACCGAACAGGTTGAATTGACCTCTGGTAGACTTTGCATCAACCTCATCGGAGCAATAAAATTGGACGTTTACAGGAAGGTTCATAACTCGGTAGGTTTTTCGAATTTCGGAAGTTCCACTAAATTTTCGGAAACTAGAAAAAAAGCGCTTTCTTACCACGTAAAATGCTTTCTAAAAGAGAGGTCTTCGCACGCGGCGGAGAGTCCAATTTTTTAGCGAAAAAAAAATTGAAGTGACTTCCTAAAATTGATCATAACTCGGTAAGTCTCTCAAGTCTTCAAAATTCTTCTAGCTTTTTGGAAGAAATATAAAATGCGCTTTCTCACCATTTAAAAATCATTTTTTAAAAAAGGGGTCTTCATGCGCGGCGGGAGGGGCCTAATTTCTGGTCCATTTTGCGAAAATAGGTACCGAAAATCGAACCCCCGCCGCGCATAAATACCCCTTTTTTGGAAATCCGTTCTTATTGTTAAGAAAGTAAATTTTTTTATTTTTTGATGGTCAAGAGGGTCATGAACTTAATCCTTCATCGTCGTCATCGGAGTGATTTCACAAAAATGTTCATAACTCAGCTAACCTTCGAAGTTCGAAAATTTCCGCTCGACTGGTGAAAAATAGAAAAAACTTGTTTCTTACCATATAAGAATTGCTTTCCAAAAAAGGGGTTTTCATGCGCGGCGGGGGTCCGATTTCTGGCCGATTTTCGGCAAAAATCGACAGCAAATCGAACCCCCCCCGCCGCGCCTGAATACCCCTTTTTTAAAAGAGTGTTTTAACCATAAAGAAGCGCTTTTTCTCTACTTTTTGATGAGTAAGCGCAATTTTCCATTTTTGAAAAGTTGACTCAATTATGAACATTTTTGTAAAACTCCGATCAAAACTCTGTAAAACTCATTTTTGTCACTCCGATGACAACGGTGAAGGACTTAGTTCACGACTTCACAAAATTGGTCATAACTCGGCTCGTTTTCCGAAAATCAAAAATCCCTCTTTACCGTAAAAAAATATAAAAAATATGCTTTCCTAACGTATAAGAAAGGATTCCCAAAAAAGGGATATTCATGCGCGGCGGGGGGGGGGGGGTGGGGGTATCCGATTTTCGGTACCTATTTTCGCAAAATGGACCAGGAATTAGACCCCTCCCGCCACGCATGAAGACCCCTTTTTTGAAAAATGATTTTTATATGGAGAGAAAGCGCATTTTATATTTCTTCCGAAAAGGTAGAAAAATTTTCAAGACTTGAGAAACTTGCTGAGTTATAATCAATTTTAGGAAGTCACTTCATTTTTTCGCTCAAAAATTCTACTCTCCACCGCGTATAAAGAACTCTCTTTTAGAAAGCGATTTTACATAGTAAGAAAGCGCTTTTTTCTTGTTTCCGAAAATTTAGGGGGACTTCCAAAATTCGAAAAACTTACCGAGTTATGAACCTCCTCATGAACATCCAATTTTATTGCTCCGATGAGGTTGATGCAAAGTCTACCAGCGGTCAATTCAACCTGTTCGATTAAGCAAATCATGATTTTTCCTACTGTGAATTGAAACGGATCTATCGTAGTCCGGGGTCTACATAAGTAAAAAGTATTATATGTAACAAATCCACTTGAGACTTACCGAGCGGCCTCTACGGATTAACAAGGGACCTAAACAAAAAAAGCCACGAATAAAATAACGAAAAATTACATTTGTTGCGGTTGTAAGCAGGCAAAGTTGTGTGCCCTCCTCACCATCTTAGATCCTGGTTATAACATGTCAGCCGGCGGTCAGCACGCGGCATGCCTCTATTCCATCGCTCTTTGCCCACCGAGACGGCTGTAAACCGCGGCGATTTTTTTTGTTTGTATGTTAGTTTTTAGTTTCTTTTAGTCCAATTCGTTCTTTAGGAGCCGCTCGGTAAGTTCTGAATTTATTTTGTTACCTACTTTTTAGTTATGTGCCCTTCCCCGGACTAGGATAGATTCATTAAAGGTTCTGGTGGCAAAATTTTAACTGCATAGGTAGTATGTTTTAGGTAGAAAATTTTTTCTTGATGAAAAACAAAAATTTTGACACAATTCGCCATAATCATATCGAAAATCGCTGCAAACAAGCTTGGTTTGTTACTGTACAATAATCACGGCATAAAATTTTATACGGTACAGTTTCACTCTCGGATGTTCTTTCCTTCAGAGGGTAGAAAAAATTTTCCACGAGAACTCCATCCTTGAGTTGCGATCGATGGTATCACAGAACGAGGTAAACGCACGAAAACTGCCATAACTCGGAGATTTTTGGGGCCTCTAAAAAATGCACAAAGCCTTAATAAATGTGGATTCTATGCTTTAAAAAGCAGTTCTTAAAAAACAAAAAAAAGCTCTCATGTGATTAAGGCAGCCGATACTAAGCCGATTCTTCGGCAATGATGCAAAATCAGAACGTCTGATCATATAGATCGTTTCAGAAAAAAAACCTTTATTACTATGTGTCAAACGGGCTTAAACTTTGTAGAGTAAAATTTTATTTTCTGATGCTGCTCCCTGCAGAAGAGAGAAAATTGTTTTCGTAGCAAGTCCATCCTTCGTTTCCATTTCATCATCGATTTGAAGAGCACTTCGAAACTCTTGTAAAGAAAGCACTTAGTTCGTCGGCAAGAACTAACACTTGAAATTTCGTGCAATACAATTTTGGACGTAGATGTCTCGGCCTTCAGGTAAAAAAGTGTCCTGTCCGTGAGATCCGGGAATGTTCCCCTTGACTATTCTGCCACGCGCGGCAGAATGGCCATGAACTGAGCACCGCGATGGCATCGCAGCGAGGAAGTATGCCCCTGCTTTTGCCCTGGTTTATAGTGCCGCCGCTGCGCGGCGCGGCAACATAATTGGAATAGATATCGAACGGGCGGCGCGAAAAGTCGATATCTACGGCGACCACCACGCCGCGCCGCGTGGCGGCGCAAGTATAAACCTTGCCTTAGGCCCCATTTATACTTCCATCGCCGCGAATCACGATTCGAACGGCACGATGAGTCCCATCGCGTCGCGCTGTCTCGGACATCTTCCAAATCGAAATAAGCTTCTTACAGGTTAAACAACAGACTCTCTAAGATGGTTAGAATATTTTTTTCAAGAAAAATATGGTATAACTTTTGGAATTTTCATCGTATAGCTGCCCGAATGCACCATTACGTACTTGCACAAAGCAATTGTGCACACATTTCCGGGTCGTGGCTGCAACAACGGCTCCTGAAGCATAGAGTGGATTACCGATCGACAGTCTAGAACCAAAACCAAAAGACTATAATCCAAGCTGGTGCCATGTCATACCTCTTCTTCTAGCAAGACAACATCAGATTGCTCCTTGCTGGTACTGGTAAAGCTATAACGACTAAGTCGGAACGCTATCTAAGCTTGGCTGCGCACCCGACTGCCCCAAATTGATGCCGCTGTCCAATGCTTAAGCATTTGCCACCGCCACTGCCACCGCCGCTGCTGCTGGTGTGCCAAGGGCCTACATATAGCATACTTCCCTGAACGCTCCGGCGGAAGGGCATAAATCGTGCTATGGCCCTACACCTGGCCAGTCGTCGCAGCCCGCCACACCCACGTTGCGCCTACACCTGCAGGCTGTCGGCACCGCGACACACTGTGCGTGGGAGTATGCCGCAAGCATTACATTCCATACGGAAGCAGGTTGCTTAGGATCAGATCTAAACTAACATCTTAAGGAATGTTTGAGTCAACTAAGAATTAAATTAGAAATAAAGCCATATGGGCTTCAGATTATTAAACACCGGTTTTTAACATTTTCGATCGTTTTGAACGTTTAAACACAACTGTGTAGCTTTCGTCGTGGTATAAAAAATCAATAGAATTTTCAAGAAAACCAATCGTTCTTGACAAAGCATTAAAAGTAATAGTTGGCTGGCATAAGAAAATACGCATATCGATTCGAGCAATTAGATGTTTTGAGAATGTACTCTTTTTTCAGGGCG
This sequence comes from Heligmosomoides polygyrus bakeri, assembly GCA_947359475.1. NCBI lineage: Eukaryota > Metazoa > Nematoda > Chromadorea > Rhabditida > Heligmosomidae > Heligmosomoides > Heligmosomoides polygyrus. The sequence continues at coordinate 4,921,940 of OX375866.1, forward strand.
ATAAAGGAGTTCGAGAATAAAAGGCACAAAAACGACTTGTTTTTCTTCCTTGTCCCCTGCAACGTGTGGGTTTTTATGTTATTACAGTCCTTTGATAGTTTTCTTTAAAAAGTTGTTGTACACATTGCACGCCGCTTTCTTCTATTTCTTACGAAGATATGTATCAAAAACTATGATTAAACTCCTCTGTGAAACCAAACCAGAAGTATTCGCGAAAGCCTGACTAGTAAGTCTTCAGTCCTCGAACATACCGTATACTCCACAAACATGTTTATTTTTTTAGCAACCAAGCTAACTTTATCTAAACAAAGAAAAGCTTACTGTAATTTGTTCAGAGACTACGTTGAAGACATGGACGATTTTATTAAAGCGATGAATGGTGAAGAAACCAGGACAATGATAGTCTCGACATCACTGCCTGCCTCGAACATCAGTTTGCTATACAATTTAACCACGACCAGTGTAATTGGCAGCGACACCGAGAACATAACTGATATCATTGCACATTTTAGTGAGCATTTCACTTCTTCATCAGCTGGACCGCATCGAAAAAGATGACAGTGCACTTTTTGTAATTACAGGTCATACCGGTGAGGAGATCGTATCAACAACTGTCAGTCCTCAAACACACGTGGCAACAACGCCAATATTGGAGTCGTCTAGCCCGATCACAGGATCATCTACGTCGCCGCCATCGGATACGCCATCGCCAGCGACTGAGCAGTCATCGGAGTCACCATCGCCAGCGCCGACGCCATCATCGGAGTCACCGCCATCGCCATCGCCAGCGCCGACACCATCATCGGAGTCACCGCCATCGCCATCGCCAGCGCCGACGCCATCATCGGAGTCACCGCCATCGCCAGCGACTGAGCAGTCGCCACCATCGGAATCACCGTCATCGCCAGCGACTGAGCAGTCGCCATCATCGGAGTCAACGCCATCGCCAGCGACTCAGCAGTCTCCATCATCGGAGTCAACGCCATCGCCAGCGACTGAGCAGTCTCCATCATCGGAGTCAACGCCATCGCCAGCGACTGAGCAGTCTCCATCATCGGAGTCACCGTCATCGCCAGCGACTGAGCAGTCGCCATCATCGGAGTCAACGCCACCGCCAGCGACGGAGCAGTCGCCATCATCGGAGTCAACGCCACCGCCAGCGACTGAGCAGTCGCCATCATCGGAGTCAACGCCATCGCCAGCGACTGAGCAGTCGCCATCATCGGAGTCAACGCCATCGCCAGCGACTGAGCAGTCTCCATCATCGGAGTCAACGCCATCGCCAGCGACTGAGCAGTCTCCATCATCGGAGTCAACGCCATCGCCAGCGACTGAGCAGTCGCCATCATCGGAGTCACCGCCATCGCCAGCGACTGAGCAGTCGCCATCATCGGTGTCAACGCCATCGCCAGCGACTGAGCAGTCTCCATCATCGGAGTCAACGCCATCGCCAGCGACTGAGCAGTCTCCATCATCGGAGTCAACGCCATCGCCAGCGACTGAGCAGTCGCCATCATCGGTGTCAACGCCATCGCCAGCGACTGAGCAGTCGCCATCATCGGAGTCAACGCCATCGCCAGCGACTGAGCAGTCGCCATCATCGGAGTCAACGCCATCGCCAGCGACTGAGCAGTCGCCATCATCGGAGTCACCGCCATCGCCAGCGACTGAGCAGTCTCCATCATCGGAGTCAACGCCATCGCCAGCGACTGAGCAGTCGCCATCATCGGAGTCACCGCCATCGCCAGCGACTGAGCAGTCGCCATCATCGGAGTCAACGCCATCGCCAGCGACTGAGCAGTCGCCATCATCGGAGTCACCGTCATCGCCAGCGACTGAGCAGTCGCCATCATCGGAGTCAACGCCATCGCCAGCGACTGAGCAGTCGCCATCATCGGAGTCAACGCCATCGCCAGCGACTGAGCAGTCGCCATCATCGGTGTCACCGCCATCGCCAGCGACTGAGCAGTCGCCATCATCGGAGTCAACGCCATCGCCAGCGACTGAGCAGTCGCCATCATCGGAGTCAACGCCATCGCCAGCGACTGAGCAGTCGCCATCATCGGAGTCAACGCCATCGCCAGCGACTGAGCAGTCGCCATCATCGGAGTCACCGTCATCGCCAGCGACTGAGCAGTCGCCATCATCGGAGTCACCGTCATCGCCAGCGACTGAGCAGTCGCCATCATCGGAGTCACCGCCATCGCCAGCGACTGAGCAGTCGCCATCATCGGAGTCAACGCCATCGCCAGCGACTGAGCAGTCGCCATCATCGGAGTCAACGCCATCGCCAGCGACTGAGCAGTCGCCATCATCGGAGTCACCGTCATCGCCAGCGACTGAGCAGTCGCCATCATCGGAGTCACCGCCATCGCCAGCGACTGAGCAGTCGCCATCATCGGAGTCAACGCCATCGCCAGCGACTGAGCAGTCGCCATCATCGGAGTCACCGCCATCGCCAGCGACTGAGCAGTCGCCATCATCGGAGTCACCGCCATCGCCAGCGACTGAGCAGTCGCCATCATCGGAGTCAACGCCATCGCCAGCGACTGAGCAGTCGCCATCATCGGAGTCACCGCCATCGCCAGCGACTGAGCAGTCGCCATCATCGGAGTCAACGCACTCGCCAGCGACTGAGCAGTCGCCATCATCGGAGTCAACGCCATCGCCAGCGACTGAGCAGTCGCCATCATCGGAGTCACCGTCATCGCCAGCGACTGAGCAGTCGCCATCATCGGAGTCACCGCCATCGCCAGCGACTGAGCAGTCGCCATCATCGGAGTCAACGCCATCGCCAGCGACTGAGCAGTCGCCATCATCGGAGTCACCGTCATCGCCAGCGACTGAGCAGTCGCCATCATCGGTGTCAACGCCATCGCCAGCGACTGAGCAGTCGCCATCATCGGAGTCACCGTCATCGCCAGCGACTGAGCAGTCGCCATCATCGGAGTCACCGCCATCGCCAGCGACTGAGCAGTCTCCATCATCGGAGTCACCGCCATCGCCAGCGACTGAGCAGTCGCCATCATCGGAGTCAACGCCATCGCCAGCGACTGAGCAGTCTTCATCATCGGAGTCAACGCCATCGCCAGCGACTGAGCAGTCGCCATCATCGGAGTCAACGCCATCGCCAGCGACTGAGGAGTCGCCATCATCGGAGTCACCGTCATCGCCAGCGACTGAGGAGTCGCCATCATCGGAGTCACCGTCATCGCCAGCGACTGAGCAGTCGCCATCATCGGAGTCACCGCCATCGCCAGCGACTGAGCAGTCGCCATCATCGGAGTCACCGCCATCGCCAGCGACTGAGCAGTCTCCATCATCGGAGTCACCGCCATCGCCAGCGACTGAGCAATCGCCATCATCGGAGTCACCGTCATCGCCAGCGACTGAGCAGTCGCCATCATCGGAGTCACCGCCATCGCCAGCGACTGAGCAGTCTCCATCATCGGAGTCACCGCCATCGCCAGCGACTGAGCAGTCGCCATCATCGGAGTCAACGCCATCGCCAGCGACTGAGCAGTCTTCATCATCGGAGTCAACGCCATCGCCAGCGACTGAGCAGTCGCCATCATCGGAGTCAACGCCATCGCCAGCGACTGAGGAGTCGCCATCATCGGAGTCACCGTCATCGCCAGCGACTGAGGAGTCGCCATCATCGGAGTCACCGTCATCGCCAGCGACTGAGCAGTCGCCATCATCGGAGTCACCGCCATCGCCAGCGACTGAGCAGTCGCCATCATCGGAGTCACCGCCATCGCCAGCGACTGAGCAGTCTCCATCATCGGAGTCACCGCCATCGCCAGCGACTGAGCAGTCGCCATCATCGGAGTCACCGCCATCGCCAGCGACTGAGCAGTCGCCATCATCGGAGTCAACGCCATCGCCAGCGACTGAGCAGTCGCCATCATCGGAGTCACCGCCATCGCCAGCGACTGAGCAGTCGCCATCATCGGAGTCACCGCCATCGCCAGCGACTGAGCAGTCGCCATCATCGGAGTCAACGCCATCGCCTGAGCAGTCGCCATCATCGGAGTCACCGTCATCGCCAGCGACTGAGCAGTCGCCATCATCGGTGTCAACGCCATCGCCAGCGACTGAGCAGTCGCCATCATCGGTGTCAACGCCATCGCCAGCGACTGAGCAGTCGCCATCATCGGAGTCACCGCCATCGCCAGCGACTGAGCAGTCGCCATCATCGGAGCCAACGCCATCGCCAGCGACTGGGCAGTCTCCATCATCGGAGTCAACGCCATCGCCAGCGACTGAGCAGTCGCCATCATCGGAGTCACCGCCATCGCCAGCGACTGAGCAGTCTCCATCATCGGAGTCACCGCCATCGCCAGCGACTGAGCAGTCGCCATCATCGGAGTCACCGCCATCGCCAGCGACTGAGCAGTCTCCATCATCGGAGTCACCGCCATCGCCAGCGACTGAGCAGTCTCCATCATCGGAGTCAACGCCATCGCCAGCGACTGAGCAGTCTCCATCATCGGAGTCAACGCCATCGCCAGCGACTGAGCAGTCTCCATCATCGGAGTCAACGCCATCGCCAGCGACTGAGCAGTCTCCATCATCGGAGTCAACGCCATCGCCAGCGACTGAGCAGTCTCCATCATCGGAGTCAACGCCATCGCCAGCGACTGAGCAGTCTCCATCATCGGAGTCAACGCCATCGCCAGCGACTGAGCAGTCGCCATCATCGGAGTCAACGCCATCGCCAGCGACTGAGCAGTCGCCATCATCGGAGTCAACGCCATCGCCAGCGACTGAGCAGTCGCCATCATCGGAGTCAACGCCATCGCCAGCGACTGAGCAGTCTCCATCATCGGAGTCAACGCCATCGCCAGCGACTGAGCAGTCGCCATCATCGGAGTCAACGCCATCGCCAGCGACTGAGCAGTCGCCATCATCGGAGTCACCGCCATCGCCAGCGACTGAGCAGTCGCCATCATCGGAGTCAACGCCATCGCCAGCGACTGAGCAGTCGCCATCATCGGAGTCACCGCCATCGCCAGCGACTGAGCAGTCGCCATCATCGGAGTCAACGCCATCGCCAGCGACTGAGCAGTCGCCATCATCGGAGTCAACGCCATCGCCAGCGACTGAGCAGTCTCCATCATCGGAGTCAACGCCATCGCCAGCGACTGAGCAGTCCCCATCATCGGAGTCAACGCCATCGCCAGCGACTGAGCAGTCGCCATCATCGGAGTCAACGCCATCGCCAGCGACTGAGCAGTCCCCATCATCGGAGTCAACGCCATCGCCAGCGACTGAGCAGTCGCCATCATCGGAGTCACCGCCATTGCCAGCGACTGAGCAATCTCCATCATCGGAGCCAACGCCATCGCCAGCGACTGAGCAGTCTCCATCATCGGAGTCAACGCCATCGCCAGCGACTGAGCAGTCGCCATCATCGGAGTCACCGCCATCGCCAGCGACTGAGCAGTCGCCATCATCGGAGTCAACGCCATCGCCAGCGACTGAGCAGTCGCCATCATCGGAGTCAACGCCATCGCCAGCCACTGAGCAGTCTCCATCATCGGAGTCAACGCCATCGCCAGCGACTGAGCAATCTCCATCATCGGAGTCAACGCCATCGCCAGCGACTGAGCAGTCTCCATCATCGGAGTCAACGCCATCGCCAGCGACTGAGCAGTCGCCATCATCGGAGTCAACGCCATCGCCAGCGACTGAGCAATCTCCATCATCGGAGTCAACGCCATCGCCAGCGACTGAGCAGTCTCCATCATCGGAGTCAACGCCATCGCCAGCGACTGAGCAATCTCCATCATCGGAGTCAACGCCATCGCCAGCGACTGAGCAGTCTCCATCATCGGAGTCACCGTCATCGCCAGCGACTGAGCAGTCTCCATCATCGGAGTCAACGCCATCGCTAGCGACTGAGCACTCGCCATCATCGGAGTCAACGCCATCGCCAGCGACTGAGCAGTCGCCATCATCGGAGTCACCGCCATCGCCAGCGACTGAGCAGTCTCCATCATCGGAGTCACCGCCATCGCCAGCGACTGAGCAGTCGCCATCATCGGAGTCAACGCCATCGCCAGCGACTGAGCAGTCGCCATCATCGGAGTCAACGCCATCGCCAGCGACTGAGGAGTCGCCATCATCGGAGTCACCGCCATCGCCAGCGACTGAGCACTCGCCATCATCGGAGTCAACGCCATCGCTAGCGACTGAGCAGTCGCCATCATCGGAGTCAACGCCATCGCCAGCGACTGAGCAGTCTCCATCATCGGAGTCAACGCCATCGCCAGCGACTGAGCAGTCTCCATCATCGGAGTCAACGCCATCGCCAGCGACTCAGCAGTCGCCATCATCGGAGTCAACGCCATCGCCAGCGACTGAGCAGTCTCCATCATCGGAGTCAACGCCATCGCCAGCGACTGAGCAGTCGCCATCATCGGAGTCACCGCCATCGCCAGCGACTGAGCAGTCTCCATCATCGGAGTCAACGCCATCGCCAGCGACTGAGCAGTCGCCATCATCGGAGTCAACGCCATCGCCAGCGACTGAGCAGTCTCCATCATCGGAGTCACCGCCATCGCCAGCGACTGAGCAGTCTCCATCATCGGAGTCAACGCCATCGCCAGCGACTGAGCAGTCGCCATCATCGGAGTCACCGCCATCGCCAGCGACTGAGCAGTCGCCATCATCGGAGTCAACGCCATCGCCAGCGACTGAGCAGTCGCCATCATCGGAGTCACCGCCATCGCCAGCGACTGAGCAGTCGCCATCATCGGAGTCAACGCCATCGCCAGCGACTGAGCAGTCGCCATCATCGGAGTCAACGCCATCGCCAGCGACTGAGCAGTCTCCATCATCGGAGTCAACGCCATCGCCAGCGACTGAGCAGTCCCCATCATCGGAGTCAACGCCATCGCCAGCGACTGAGCAGTCGCCATCATCGGAGTCAACGCCATCGCCAGCGACTGAGCAGTCCCCATCATCGGAGTCAACGCCATCGCCAGCGACTGAGCAGTCGCCATCATCGGAGTCACCGCCATTGCCAGCGACTGAGCAATCTCCATCATCGGAGCCAACGCCATCGCCAGCGACTGAGCAGTCTCCATCATCGGAGTCAACGCCATCGCCAGCGACTGAGCAGTCGCCATCATCGGAGTCACCGCCATCGCCAGCGACTGAGCAGTCGCCATCATCGGAGTCAACGCCATCGCCAGCGACTGAGCAGTCGCCATCATCGGAGTCAACGCCATCGCCAGCCACTGAGCAGTCTCCATCATCGGAGTCAACGCCATCGCCAGCGACTGAGCAATCTCCATCATCGGAGTCAACGCCATCGCCAGCGACTGAGCAGTCTCCATCATCGGAGTCAACGCCATCGCCAGCGACTGAGCAGTCGCCATCATCGGAGTCAACGCCATCGCCAGCGACTGAGCAATCTCCATCATCGGAGTCAACGCCATCGCCAGCGACTGAGCAGTCTCCATCATCGGAGTCAACGCCATCGCCAGCGACTGAGCAATCTCCATCATCGGAGTCAACGCCATCGCCAGCGACTGAGCAGTCTCCATCATCGGAGTCACCGTCATCGCCAGCGACTGAGCAGTCTCCATCATCGGAGTCAACGCCATCGCTAGCGACTGAGCACTCGCCATCATCGGAGTCAACGCCATCGCCAGCGACTGAGCAGTCGCCATCATCGGAGTCACCGCCATCGCCAGCGACTGAGCAGTCTCCATCATCGGAGTCACCGCCATCGCCAGCGACTGAGCAGTCGCCATCATCGGAGTCAACGCCATCGCCAGCGACTGAGCAGTCGCCATCATCGGAGTCAACGCCATCGCCAGCGACTGAGGAGTCGCCATCATCGGAGTCACCGCCATCGCCAGCGACTGAGCACTCGCCATCATCGGAGTCAACGCCATCGCTAGCGACTGAGCAGTCGCCATCATCGGAGTCAACGCCATCGCCAGCGACTGAGCAGTCTCCATCATCGGAGTCAACGCCATCGCCAGCGACTGAGCAGTCTCCATCATCGGAGTCAACGCCATCGCCAGCGACTCAGCAGTCGCCATCATCGGAGTCAACGCCATCGCCAGCGACTGAGCAGTCTCCATCATCGGAGTCAACGCCATCGCCAGCGACTGAGCAGTCGCCATCATCGGAGTCACCGCCATCGCCAGCGACTGAGCAGTCTCCATCATCGGAGTCAACGCCATCGCCAGCGACTGAGCAGTCGCCATCATCGGAGTCAACGCCATCGCCAGCGACTGAGCAGTCTCCATCATCGGAGTCACCGCCATCGCCAGCGACTGAGCAGTCTCCATCATCGGAGTCAACGCCATCGCCAGCGACTGAGCAGTCGCCATCATCGGAGTCACCGCCATCGCCAGCGACTGAGCAGTCGCCATCATCGGAGTCACCGCCATCGCCAGCGACTGAGCATTCTCCATCATCGGAGTCAACGCCATCGCCAGCGACTGAGCAGTCTCCATCATCGGAGTCAACGCCATCGCCAGCGACTGAGCAGTCTCCATCATCGGAGTCAACGCCATCGCCAGCGACTGAGCAGTCTCCATCATCGGAGTCAACGCCATCGCCAGCGACTGAGCAGTCTCCATCATCGGAGTCAACGCCATCGCCAGCGACTGAGCAGTCTCCATCATCGGAGTCAACGCCATCGCCAGCGACTGAGCACTCGCCATCATCGGAGTCAACGCCATCGCCAGCGACTGAGCAGTCTCCATCATCGGAGTCAACGCCATCGCCAGCGACTGAGCAGTTTCCATCATCGGAGTCAACGCCATCGCCAGCGACTGAGCAGTCTCCATCATCGGAGTCAACGCCATCGCCAGCGACTGAGCAGTCTCCATCATCGGAGTCAACGCCATCGCCAGCGACTGAGCAGTCTCCATCATCGGAGTCAACGCCATCGCCAGCGACTGGGCAGTCTCCATCATCGGAGTCAACGCCATCGCCAGCGACTGAGCAGTCTCCATCATCGGAGTCAACGCCATCGCCAGCGACTGAGCAGTCGCCATCATCGGAGTCACCGCCATCGCCAGCGACTGAGCAGTCTCCATCATCGGAGTCAACGCCATCGCCAGCGACTGAGCAGTCGCCATCATCGGAGTCACCGCCATCGCCAGCGACTGAGCAGTCTCCATCATCGGAGTCAACGCCATCGCCAGCGACTGAGCAGTCTCCATCATCGGAGTCAACGCCATCGCCAGCGACTGAGCAGTCTCCATCATCGGAGTCAACGCCATCGCCAGCGACTCAGCAGTCGCCATCATCGGAGTCAACGCCATCGCCAGCGACTGAGCAGTCTCCATCATCGGAGTCAACGCCATCGCCAGCGACTGAGCAGTCGCCATCATCGGAGTCACCGCCATCGCCAGCGACTGAGCAGTCTCCATCATCGGAGTCAACGCCATCGCCAGCGACTGAGCAGTCGCCATCATCGGAGTCAACGCCATCGCCAGCGACTGAGCAGTCTCCATCATCGAAGTCACCGCCATCGCCAGCGACTGAGCAGTCTCCATCATCGGAGTCAACGCCATCGCCAGCGACTGAGCAGTCGCCATCATCGGAGTCACCGCCATCGCCAGCGACTGAGCAGTCGCCATCATCGGAGTCACCGCCATCGCCAGCGACTGAGCATTCTCCATCATCGGAGTCAACGCCATCGCCAGCGACTGAGCAGTCTCCATCATCGGAGTCAACGCCATCGCCAGCGACTGAGCAGTCTCCATCATCGGAGTCAACGCCATCGCCAGCGACTGAGCAGTCTCCATCATCGGAGTCAACGCCATCGCCAGCGACTGAGCAGTCTCCATCATCGGAGTCAACGCCATCGCCAGCGACTGAGCAGTCTCCATCATCGGAGTCAACGCCATCGCCAGCGACTGAGCACTCGCCATCATCGGAGTCAACGCCATCGCCAGCGACTGAGCAGTCTCCATCATCGGAGTCAACGCCATCGCCAGCGACTGAGCAGTCTCCATCATCGGAGTCAACGCCATCGCCAGCGACTGAGCAGTCTCCATCATCGGAGTCAACGCCATCGCCAGCGACTGAGCAGTCTCCATCATCGGAGTCAACGCCATCGCCAGCGACTGAGCAGTCTCCATCATCGGAGTCAACGCCATCGCCAGCGACTGGGCAGTCTCCATCATCGGAGTCAACGCCATCGCCAGCGACTGAGCAGTCTCCATCATCGGAGTCAACGCCATCGCCAGCGACTGAGCAGTCGCCATCATCGGAGTCACCGCCATCGCCAGCGACTGAGCAGTCTCCATCATCGGAGTCAACGCCATCGCCAGCGACTGAGCAGTCGCCATCATCGGAGTCACCGCCATCGCCAGCGACTGAGCAGTCTCCATCATCGGAGTCAACGCCATCGCCAGCGACTGAGCAGTCTCCATCATCGGAGTCACCGCCATCGCCAGCGACTGAGCAGTCGCCATCATCGGAGCCAACGCCATCGCCAGCGACTGAGCAGTCTCCATCATCGGAGTCAACGCCATCGCCAGCGACTCAGCAGTCGCCATCATCGGAGTCACCGCCATCGCCAGCGACTGAGCAGTCGCCATCATCGGAGTCAACGCCATCGCCAGCGACTCAGCAGTCGCCATCATCGGAGTCAACGCCATCGCCAGCGACTGAGCAGTCTCCATCATCGGAGTCAACGCCATCGCCAGCGACTGAGCAGTCTCCATCATCGGAGTCAACGCCATCGCCAGCGACTGAGCAGTCTCCATCATCGGAGTCAACGCCATCGCCAGCGACTGAGCAGTCGCCATCATCGGAGTCAACGCCATCGCCAGCGACTGAGCAGTCGCCATCATCGGTGTCAACGCCATCGCCAGCGACTGAGCAGTCGCCATCATCGGAGTCAACGCCATCGCCAGCGACTGAGCAGTCGCCATCATCGGAGTCAACGCCATCGCCAGCGACTGCGCAGTCGCCATCATCGGAGTCAACGCCATCGCCAGCGACTGAGCAGTCGCCATCATCGGAGTCACCGCCATCGCCAGCGACTGAGCAGTCGCCATCATCGGAGTCAACGCCATCGCCAGCGACTGAGCAGTCGCCATCATCGGAGTCAACGCCATCGCCAGCGACTGAGCAGTCGCCATCATCGGAGTCAACGCCATCGCCAGCGACTGAGCAGTCTCCATCATCAGAGTCAACGCCATCGCCAGCGACTGAGCAGTCTCCATCATCGGAGTCAACGCCATCGCCAGCGACTGAGCAGTCTCCATCATCGGAGTCACCGCCATCGCCAGCGACTGAGCAGTCTCCATCATCGGAGTCAACGCCATCGCCAGCGACTGAGCAGTCGCCATCATCGGAGTCACCGCCATCGCCAGCGACTGAGCAGTCGCCATCATCGGAGTCACCGCCATCGCCAGCGACTGAGCAGTTGCCATCATCGGAGTCAACGCCATCGCCAGCGACTGAGCAGTCTCCATCATCGGAGTCAACGCCATCGCCAGCGACTGAGCAGTCGCCATCATCGGAGTCACCGCCATCGCCAGCGACTGAGCAGTCTCCATCATCGGAGTCACCGCCATCGCCAGCGACTGAGCAGTCTCCATCATCGGAGTCAACGCCATCGCCAGCGACTGAGCAGTCTCCATCATCGGAGTCAACGCCATCGCCAGCGACTGAGCAGTCTCCATCATCGGAGTCAACGCCATCGCCAGCGACTGAGCAGTCTCCATCATCGGAGTCAACGCCATCGCCAGCGACTGAGCAGTCTCCATCATCGGAGTCAACGCCATCGCCAGCGACTGAGCAGTCTCCATCATCGGAGTCAACGCCATCGCCAGCGACTGAGCAGTCGCCATCATCGGAGTCAACGCCATCGCCAGCGACTGAGCAGTCTCCATCATCGGAGTCAACGCCATCGCCAGCGACTGAGCAGTCTCCATCATCGGAGTCAACGCCATCGCCAGCGACTGAGCAGTCGCCATCATCGGAGTCACCGCCATCGCCAGCGACTGAGCAGTCTCCATCATCGGAGTCAACGCCATCGCCAGCGACTGAGCAGTCGCCATCATCGGTGTCAACGCCATCGCCAGCGACTGAGCAGTCGCCATCATCGGAGTCAACGCCATCGCCAGCGACTGAGCAGTCGCCATCATCGGAGTCAACGCCATCGCCAGCGACTGAGCAGTCGCCATCATCGGAGTCACCGCCATCGCCAGCGACTGAGCAGTCGCCATCATCGGAGTCAACGCCATCGCCAGCGACTGAGCAGTCGCCATCATCGGAGTCAACGCCATCGCCAGCGACTGAGCAGTCGCCATCATCGGAGTCAACGCCATCGCCAGCGACTGAGCAGTCTCCATCATCGGAGTCAACGCCATCGCCAGCGACTGAGCAGTCTCCATCATCGGAGTCAACGCCATCGCCAGCGACTGAGCAGTCCCCATCATCGGAGTCAACGCCATCGCCAGCGACTGAGCAGTCGCCATCATCGGAGTCACCGTCATCGCCAGCGACTGAGCAGTCGCCATCATCGGAGTCAACGCCACCGCCAGCGACTGAGCAGTCTCCATCATCGGAGTCACCGCCATTGCCAGCGACTGAGCAGTCGCCATCATCGGAGCCAACGCCATCGCCAGCGACTGAGCAGTCTCCATCATCGGAGTCAACGCCATCGCCAGCGACTGAGCAGTCGCCATCATCGGAGTCACCGCCATCGCCAGCGACTGAGCAGTCTCCATCATCGGAGTCACCGCCATTGCCAGCGACTGAGCAGTCGCCATCATCGGAGCCAACGCCATCGCCAGCGACTGAGCAGTCTCCATCATCGGAGTCACCGTCATCGCCAGCGACTGAGGAGTCGCCATCATCGGAGTCACCGTCATCGCCAGCGACTGAGCAGTCTCCATCATCGGAGTCAACGCCATCGCCAGCGACTGAGCAGTCGCCATCATCGGAGTCACCGCCATCGCCAGCGACTGAGCAGTCGCCATCATCGGAGTCACCGCCATCGCCAGCGACTGAGCAGTCGCCATCATCGGAGTCACCGCCATCGCCAGCGACTGAGCACTCGCCATCATCGGAGTCAACGCCATCGCTAGCGACTGAGCACTCGCCATCATCGGAGTCACCGCCATCGCCAGCGACTGAGCACTCGCCATCATCGGAGTCAACGCCATCGCCAGCGACTGAGCAGTCGCCATCATCGGAGTCACCGTCATCGCCAGCGACTGAGCAGTCGCCATCATCGGAGTCAACGCCATCGCCAGCGACTGAGCAGTCGCCATCATCGGAGTCACCGCCATCGCCAGCGACTGAGCAGTCTCCATCATCGGAGTCAACGCCATCGCCAGCGACTGAGCAGTCGCCATCATCGGAGTCACCGCCATCGCCAGCGACTGAGCAGTCGCCATCATCGGAGTCAACGCCATCGCCAGCGACTGAGCAGTCTCCATCATCGGAGTCAACGCCATCGCCAGCGACTGAGCAGTCGCCATCATCGGAGTCACCGCCATCGCCAGCGACTGAGCAGTCGCCATCATCGGAGTCAACGCCATCGCCAGCGACTGAGCAGTCGCCATCATCGGAGTCAACGCCATCGCCAGCGACTGAGCAGTCGCCATCATCGGAGTCAACGCCATCGCCAGCGACTGAGCAGTCCCCATCATCGGAGTCAACGCCATCGCCAGCGACTGAGCAGTCTCCATCATCGGAGTCAACGCCATCGCCAGCGACTGAGCAGTCCCCATCATCGGAGTCAACGCCATCGCCAGCGACTGAGCAGTCGCCATCATCGGAGTCAACGCCACCGCCAGCGACTGAGCAGTCTCCATCATCGGAGTCACCGCCATCGCCAGCGACTGAGCAGTCGCCATCATCGGAGCCAACGCCATCGCCAGCGACTGAGCAGTCTCCATCATCGGAGTCAACGCCATCGCCAGCGACTCAGCAGTCGCCATCATCGGAGTCACCGCCATCGCCAGCGACTGAGCAGTCGCCATCATCGGAGTCAACGCCATCGCCAGCGACTGAGCAGTCGCCATCATCGGAGTCAACGCCATCGCCAGCGACTGAGCAGTCGCCATCATCGGAGTCACCGCCATCGCCAGCGACTGAGCAGTCTCCATCATCGGAGTCAACGCCATCGCCAGCGACTGAGCAGTCGCCATCATCGGAGTCAACGCCATCGCCAGCGACTGAGCAGTCGCCATCATCGGAGTCACCGTCATCGCCAGCGACTGAGCAGTCGCCATCATCGGAGTCAACGCCATCGCCAGCGACTGAGCAGTCGCCATCATCGGAGTCACCGCCATCGCCAGCGACTGAGCAGTCTCCATCATCGGAGTCACCGCCATCGCCAGCGACTGAGCAGTCTCCATCATCGGAGTCACCGCCATCGCCAGCGACTGAGCAGTCGCCATCATCGGAGTCACCGCCATCGCCAGCGACTGAGCACTCGCCATCATCGGAGTCAACGCCATCGCTAGCGACTGAGCACTCGCCATCATCGGAGTCACCGCCATCGCCAGCGACTGAGCACTCGCCATCATCGGAGTCAACGCCATCGCCAGCGACTGAGCAGTCGCCATCATCGGAGTCACCGTCATCGCCAGCGACTGAGCAGTCGCCATCATCGGAGTCAACGCCATCGCCAGCGACTGAGCAGTCGCCATCATCGGAGTCACCGCCATCGCCAGCGACTGAGCAGTCTCCATCATCGGAGTCAACGCCATCGCCAGCGACTGAGCAGTCGCCATCATCGGAGTCACCGCCATCGCCAGCGACTGAGCAGTCGCCATCATCGGAGTCAACGCCATCGCCAGCGACTGAGCAGTCGCCATCATCGGAGTCAACGCCATCGCCAGCGACTGAGCAGTCGCCATCATCGGAGTCAACGCCATCGCCAGCGACTGAGCAGTCGCCATCATCGGAGCCAACGCCATCGCCAGCGACTGAGCAGTCTCCATCATCGGAGTCACCGCCATCGCCAGCGACTGAGGAGTCGCCATCATCGGAGTCACCGTCATCGCCAGCGACTGAGCAGTCTCCATCATCGGAGTCAACGCCATCGCCAGCGACTGAGCAGTCGCCATCATCGGAGTCAACGCCATCGCCAGCGACTGAGCAGTCGCCATCATCGGAGTCAACGCCATCGCCAGCGACTGAGCAGTCGCCATCATCGGAGTCAACGCCATCGCCAGCGACTGAGCAGTCTCCATCATCGGAGTCAACGCCATCGCCAGCGACTGAGCAGTCTCCATCATCGGAGTCAACGCCATCGCCAGCGACTGAGCAGTCCCCATCATCGGAGTCAACGCCATCGCCAGCGACTGAGCAGTCGCCATCATCGGAGTCACCGTCATCGCCAGCGACTGAGCAGTCGCCATCATCGGAGTCAACGCCACCGCCAGCGACTGAGCAGTCTCCATCATCGGAGTCACCGCCATTGCCAGCGACTGAGCAGTCGCCATCATCGGAGCCAACGCCATCGCCAGCGACTGAGCAGTCTCCATCATCGGAGTCAACGCCATCGCCAGCGACTGAGCAGTCGCCATCATCGGAGTCACCGCCATCGCCAGCGACTGAGCAGTCTCCATCATCGGAGTCACCGCCATTGCCAGCGACTGAGCAGTCGCCATCATCGGAGCCAACGCCATCGCCAGCGACTGAGCAGTCTCCATCATCGGAGTCACCGTCATCGCCAGCGACTGAGGAGTCGCCATCATCGGAGTCACCGTCATCGCCAGCGACTGAGCAGTCTCCATCATCGGAGTCAACGCCATCGCCAGCGACTGAGCAGTCGCCATCATCGGAGTCACCGCCATCGCCAGCGACTGAGCAGTCGCCATCATCGGAGTCACCGCCATCGCCAGCGACTGAGCAGTCGCCATCATCGGAGTCACCGCCATCGCCAGCGACTGAGCACTCGCCATCATCGGAGTCAACGCCATCGCTAGCGACTGAGCACTCGCCATCATCGGAGTCACCGTCATCGCCAGCGACTGAGCAGTCTCCATCATCGGAGTCAACGCCATCGCCAGCGACTGAGCAGTCCCCAT
Organism: Heligmosomoides polygyrus bakeri; assembly: GCA_947359475.1. Classification (NCBI taxonomy): domain Eukaryota; kingdom Metazoa; phylum Nematoda; class Chromadorea; order Rhabditida; family Heligmosomidae; genus Heligmosomoides; species Heligmosomoides polygyrus. The sequence goes on from OX375866.1 coordinate 4,937,980, forward strand.
CATCGGAGTCAACGCCATCGCCAGCGACTGAGCAGTCGCCATCATCGGAGTCAACGCCACCGCCAGCGACTGAGCAGTCTCCATCATCGGAGTCACCGCCATCGCCAGCGACTGAGCAGTCGCCATCATCGGAGCCAACGCCATCGCCAGCGACTGAGCAGTCTCCATCATCGGAGTCAACGCCATCGCCAGCGACTCAGCAGTCGCCATCATCGGAGTCACCGCCATCGCCAGCGACTGAGCAGTCGCCATCATCGGAGTCAACGCCATCGCCAGCGACTGAGCAGTCGCCATCATCGGAGTCAACGCCATCGCCAGCGACTGAGCAGTCGCCATCATCGGAGTCACCGCCATCGCCAGCGACTGAGCAGTCTCCATCATCGGAGTCAACGCCATCGCCAGCGACTGAGCAGTCGCCATCATCGGAGTCAACGCCATCGCCAGCGACTGAGCAGTCGCCATCATCGGAGTCACCGTCATCGCCAGCGACTGAGCAGTCGCCATCATCGGAGTCAACGCCATCGCCAGCGACTGAGCAGTCGCCATCATCGGAGTCACCGCCATCGCCAGCGACTGAGCAGTCTCCATCATCGGAGTCACCGCCATCGCCAGCGACTGAGCAGTCTCCATCATCGGAGTCACCGCCATCGCCAGCGACTGAGCAGTCGCCATCATCGGAGTCACCGCCATCGCCAGCGACTGAGCACTCGCCATCATCGGAGTCAACGCCATCGCTAGCGACTGAGCACTCGCCATCATCGGAGTCACCGCCATCGCCAGCGACTGAGCACTCGCCATCATCGGAGTCAACGCCATCGCCAGCGACTGAGCAGTCGCCATCATCGGAGTCACCGTCATCGCCAGCGACTGAGCAGTCGCCATCATCGGAGTCAACGCCATCGCCAGCGACTGAGCAGTCGCCATCATCGGAGTCACCGCCATCGCCAGCGACTGAGCAGTCTCCATCATCGGAGTCAACGCCATCGCCAGCGACTGAGCAGTCGCCATCATCGGAGTCACCGCCATCGCCAGCGACTGAGCAGTCGCCATCATCGGAGTCAACGCCATCGCCAGCGACTGAGCAGTCGCCATCATCGGAGTCAACGCCATCGCCAGCGACTGAGCAGTCGCCATCATCGGAGTCAACGCCATCGCCAGCGACTGAGCAGTCGCCATCATCGGAGTCAACGCCATCGCCAGCGACTGAGCAGTCTCCATCATCGGAGTCACCGCCATCGCCAGCGACTGAGCAGTCGCCATCATCGGAGTCAACGCCATCGCCAGCGACTGAGCAGTCTCCATCATCGGAGTCAACGCCATCGCCAGCGACTGAGCAGTCGCCATCATCGGAGTCACCGCCATCGCCAGCGACTGAGCAGTCGCCATCATCGGAGTCAACGCCATCGCCAGCGACTGAGCAGTCGCCATCATCGGAGTCAACGCCATCGCCAGCGACTGAGCAGTCGCCATCATCGGAGTCAACGCCATCGCCAGCGACTGAGCAGTCCCCATCATCGGAGTCAACGCCATCGCCAGCGACTGAGCAGTCTCCATCATCGGAGTCAACGCCATCGCCAGCGACTGAGCAGTCCCCATCATCGGAGTCAACGCCATCGCCAGCGACTGAGCAGTCGCCATCATCGGAGTCAACGCCACCGCCAGCGACTGAGCAGTCTCCATCATCGGAGTCACCGCCATCGCCAGCGACTGAGCAGTCGCCATCATCGGAGCCAACGCCATCGCCAGCGACTGAGCAGTCTCCATCATCGGAGTCAACGCCATCGCCAGCGACTCAGCAGTCGCCATCATCGGAGTCACCGCCATCGCCAGCGACTGAGCAGTCGCCATCATCGGAGTCAACGCCATCGCCAGCGACTGAGCAGTCGCCATCATCGGAGTCAACGCCATCGCCAGCGACTGAGCAGTCTCCATCATCGGAGTCAACGCCATCGCCAGCGACTGAGCAGTCTCCATCATCGGAGTCAACGCCATCGCCAGCGACTGAGCAGTCACCATCATCGGAGTCACCGCCATCGCCAGCGACTGAGCAGTCGCCATCATCGGAGTCAACGCCATCGCCAGCGACTGAGGAGTCGCCATCATCGGAGTCACCGTCATCGCCAGCGACTGAGGAGTCGCCATCATCGGAGTCACCGTCATCGCCAGCGACTGAGCAGTCGCCATCATCGGAGTCACCGCCATCGCCAGCGACTGAGCAGTCTCCATCATCGGAGTCACCGCCATCGCCAGCGACTGAGCAGTCGCCATCATCGGAGTCAACGCCATCGCCAGCGACTGAGCAGTCGCCATCATCGGAGTCAACGCCATCGCCAGCGACTGAGCAGTCGCCATCATCGGAGTCAACGCCATCGCCAGCGACTGAGCAGTCGCCATCATCGGAGTCACCGCCATCGCCAGCGACTGAGCAGTCTCCATCATCGGAGTCAACGCCATCGCCAGCGACTGAGCAGTCGCCATCATCGGAGTCAACGCCATCGCCAGCGACTGAGCAGTCGCCATCATCGGAGTCACCGTCATCGCCAGCGACTGAGCAGTCGCCATCATCGGAGTCAACGCCATCGCCAGCGACTGAGCAGTCGCCATCATCGGAGTCACCGCCATCGCCAGCGACTGAGCAGTCTCCATCATCGGAGTCACCGCCATCGCCAGCGACTGAGCAGTCTCCATCATCGGAGTCAACGCCATCGCCAGCGACTGAGCAGTCGCCATCATCGGAGTCAACGCCATCGCCAGCGACTGAGCAGTCGCCATCATCGGAGTCAACGCCATCGCCAGCGACTGAGCAGTCTCCATCATCGGAGTCACCGCCATCGCCAGCGACTGAGCAGTCGCCATCATCGGAGTCAACGCCATCGCCAGCGACTGAGCAGTCTCCATCATCGGAGTCAACGCCATCGCCAGCGACTGAGCAGTCGCCATCATCGGAGTCACCGCCATCGCCAGCGACTGAGCAGTCGCCATCATCGGAGTCAACGCCATCGCCAGCGACTGAGCAGTCGCCATCATCGGAGTCAACGCCATCGCCAGCGACTGAGCAGTCTCCATCATCGGAGTCAACGCCATCGCCAGCGACTGAGCAGTCTCCATCATCGGAGTCAACGCCATCGCCAGCGACTGAGCAGTCACCATCATCGGAGTCACCGCCATCGCCAGCGACTGAGCAGTCGCCATCATCGGAGTCAACGCCATCGCCAGCGACTGAGGAGTCGCCATCATCGGAGTCACCGTCATCGCCAGCGACTGAGGAGTCGCCATCATCGGAGTCACCGTCATCGCCAGCGACTGAGCAGTCGCCATCATCGGAGTCACCGCCATCGCCAGCGACTGAGCAGTCTCCATCATCGGAGTCACCGCCATCGCCAGCGACTGAGCAGTCGCCATCATCGGAGTCAACGCCATCGCCAGCGACTGAGCAGTCGCCATCATCGGAGTCAACGCCATCGCCAGCGACTGAGCAGTCGCCATCATCGGAGTCAACGCCATCGCCAGCGACTGAGCAGTCGCCATCATCGGAGTCACCGCCATCGCCAGCGACTGAGCAGTCTCCATCATCGGAGTCAACGCCATCGCCAGCGACTGAGCAGTCGCCATCATCGGAGTCAACGCCATCGCCAGCGACTGAGCAGTCGCCATCATCGGAGTCACCGTCATCGCCAGCGACTGAGCAGTCGCCATCATCGGAGTCAACGCCATCGCCAGCGACTGAGCAGTCGCCATCATCGGAGTCACCGCCATCGCCAGCGACTGAGCAGTCTCCATCATCGGAGTCACCGCCATCGCCAGCGACTGAGCAGTCTCCATCATCGGAGTCAACGCCATCGCCAGCGACTGAGCAGTCGCCATCATCGGAGTCAACGCCATCGCCAGCGACTGAGCAGTCGCCATCATCGGAGTCAACGCCATCGCCAGCGACTGAGCAGTCTCCATCATCGGAGTCACCGCCATCGCCAGCGACTGAGCAGTCGCCATCATCGGAGTCAACGCCATCGCCAGCGACTGAGCAGTCTCCATCATCGGAGTCACCGCCATCGCCATCACCGGAGTCACCGCCATCGCCAGCGACTGAGCAGTCGCCATCATCGGAGTCAACGCCATCGCCAGCGACTGAGCAGTCGCCATCATCGGAGTCACCGCCATCGCCAGCGACTGAGCAGTCATCATCGGAGTCACCATTGACTAAGACGTTGTAATTCTTCATTCTGCATCTAGCGACTTTCAACGTGTGCGTAAAGCGAAGACAGACGGATGCTTACTTGTTATCATTTTTGGAGTATTGAGTTATAATAATCAACTTGTTGATGGGTCGTCATAAGGTTTTGCCGGTGTTATAATTTGGCGTTCTTTCTCGTTACCGTTTATAAGATCAAAACGGTTACAAAGTGTTATTGACCGATTGTGACGTTAATTTTGTAGGGTCTTCATGTTACGTATGTTCCTGTGCGTACAACATCTCAGAACTAGCTATGCTGTAGGAAAGAGCGATTTGCTCTCTTGCATTGTTGTAATCTACGCCCATATTAATCGATATCGTCATGCTATGTAATAAAGCGCAAAGAGCTATCGATCGGCGCCGTGTAGAAGTCATAAAATAGGAGGAAAATTAGTCATAAAATAAAATAGGGGAACATAACAGAAAATAAGGGAAAATACCCAGGCGTCTTCTATGTGCCTTGGGATTCAGAAGGCGTTCCGAGGACGTCGTCCGTCGTGGCTGGGGATCCTGACGGCGTGCCGAACACGCCGCCCAACCTGTCTGGGGATTCAGATGATATCGAGCGGAAGGCCTTCACAGCAGGGGAAGGCGGCTATCAATATAGATCGATACTATCGAATTTCTTTCAGATTTAATCGATCAGTGTTGGAGTTACGTGATTATGACCGCTAATGGAAGGCCTTTACAGCAGTGGGAGATTTCTATCGGGAGGCCAATATCGATAGATATGGTTGATTGTACCTTGATGGTGACGTTCCTTTGTTTGTCGATGTCTGTCTCTATTCCTCGTCAGCAGAGAAGAGCACACTGGGCAAGAGAAGGAACTCCAGGATGTGGAAAATTTGAAACATGTGCGATAGGTGGATCACATCCTAGGGTTCTTTGTGTGGGCACCTGCCCTCGGCTTCATAAGTACCATATGTTTGATCCTTACTAATGGAGAAAGCAATTACGGGATGGGGATGGTGCCAGTCAATCCATTATGGGATGCTTCACGCATTCTATTTCTACGGAATGTCGTGGAGGGATTTTGAATGCGAATTTGGTCTACACAATGATCTGCGGTGGCCACTCGATGGACATGTGTTTTACCCCCACCAAATCACCAATCATTTCTACAATTACTTGAACTACTTTCACAGAAACGATTTTGCAGATGTATTTTCTGTCCGATTCGCCTTAACATTAGTGGTGCGTTTGTAATGTTAAGTCTTTGATCCTCTCTGCTATAATTCTAAATGGTGCATAAACTATCCTTTATCAACCTTCGACCGAATGTAATGCAAGACATGCAGATTCATTCTGATCGGTTGGCTTTCTGTTGGAACTTCTTTATTATACATGGAACCGTCCCCTATTGCAGTTGCGCCCGATACTCTACTTCTGCCCTTCCGAATATCATGACTCTCTGAATGTGTATTTGGGCTGCAGAATGGCTTGCAGTGGCTAGCCGATGTAAAGCCAGCATTTTGTCCATCCCAGATAATTTCACGTTCGACATCCTTGGATCCTGAGACATACTGTCGAACTACACTAATAGTTCTCATCAAGCCTCAGAACCAATATAGTTATGACGACGGCCGACGTTTCAGCGCAACTGGTTCTTCATGACATGGAAAATACAAGAGGCGTCGAAGGAATTACTCAACCAAGGACTTTACTTATGCTCGAATGACCCATTCGAATAGGTATTCGAATGATTTTCATTCCAATTTGAATATTCGAATTCGAATATTCAAAAAACCGCGTTTTTTCAAATGCAGTTTCGGTATCGAAACCATTCGGATATTCAACATTTTCCAGGAAGCTAAACTTGATGAGCTCTACACGCTGCAAAATTCCAACACACGAGGTAGCCAGAGGAAAATCCATTTGTCTAAGGCCAAGAGCTCCATCCGTGCTTCCTTTTTACGCAAAAGGCCGGCTCAGAGTTTTTTACATTCTCAAAAAAATACGCGTTCCCTAATTCATTAGCTCAGTTTAAGAGACTCCTGTATCCCCTAGAGTAACTAAGCAGTTACTATGAGTTGTGTTGTAGTGTTGTTGTTCTTGTTGTTGAGTCTTTGGTATTTTCACTGCGTGTAATTGTGATTATTTGCACGTCTAAATAATTAAATAAAGTCATTTGAGTACTAGAAAAGTGTAATTCGAATGCCCAACGACCCCTATGAAGCCTCACTACTGAATAATAATTCCTGTGCGGTTCGAAATCGCTTTTTTCTAGTTTTCAAAAGGTTATTGGCTTTGACTCGAACCCGCATCTTCTGCTTTCCGGGCAGCGATGTTCGCCTTACACCACCGGCGCTGTTTGACCGCACGTAACATCCGCGATATCCTCGAGGTCTGTCAGCACCCACCCGTGGTTTCAGATGATTTGAAAGAGTTTTGATCGCAACAAAACATCCTGTAACAACATATAGCCTCTCTACCAGCCGCTCTAGGCTTAAGCAAATGTGTTCAAGCATGGTTATTGGCTTCTCCAAATTTCGAAAAACTTACCGAGATTTAAATACCATATTTCTACAAAATCACTTCAATTTTTCGCTCAAAAATCAGAGACCTCTGAATCAAAGACCCTGAGGACCTCTTTATTGAACACCGATCGTTATATTGTGGAAAAGCTTTTTTCTTCTAGTTTTCAAAAAGTCATTGGCTTTTTCAATTTTTTTTTAACTTACCGAGTTATAGTAATTTTCGTGAACGTCGAATTTTGTCGCTCCAATGACGTCGGTGCCATATCGACCAGGGGTCGATCTAATCTATTCGTTTCAGAAAACCACGATTTTCACACTGTGCGTGGGTCAAGAGCTGAAATTTTTGCGGCAGAATTTAACAGTGTAGATTGCCTCCTTCAGATAAAAAATTTATTTTCCATGAAACATGAGAATTTGGAATTCGATCCTCCCTAATCATATTGGAGATCTCTGCGAAGAAGCTTAGTTTTTTATTGTATGTTAACCACATCTTAAACTTTAGGATGACACAATTTTCACTCTCTGATGTTCTTCCTTCAGAAGGTAGAAGTTTTTTGTCGTGAGAAGTCCATCCTTCAGTGGCGATCGGTGATATCGGAGAACGCAATGGCCGCACATAACCTACCATATTTCGGAGATTTTCGGAGTACCTGAAAAATTGAAAGTGATTTGAAAACTATAAGAAGTGTGGATTCTAGGCTTTGAAAAGCAGGCTGTAAAAATAGCAGCTTCCATGTGATTAACGGTGTCGACATTTTTCGACAAATGATGCAAATCGAAGCGTCTGTTCATACAGATTGTCTCAGAAAGACAGGTTTTATTACCGTGTGTCAAACTGTGGCTTAAAATTTTATAGGGTGCGACTCCACTTTCTGATGTTGTTTCCTGCAGAAGAGAGAAAACTAAAACAGTGACAAATTCATCCTCCGATTGTCATTCCGTCATCGCTTCAAAAAATCATGTAGCGAATGCACATTGCCCTCAGTAACTAACACTTGAAATTTTCCTGAGTGCAACGTTGTACGTAGATAATGCTCGTTTATTCAGAAAACTGTCGTGTCCATGACCTCCTGGAAAAAATCTGCAAAAAATTGGAAACTTCTCATTGCCTCCAAATCTGCCGGCAGAATTTATTTTTAACACGTAATACAAAGACAATTTAAGTTTTTTACATAACTTTCGGGAACGAATGTGAGACTCCACGCTGTCGTAGACACTCCTGGATAAAACAACTTATTAAGAATTACAAACATTGCCTAAAAACCTGAAAAATAAGAGAGAATCCTCTGCCAAAATGGAAAGAGTACGACTCCCCACTCCCAAAAGGTGTCACAGTACGACCCCCCCCCCCTTTTCGATTCTTGAACCTCAAGCTTGAGCCTGGCTCCGATGCGCAGTCCGCAGTGGCATCGCGGGAGACCCCAGAACTCGTGAGGCACTGATTCCATTGTGATTTCAAAGATTCCCTACTGCTTCGGTTTAACGACTTGGCAAAAAATAAACACATTTTTGTACTAATTGAGGGGTGAGGATTCTCCCTATATGATTCACTCCCCCGTTCAGACATACTCTTCTGGCCTTTCCCTTGTGAGAGGGGAATCTTCCGTCGGTGCAATCCAGATTTCGGTAGCGACGGCGTCTGTTCTCCAAAAGGGAGTGCCGTTCGGTAGTCGTGCCGAGCCCAAATGAAGTGTTGATCAGCGGCGTCCTTCGAACTGGTGCCAAGATTGTGATCGTAGAGCTAGCTCATAGATGACACCGATCCTTTTTATTCAAAATTTGCCCACGGACTCGCTCATGCGCGCTTATGTAGTACCTGTCCTTTGGAAGCATCTAGAACCTAATACGCTATATTGCGGACAAGAATTCCCAAGAATTCCTTAAAGTCTCCTCAAGAAACTCGAAATGAACCTAAATGTGAACGAAACTTATGCATCAACCTGATACACAAGACTCTACCAACATGTGGGTCCACTTTTAACCAAAGAAATTTTGTCTTTCTAGAGCAGCTCATCATGAAAGTTTACTCACCGACCAGTGAGCGGCTTTAAAACACCTCCTTGATCATATATGATGTCTCGATGCGCTGCTTACCAGATTAGGGAGGCAGAAAAGTTCTGGCAGTTTTGACTGGCCAACTTCAAACTATAATAACGTTCCTCGTGCTCACTGCATTCAGTCGAGATAAGCACCATTCGAATCAGCACACCTTTTTCAACGCGATACTACTCGGCTAATTCCATAAGTGAAAAACTTGGGTGGTCAAGGTGCGACAATTTCTAGAAAACCTCTTTTTGCGTGGTCCTGAATTGCGAAGATTCTAAATACCAGGTGGCAGTGTTGGCATAAGGTCTGGTGAGCATGGAGGGTGAGGCAGAACTTCAATTCCCAGTTCGTAGAATTTTCTCATGGTGACTTGCGAAACGCGTGGGCGTTGCCGTGCAGAAGAATGGGACCTCTTCCGTTGAGCAGTGCCGGCTGCAGCTCCCACAACTCTCGGTTCATCTCGTCGATTTCCTCACGGTAGGACTCCGCTGGGATGTTTTGGCTAGGTTCCAGAAAGTCGTAGTGAGTCCCGCCAGCGGCCGACCACTAAGGGGTTCGTCGACATCAACTCACTGCCCCTATCTTCGATTATCGAACAGGCCCCACTTCTCATCACATGTCACGACTCGCCCTGTTCGTTTTGATTCTGGAGAAGCAAAGAAGAACAGATTTCGGAACGCGACAATTTATGGCGATCGCTCAAATCGTGGGGCACCCACTTTTCGAGCTTCTTCTCCTCTCCGAGACGTTTAAAACCGTCTGTAACAGTAGTTCTCTGACTCCTATACCTTCGACAATCTCGCGGACTGTTTGAGATGCATTGGCTTCTATGAAGGCCTTGAAATCGTCGTCCTGGCTTCCTGCACGTCTACCTCTTCGGGGTGCATCTTCAAGGATGAAATCTCCAGAGCGAAATGCCTCGGACTACCATTGCACGAACCTTTCTCCGGATCTTTTCGGCCTCCACAAATGGCTGATTTGCCGGGCTTTTTCGACAGCGGTTTGGCTCAGTTGGAAATTGAAATGAATATCGTTCGGATTTGCTGCGATCGTTTCATAGATCGTCGTGTGGAAATGTCCTGTTGTTGGCGTGGTCACCTTCATGCCGTTCTATCCTTTCACATGTTTCTTCGATTTCTACAAACCTCTGCGTGCACGGCGCACCCAGGAGTAGCGCTCAGCGTTGGACGTGCGACCGTTAGAAGAAAGTTATCCTCACATTCTCTAAAGATGAGACGAAGACAGACTGCAAGAAGGAATGGCTGAAGTGTTGTGATAACAGTTTGCAGACTTTTTCGAATTTGGAACTACTTAAGTATTGAAGAATTAATATCTAATTTCATACATATCTTCATTTTTATTTCTATTTTGTTGGGCGCAAATAGGGTCGGAGGGGGGGAGGGGTCACCCCATACTCAGAGGTTGTCCGCCTTGGTAAGAAGGCACGTGTGTGTGTGAAATTAAATGGCCTACCTCAGTTCGCTGTAGGGGTAGAACACACCGCTGCTGAAAAAAAAAACCGGTTTCAAAAAGCACAAACCGTTGTGTAGGGGCCACGACCTTATTTGTGCCTTTTGTTGTTTATCCCGAAGTTCAATACTATCTCGCTGACGATGTCATCTTTTCCACTCAGAACTGCTCTTAAAATGTCCACTGACTGGCAACGGGATTGGATAAGAAGTGGTACCGCGATATCCCGCAGAAATAGAGTGCGTGGCGCATCCGATGAGAGAACTATTTATCGCCAATGTTTCAGATAAATTATGTGATTTTTTCCAATAAAATGAGTGACAGAAGCCAAACCCTGCCCATTTCTCTTCATTTCAGAACGCGCCTCCTCCCTCCGCCCCCCCCCCCTGAAGATGGTTCAGGAAGACGTTGCGAGACATACGGCGAAGATAACCCCTGTGAAGACGACTTTCGATGTCAAAACAGCCATCTAAATCCCATTGTGTGCAATTGGTCGCACCACTTCATTGACGGCTTCCCGGCCTTCCCGACCGGTTGAGTGTGGGTAGGCCGGGGAAGTCCCGCCATCGGCGCGGGAGCTTCCCGGCAGGTTCGTGAATACGAACTTTTGCTTCCTGCCCCGGTCGCTTCCCACGGGAGGCCTTGAACGTTCCCGGGAACGTTCATGAATACGGCACCAGGAGTGCTCGGGATGCCTTAACGATGCTAGGACGATCTGCATGATCTTGAAATGACCATGAACATGTACAGTAGCCCTTACAGCCTACCGTACTCTTCCGAATACCAAAAACGACCCCATAAATTTCGTAGTCCACCAAACGGCGTCCATCAAGCTCCAGCGACCTACTGCTGCTATTCGCCTTCTCGTTTCTGTATGCGCTCTGGGCTCTAGCCGATCCCTGCCGTTGTCGGCTAGAGCCTAGAGCTTGAGGACTAATATATTCTTGAAGCTTTAGAACACTCATATATTTCAGCTTTATTAAATCACCGGCAAATTATTCTTCAACAATGTGGGTCGTCACGGATAGGCTCTTTTTACAACGTCAAATCAGGAACTGTTCATTATCGAATGTTTGTAGTTGGAATTGTGGACACAATATGTCTCGATGTGGCGAGCAACACTGTTGTTTCACAAAGCATTTCATAGTGAATAAAGAAGAGTGCACAGAAATTAACCGTTTCTTCCGTCCTGGATCAGAGCGAGGCCTTGATGAGCACATATTCACAGTCGACAGGTTCAACGTCCTGAACAAAATTGATTTCCATTAAAAGATCGTGAAACTGGCAAAAAATTTTAAATTCTTGTTATGAAGGACTAGCGGAACAGCAATTCTATGCCCATTGAGCGTAATAAAATGGTAAACCACGCTGCGAAACTCTTCTGGTGGCCATTAGTTTTGCGCAGAATGACACACAGACAAATGCATGGAATAGAACTTCAAGACGGTTCAAAAAAAATTAGACTGTCTGAATGGCTACCAAATGCTGGTTACGCGAGCAACTGTAAAGTGTGGCCGTTTACTTTGAAGAACAAGACAGTGAAATTTTGGGAGGCAGTGAAAGTCAAAATTGCGCCACGCACTCGTCCTGTTTTCCTGCTACTTGATCACTGATGTAAACAACGTTCATTTTGAGTTCTCCTCTAAAGGACTACATGAACTTCTGCTTCGTGCTCCAAATTACTTCGCGCCGTCGTTAACGTCCGCTGCGGAAAAGGTGGTTTTTGGTTATGCAGAAATATCGAACTGTTGTACGGTTATTAATGAATCTTGTGACCGTTCGAGCCAAGAGACCATTTTCTTGACTGAAGATTAATGTGACTACCACTTTTCCGAGCAGCACAGTCGAAGGAGTTGCCGGCTGTCGCATGCACCCGATACCAGGTTCCTGGTTCGGATTTCCCGCACAGGCCAACCAACCCTTTAATCCCTCCGGGGTCGGTGAATTGGTACCAGACTTGTCTGGGAAGGACAAAGCGCGGACTTGTTCATCTGCTGGCAAGTGGTTGTATGACCGAATACGCATTCAATCCGCCTCAACGACATCGCGTAGAAGTAGAATGCGTGGCGCGTCCCCGAAAGGAATTGAGGAATGTCTCCTTTATCCTTTACCTCTTTCGCGGATAAATCTGGGCACGGATTCATGGACGCGGTAAATGCTACCCCGATTTACCTCGACGGCCACTTACCGGCCATTTACCGGGAACAAACCTCTGTTTCTGATTAATGACCGCCAAAGCAAGGATTTTGCTACCCTGCTACGAATGGTGCTCACCTTCTAGGCGCTCCTGTTGAGTATTGATTTGGCGGGTGACTTGGCTACGGGCCAAGGTCGTTGCATTGGGTCAGAAATTGGCAGGGGCGTAAAACCCTTAGTTTGGCGGTATATCTTCCCGGACGCGCTAGCGAGGTAGCATTTACATCGAAACATACTTCTGATTTTCCCGCCTCGCGTTCATGAATTGCGGATAAGTGGAGTGTGGCGGTAGATTTTACACTTATCGCCCGGTAAGTCGTTCATGAATTCGGGCCCAGCCAAGATGTTCGAGCTCTGATTCAAACTTCTCGATCAAACTTTGCAACAAGTTAACAATGCCTATCTGTCAGCCATTAACGAGCAATTTTGTCGTGTTTTGTAGTCGTATGGGATTGAAGGTTTGAAGTGAATCCGCGATATTAAGATAGCCGATTGAAGCCGCTTCCCGTCAATGAACACCATACTTCGGGTTACTATGATCGACCAATTTATTTATTTATTTATTTATTTATTTATTCACTCAAGTATATGGTAGTGCGCCCAATACCATGCATTAAAAACAATCACTAGAACGTAAAGATAGTAATAATTTCCAATTTATCGATTTTTTGTTCAGTGTTGACCATTCAAAGTGGAATAAAAATATCGATCGATTGCAACTCACCAAACTATGTTCGTTGAAATATGTGGCTTGAGCTGTCCTTGACTCCTCCGTGACATCGACAACAGACACGTTCTTGAACCCACACTCCGTCATTCTCTGTAAGTTGAGGCTTACAAAACATGAATAGAAATAAAAACGTCCTTTAATGTAACTTTTAAAAATGTTAATTAAAATTTGAAATAAAATATAGTCACTTCATCAAGAAAATTCAAAAATTTCTGTTTTACCGAAAAAATTGCTTTTCGCTCACCTTCCTAAGCGCTGCCTCGTCAACTTCCGCGATTGGCTCGAGAAGGATGACCTTCGATTCTTGTGTCATAATTCTCTAAACAGGAAGGATACGATAGATGAAAGAACGCTACACGGAAACTTTGACCATGTACCGCAATGCTCTTCAGCGTCTCATCGTAGTTGGTAGCGAGAAGCTCGGTGGCAATCAGACAGTCGAACGAAGCATCCCTCTGACTCCAGTAGTCGATCGACGATGTCAATGATTCGTTCCAGCCGAATCTGCAAACGAAATTTTGGAGACGATCTCAGGCAACGTGGTGGAGGACAAAGTATAAATGCAGTTGAAGTTGCGCAACATCTGGTGTCGTTTGGGTGCGCCACGCATTCTGCTTTCATGTGATTTTGTGTGGAGGTACTTTAAATGCGTACTCCTTCTAAGCGAGAGATGCAGTTCAGGTAGAACGGTGTTTCTTTTTCTTACTCAGATTTTCTAGCAAATATACGACCTCTAAAGAGTAAAAGACAACCTTTACCCCTTACGCTTATTCTCCGTGCTATCTTACCGAACTCGCTGATCCTTCAGATTATTCGCCTTCGTCAAAGAGGTGCGATAGTAGTACTCCTTCGTTTCGACATTCCATACATTGCAGGTGAACTTCTGAAGTAAGAATGTGAACACTAGCTGCTTAGATTTGACGTCCCCGTAGCCGTAGCACATATAACTATGTATTCATTCGGTAACGAACCTCTGCTAGAAGGTGTGAGTTCACATGCAGATATGGTGATCGTTGCCTTGGTGTGAAAACGAAGGCGGTGCTGTTCTTCGGAACCACGTCGGCATCGATGGCGTTTGAGAAGATCTGAATGAATCTTACTTACTTAAGAAGACAGAGAACTGTATTGAAGTCGTGCGTTTCTCTGTGACAAGCTGCGCATTCCTCCTCAATATTGAACCTTGGAGGTACTTCGGATATTTTTAGAAACCTCAAGAAATAGCTTGTCGTATTCCTTCCCCTTGTCTTCTTACTTCCGGATCTCATACGCATGTTCTGCTCCCTTGCGATAAAAGCTTCAGCGAGATACTTATTTTTTAGCCTTGTCTGCGAGTAAGTATGACCTTCGGACACTTTGCCAAACGAGTGCGTACGCTAGGTGTCTCTCTCGACTACTGTAGCATGGTCGCCCGCCCTCAATTACGGTAGTGACCGGCTACTGTACCCGTCCAGGACGAGATTTCGCATACGAGTAGAGCTGGCTTTGAGGCAAAAAGGAGATTTTTGCGCCAGCCAAAAACTGCGGGTTTTATTTGCCTGTTTTTGCCATCATTGTTTCTCTAATTTTGATGAATTTTGACGCCACCAAGTGGCTTAGAGGAGGATCACTTTATAAAAACTCCCTAATGCTAATAATCGGAAACTCAAAATGAACCAGTCTATTTGGGATGCGCCGTACACTCGTCTCGAATGCCGGTAATACATCCCTGTTGCTTATGGAGCCGCTAGACAAGTCATTAATTCCCACTTTCTATAGAATATCGATGTGACGCAACTTCTCCCGGAAACACGGAGATGTGGCTAACAAGGGGAAGAAATCAGACGACATTTATTACTAGAAAAGTCCTCTAGAAGCTCTGAGGATACCAGTTCATCTCGATAAATTTCTTTAAAAAACGATTATTGCCCCAGATTTTGGGTCTTCTCAATTAATGCGCCCAAGATGTTATTTTAACGATTAGAGAAAAGTTCCATACCTTGTCTGTCCAGTTGTACTTCTCGGTGTCCAGCTTCGCATCCCAAGCCTTTTGCTCGCTATGCCACGTTTTACTGAAACGACAGTTTTAACGCAAATTTTTCCACCTCAACCTGCCATTCGTTCCCTAGCCATTTTTATAATACATACAGTTTTCATGACAAATTCGACACGGTTTATGTCAAATAGGGCACTTTTCACATCGAGCTGAATGCTCTTCTAGCAGCCTAAAGCCTTCGAATCAAACTGGTCGTCTTCCAAATTAAAAAGACATCTTCCCGCATCAAACCTGAAACTCTCCAAAAAGGATAGAATAATTTTTGCTCAAAAAGACCTTAATATGACTTTCTTTGAAGTTTTGATTCACCTACTCAATATGTCAACACATTGTTTGAAACATTCTAAAAAGTTCTCATTTTTTGAAGAAAAAATAATGGTTTGTTTTAAAGAGCAGGAAGGCGGAAATTTTTTTTAAGCCAAAACAAGAGATTGCGCCGTGCCCTCGTCCAAGACGTCGCGATTTTTATTCGATTGATAGCAAAATTTCTGTTTTCATAGAGTTTCACATCCGTAAACGATGCAACAAAACCAATTCTAAAGAAATACACATCCTCGCTTTCTGCCCTTGGATGCACTGAATGATTGCTGCTTTGTAGCGCTTTAGAACAAAAAGTATTTTTATTTCTTCTCAAGAAACAAAAATTTTGTCCAATTATTTATTACTATTATATTTATTCGAGCAACTGAACTAAAAACCTCAAATAAAGCTATACCAAATTTTCCTTAAAAGAAGATGAAGAAGAATGGGAATCATGTACTAAGCCTTGGATTTTTTCATTGTTTTCAGCAAAGAATGTGTTTCAGTCTTGCCTCGGAAAAATTAAGCAAGAAAGAGACGAGTCCATCGGTTCAAGCATAACTCTCCCCCTCAGCTCTTCAAGTAGTCCGGGTATCACCCCAGAAGTGCAATGCGTGGCGCATTCCACCTCGGTGATTAATTGACGCCGCCTATACCTTACTGACAATGTAGGTTATCGTGGTGCCACTGCAAAGTGTTGATCACCTGGGGTACATGCACAGTGTCCCCGGGTATCGCTGCCAAAAGTGAACTACGCGGCGCATCCCCATGCGATTGATTAGTGCCGAACTGTGCTTGTAATCGATCGGTAACTACGGATTAATTGTAGTGCCGTTTCAGAGCGTTGATCATCTACCGTATACTATCAGATGCCCCCGATTGACTGACTGATTGATTGGCTCCTGATGAAGGGCTGTCGGACGCATGTCCGGGTGCCTCTGCTACTCGGTTTATTCTACGCTTCAGACAACCAGATTCTGATCCACGCTTCTGAATTCTTCTTCTATCCGCTCGTATGCATTCTTCTGTCTTCTTTCACTTTTTCTTACCATTAGTTTTCAACCACAGAACTCAGTCGTTCGTGCGTTTTCTTCGTTTTTTACTGGCATTTTCTCGTTTTTGCCCGTTTAAAATGTTCGAGCCTCTCTGCTAGGTATTCTATTATACTAAAGATATATTTGTAATGTTGGTCTTTACTCTTCCGACTGGATTCTGATGACTTCTCAATTTTCTTCCTCATCTCGTAATATTAAGAACTTTAGTTATTTAATTATATATTTATTCAAGCACTTGTTGTACGCTCAATAAGAAGACACTTTATTTATTAAAAACTTTATTTATTTATTAAAAACTTTATTTATTTATTTATTTATTCACGCACTTGATAGTACTCTCAACACAGCACCAAGCATCAAACACAAACATTAGAAAAGAAAAACAGTAATAAAGGCAATTTATTAACCAAGTTGAAACCTCAGAAACAAACTCATGAAATAAAACTCTAATAAAGATATAAAGAAATGCACGGATTCCAACTTGAATTTTTTAGAATAGGCAATAAATTATCTCTCCTAATAGATTCCGCAACATCTGTTTGTTTTTTTTTCGCCGAAAAGTAACCCTGCTTTTTCTTATTATAATGAAGGAAAACTTCATAGTGAAGTTCTACTGAAAAAAAAACGTAGCGAAATGTACTTATTTAGCATATATTTATTTTAACTTTTATCAGGAGAATTAATCCGAAGAAGTGCTCAACTTTCGTCTCGTTCCTGTACCTTCAATAGACTAGGCAAAAATTGCGAAATATTCTAAAGTTTGTATTTTGGCTTTCTTACCCTTTTCTAATTGTAAAATTTTGGTTTTACTCTTCTTAATATTTTCCTAATTTTTTTTGCTGTTGGATTCATAAAGAATAAAAAAGGTAAACCGTGGCCTTTCCCCCAAGATTACGTTATGCATTTCACTTTTTACTGAACAACTTGAACGTTCTCTGGGATCTATCCTAGTCGGGGGGGGGGGGGGCACATAACTAAAAATTGAGTAGCAAATTGACATGTGATTCATGGAGCGATTTCTAGAGAACAAAATATGCCTAAGGTGAAAAAAATTCACAAAAAATGCACTCGATTTCGCCGTAAATACAAAGTTATGTGCTCACTATGATGGACCCAGATCATAAAAAAATTACAGTACACCCAGCTGCTGCAGGTCCCAACGCCGACTAGCGATGGAGCGCGGAAATGCGCTCGCGGTGTCTTATACTCCCGCGATGGCATTGTCGGCAAGCGGATCGGGATGCAGTGGACAGTGGCGTTCCCTCGAGTGGGGAACGTCGAGGGTTCGGTACTCCCGCGTTGCGGCATTTTTGCATTTCAACCGACTTGTTGAGACCCGAGGGGTTTTGACGTCTACACAATTTTCAGGAGTTTTCTGCGCATTTTTAGAGCTCTATTCGCTCCAGCTATACGATTCGGCGCTCGAAGAGCGCAGAACCCAGCTGCGGGTTCCTCCATGAGTGAGGAAAGCAGTTTCCACACGAGCTGCTTGGATGCACCGCACCCTGAAGTCCCTTCCCTTGCGTGGTTTTTCGAGCGCAAAACCCAGAATAAAGTCATTTTCTAACTAGAACCCCACAGAAGAAGTTCAATGATGAATGATTTAGTATAAGGCAATATTAAAGACTGATGGGCTGATTAGTGGAGCTATTGATGGAGAAGAGCGGTGGCTCGCCATTTACAGTGTTGTTTTGCTTGTTTTTGTCACTGTTATACCACAAGAATATAGTCGTATAAAAATAAATAACCGCTGGTGATACCTACCTGAACAGATTGAGCAGGTCGTTGACAGACGTCTCCTCGTCACCTTCGGCCAGCACCTTCCTCGTCAACCAGTGCACTTGACGCCAATTGTTCAACCTCTAACACTTCAGAATTTGGTTACAATCATTTCTCAAACCACCAAATCTCTCTAAGTATCTTTCAGTTCCATTTCCCGACATCTGTGTCGTCGAATTTGGCAAATGTGAAATTTTGCTCACCTTTATGTAAGTAGGCACCGAGCAGCTCCACAACACTTCAAATTTCCAGACCTTTCCGTCGCTATCTCGATATCGAATTGCTCGAAGGAGCTGAAAATCGGCAAATATTTTCGCATCGATGGGCGCGACCTTTAATTTGATGAGTTAGGTAGGAGTAGGAGCAGGGAACCCCTGGGAGCCATGCAACACTTCGTTGGTCACAGTAGTCTCTGGAGTGCGCCATGTATTCTACTTCAGCAACGTTAAGGTGAAGGCCCGTTGTAGACTGATAAATATTCCAGTGCTTAGCATTTGTTTTAACTCTAAAAAACGATTGCACCACCAAGTCCCGACCACTTGGCTACGATGGGCATAGTTAGCACGACTGTGGAGTCCTAAATAGTCGATTTGGTCTAGTCAAAGTTACGCTCCTAGCTCACTGCGCCTTGCGTCGGTTTAGCCGGTAGTGGGATGTCCACAACAGATTTCGCGGATCGTTTTCACTGATTAAACAAGTGACTCTGACACATTTAATCCCCAAGCAGGATAGGAAGAGATACGGTACCTTGATGTAGAGGGAGGAGAAGCGGTAATGTGTTGGATTAGTGTCCACGTTCGAGTGCATAGTGACTGTCTTCGAGCGACCTAGAATAAACAGAAACTACTTGAGGACCAGTACCTGGATGCATTGACAGGTTTCTTATTGTTAGAGAGAAGAGGAACAATAAAATGTTGACAAAAAATAGTTAAACATTCAAAAAATGATGCCTCAAAAAAATGCGCAAAATTTTCGCTTTGCGATGAAGTAAATTTTACCCTCTTGGCTAGGGCAAAGATTTGAAAACAAATGAAAAAGGACGACTCCCTGCTTGGGATGCGACACGAATTCTGCCTACATGCAATATCGTGGAGATAATTTGAGCGGTATTTAGACTAAAAAATGACTTGCGGTGACCAGCTGACGGACAAGTCAGTGTTTTATCTTTTCCAGACAATAAAGGATAAAGGACGGCATATGTCGCCTAAGGCGTATGTGGCCTACACAATGGCTTCTGGTGACTGACCGATGAACAAGTCAGTGTTTTATCTTCTCCAGGCAGGTCAGATACAGTACCGAACATGTTCCTCCGTTCATTCGCCGGAAATCCCGGCAAGGTCCAATGCGGCCTTTTTAAATAACTTTTTTAAAAATTAAGTTCTTGTAAAAAGAAACACATATTTTTCTTTATTATACTTCTTTCCCAGTCAACTCAGTCTTCATCGGTAAACTAGTTAGTTCTCACCGGACACCTGTCTCGAGTCTCAAATGCTTGTACTGCAACATACGATCGCTTCAAAAAAATGTATGCGTTTTAAAATTTGCTGCAGACAGTGTCGATTACGATCTCATTCAGCTAACCGAATCTTGGCTCAGCGACTTAAATGATATTGAACCGATTTTGGGGCAACTACTTACAGCATTCAATTTTGCTAGATGCGATAGAGCTCTAAAAAGGGGTGGTGGTGTGCTCATTCTTATTAAACGCTCCATTGCTTTTAATATAGTCTGGCGAGAATCTATGCCTGACGCATTTGAAATCATCTGCTGTGACCTTAACCTACCTCAGTCCACCCTTCGAGTAATAGTGGTTTACAGGACCCCCAGTTGCAATCTCAATGATT
The DNA here is from genome assembly GCA_947359475.1 of Heligmosomoides polygyrus bakeri. Lineage (NCBI taxonomy): Eukaryota > Metazoa > Nematoda > Chromadorea > Rhabditida > Heligmosomidae > Heligmosomoides > Heligmosomoides polygyrus. The sequence continues at coordinate 4,958,140 of OX375866.1, forward strand.
CAATTCAACTTTGCAAAGTTCTTAGTGATCTATGTTCATTCCAAGGGCACTCTGTTATCACCGGAGATTTTAATTTTCCTGATATTGACTGGAAAGAAAATTTACCGCATGGTACATCTACTGTCTCACAGCGCTTCACTGAATTCTGCACTTCAACCAAACTTGTTCAAAAAGTGCGTGAGCCTACTAGGGGCAAACACATACTTGATTTAGTTCTCTGTTCTCAAGCAAATCTAATCAAAGGTGTCAACGTATCGGCTCCTCTAGGTTCCAGTGATCACTTCTGCCTCTCGTATGAAATAATTATACCCATACATCGTCTGCACTTCCGATGGAGCAGAGCGTATCACAAGGCCAATTATGACGCCATTTGCCATTTCTTGCTTTCTTTTGACTGGAGGAATATCCTGGAAGGGCTTTCTAATATTAATGACAAATATGAAATTTTTTGTCCATTCTACATTTTTGCATTCAGAAATTTGTATCACTTGAAAAGCAATCTTTGAATCACGGCAACGTTCCTCCGTATCTCTCTCGATTAGCTGAACTTAAAGAAAAGGCTTGGCACGATTCACAAAATGATCCGTGTCCAGAAAAAATCAAGCACTTCACCAGTACTAAAGAAAAGTTCGATCGCCTTCTCAAAAAATACAATAGTTATCGTGAACGAAAGCTTTTGACAAATCCTAAAAGGTCTTCACTGTACAAGCTGCTAAATTCAAGGCTAAGGCGATCTGATCGAATTCCTATGTTAAGCGATGGAAATGGTAACACTGCTTCAAACGATTTTGAGAAAGCGTCAATGTTTGCCTCTCATTTCAAAAAATCTTACTCTGAACAGGATCACGATGATGATTCATGGCTTCTCATTAAAGCTACCGTTCAAAATACTTATACGGACAATTTACTGTGGTTTTATAAAGAAGATATTTATAAGCTGTTGAGTAGATTACCCCTGTCTTATTCGCGAACTCCGGATGAAATTCCAGCTTACTTCATTCAAAAGGTTGCCATTGCAATTGCCGTTCCTTTGGAACATATTTTTAACTACAGTTACATGCATGCTGTAATACCCCATCGATGGAAACACGCCTATGTTACTCCCATTTTGAAGACATCGCCGAACAATCTAGCTTCAAACTACCGTCCTATAAGCTTAACATCAGTATTTTGTAGAACATTCGAAAAAATTTTGAAGGCAGAATTAGTGAAGTACATTGAGACAAATGGGATTTTACCTGAGAACCAACATGGATTCAGAGTCAAACGGTCAACAGAGATATCCATGTTGTCTGCCTTAAATGACTGGACCAAAGCACTTGATGCAAACAATGATATTGATATCATCTACCTCGACTTTAGCAAGGCGTTTGACAAAGTACCGTTTAAAGAATTGGTTCAAAAACTTCAAACTGTTGGAGTGCATCATCGAATTATTGCGTGGATAAAAGGTTTTATCACGAACAGAACCTTTCAAGTGAAGGTCAACGATTCCTTCTCAGATACGTATACGGTGACCAGTGGAGTACCTCAGGGTGGAGTATTATCACCAGTTCTCTTTATTATCTACACTTCCGACCTACCAGACCAGATAGACAAGTTCAACGTGAAGTGTAGTATGTTTGCTGATGATGTAAAACTATACAAAAACATTAGCAAACCGGAAGATTGCTTGGCTTTGCAAGGCGCCATTAAAGAGATTGCTTATTGGTCTGACAAGTGGAAACTACCTCTATCTGCTTCAAAAACTAAACTTCTTCATCTTGGTAAATCGAGGACAGCAAGATACAACTACCTGCTTGGTGGAACCCGTATAGTTAGTGTAGATACGTTACGAGATCTAGGATTTATTATGGACAAAAAACTCACTTTCACTGACCACTGTGAAGACATCGCAAAGAGAGCTGAGAGAATTGTTTACAACATATTTAAATCCTTGTCTATAAAATCAGCACCACACTTTTTGATAGCATATAAATCATATGTTCGCCCTGTACTAGAATACGGTACCACAGTTTTTAGTCCTCATTTGAAGAGTAGTATACAAAGGCTTGAAGCAGTTCAAAATGGTTTCACTAGAAAACTCTGGATACGCTTATATGGGTATGACTACACCACCATACCTTCTGCCACTATTCGCAACAAAATTTTCAAAATCTCCAGTCTTGAGACTCGTAGGAAACGGAATGACCTGCTCATGATCTTCAAAATGATTACCGAACTGGTAGCTCTAAAGCTTGATGAGTTTTACACGCTACATAATTCCAACACAAGAGGTAGTCAGAGGAAAATCCATTTTTCCAAGGCCAAGAGCTCCATCCGTGCATCCTTTTTTACCCAAAGGGCCGGCTCTGAGTTTTTAATATTCTCAAAAAAATATGCGCTCCCAAATTCATTAGCTCAGTTTAAAAGGCTCGTGGACAGGTATCTCCTAGAGTAGCTAAGTAGTTACTATGCGTTGTATTGTAGTGTTGTTTTTCTTGTTGTTGAATGTTTTGTATTTCACTGCGTGTAATTGTATCTATTTGCACGTCTAAATAAATAAATAAATAAATAAATATTTGAACTCAGCAGCTCAAACTCTATCTTATGACCTATAGATCTCAGTAGAGTTGAACAATGCATACAGGCCCGACAGAATCAATCGAGTGGGCGCGACAACCTGTAGAGCGATCGAGCGACAGCTTGTAGAGTAAGCGTTTAGGGAGTTTTATCAAAAATTTGCAGCCATCCTACTCAGGAATTGCTCTAAGATTGTCCAGCGAACCTTTGGAGTGCGCCGTGTCTGAGAAATTGTCAAAAAATCGATGTTTCCAACGTCGGCCGAAATTGACACCGTTCGATAGCGCTTTTCACGCTGAACAAAGCAGTACCATTGCGAGTGCCAAAAACTCAAATCTGGGCGCGCAAGAGCTCAAGAAACTCTAGCCGCTATCTTCCGCCACTCTAAATTGGCAAATGGGGCTAAGACACTTCACGAAGCTATGGAGTTGTTAGCATGTCATCGTAAATTACATTAATTGTACCCACTCGACTGATAAGTTCGATCCTATATGCATATTGTGCACGGCGCACTCCAAAGGTTCGCAGGACAATCTTAGAGCAATTCCTAAGTAGGGTGGCTGCAAATTTGTGACAAAACTCCTCAGACGCTCACTCTACAAGCTCTCTCCCCCCCTCTCGATTGATAGGTTCGGTCCTATATGCATTGTGCACGGCGCACTCCAAAGACTCGCTGGACAGTCTTAAAGCAATTCCTGAGTAGGGCAGCTGCAAATTTATGATAAAACTCCCCAAACGCTCACTCTTAAAGTTGTCGCTCGTTCGCTCCACAAGTTGTCGCGTCCACTCGATTGATTCTGTCGGGTCTATATGCATTGTTCAACTCTACTGAGATCTATAGGTCATAAGATAGACTTTGAGCTGCTGAGTTCAAATATGTGTTTCTTTTTACATGTAACTGATTTTTAAAAAAGTTATTTAAAAAGGCCGCTTTGGACCGTTCCAAAGCGGCCTATGTTGACCTTACCGGGATTTCCGGCGAATGAACGGAGGAACATGTCCGGTACTGTACCAAGGGAAAGGCATGCATGAAGACGGCATACCATCTCAGAGGATGACCTCTGTTTCCTCTGAAGAGGTTAGATCACTACAAATGAAGAGTAGAGGCTCTGACAAGGCCATTGTATAGTGCCGTTGTGTCAAACGTTTCGAATTTTAACGAAGCTGGATGGCGAAGTGGAAAGAGGCGCACCTGATAGGCCTCGGCTCTAGTCCGCATCTTTCCTTGAGGATAAAAGGTGCGCCATATGAAAGAGAAGAGGAATCGGTGTCTAACAATTACAGCAGCGGCAGAAACTTCTTTTAGGGGTCTTCATAAGGGTAAGGATAAAGGACAGTATCACTCAATGCCTTTTGGGATGCGCCACGCATTCTACTTCTACAGTACCGGACGCGTCTTTTGAATAGACGCCGAAAAAACCGCACTTTTGCGGTTTTTGCGTCTTTTTGCTATAACTCGCCCAAAGGTCATCCATTTGAAAAACCAAGGGTATATCTGAACTCAGGAGATCGAGCTCTATCGTTTGGTATATACACTTCATACGAAAGATCAAAAAATGGCCAAAATTGAAAACTTGCGCTCCATTGAGAAGGCCGGCCGCGGACGAGTTGTCGGCCGCAAGGCGTTGAAAACCGTTACATGCCCACAATTCCTCTAATTTGAGGTGTTTTGAGAAACGGATGGTACCGTTTGATTCGTCTCTTCGAGGTCTACACAATCATGTATACAACTTCACCAAACCACCGCATTTTCGCAGTGGGTGGTCAAAAATGACTGGAGCAGACTTTTTGCTATTGGAGAAGCTTATATTCCAGGACTTGCATGTTCTCGGAGCATCTGAAGCATGGCGTTTGTCATGCCAGGAGTCCTCCGAGAGTGCGCCGTTCACAATGCATATAGGATCGAACCTATCAATCGAGGGGGGGGACAGTTTGTAGAGTGAGCATATAGAGAGTTTTATGAGAAATTCTCAGCCGCCCTACTCAGGAATTGCTGTACTCTGTTCCGGCGAGACTTTGGAGTGCGCTGTGCACAATGTACATATATAGGATCGAACCTATCAATCGACTGGGCGCGACAGCTCGAAGAGTGGGCGTTTGGAGAGTTTCTATCAGAAATTCGCGGCCGCCCTACTCAGGATTTGCTGTACTCTGTCCGGCGAGATTAAGGAGTGCGCCGGGAGCAATGCATATAGAATGGAACCTATCAATCGAGTGGGGCAACCGCTCGCAGATTGCACGCGCGGGCGTTTTCAGAGCGCAGTAACTCTGTCAAATTCGAATCGTTTCGGCTGCAAGTCCTGGGTCTTGTAGTCAGTAAAACGGCCTAGTAGTACGCTAAAGTAGAGCGGGGTAGCTTAAGAAGCGGCAATGTTACAGGGGCGCGAATATGAAGGTGAGGCTTGTGTGACGTATTTTTTTCCGATTTCGGTGGACCACTGCTGGAAGACGTGGCAAGCTAACAGCTTCAAAACGCGTAGGCGAACAGGCTGTTAAGGGTACTTTGCGATTACATGCTCAGAGCACCTTAGCTGCGTAAACTGCCTTAGCTTCAGCTGCCAGTTTGAAGCGGCAGAAGATAGCAGTTAGAGTTTCTTGCGCTCTTACTCAGCCAACATTGAGTTTTCGACACTCGCAGTGGTACCACTCTGTTCACCATGAAAAGCGCTATCGAACGGT